>JAVIAB010000092.1:103444278-104044278 GCA_032433765.1 Megaustenia siamemsis
AGATAAATTCGCAGTCACAATATCAAACAATACCAAGTCCTCCAACAACTAGAAAATACAATAAATATAGAAGATCATTGGAAACAGGTAAAAATATATGGAAAGAGACATGCGAAGAAACACTGGGAAAAGAGAACGCCAGGATAAGGCATGGATGACAGCAGAGACCCTGGATAAATTAAAGAAAGAAAGAACAAGAAGATATAAGGAAGCTTACACAGAGGTGAACAAAGAAGTGAGAAGATGCATTAAAAGGGATAAAGAAAATATATGATGAACTAGCTAAAGAGGCAGAAGAAGCAGCAAATAAAGGGAATATGAAAGAACTGTACAACAGCACAAAGAATTAAGTGAAAATACAAACAGATCAATGTCTTTATTCAAGATAAGAAAGGAAATCTGCTTAGTAATATAAGGGAACAAATGGAGAGATGGAAAGCACTTTGAAGAACTTTTGAACAGACCCGGCTCAAATAATCCTTCAGATATACTACCAGCAGAAGAAGAGTTACACATTAACTGTGGAAAACCAAGCATAGAAGAAATAATGAAAGCCATCAAACTATTAAAAGATGGTAAAGCCACAGGACCAGATGAAATTCCTTCGGAAGCCATCAAAGCAGATATTAACACCTCTACCAAGATGCTACATAATCTATTAGATAAAATTTGGGAGAGGGAAGAAATACCTAAAGACTGGAAAGAAGGTTATATGATCAAACTACCAAAGAAAGGAAGTTTACAGGAGTGCACAATTTATAGGGGAATTATGCTACTATCAGTGCCAGGAAAAATATTAAGCAGAATCATTCTGGAGAGACTAAAAGAGACCTTAGAGAAACATTTGAGAGATGAACAAGCGGTTTTTAGAAAGAAGAATCATATGTGCTGATCAAATAACTACTCTGCGTATAATAGTTGAACAAAGTTTAGAACTAAAATCCCCACTTTATATTGGATTCATAGATTATGAAAAGGCATTTGATAGTCTAGACAGAAGAATGCTTTGGAAGTTGCTGAGTCATTACAGAATCCCCATAAAGTTTATTAACCTGATAAAAACAATGTATGAAGGAACGAAATGTAGTGTGGTGCATGAAGGACAGCTTACAGAAGCATTTGAAATAAGAACAGGAGTAAGGCAAGGATGCCTTCTGTCTCCATTTCTCTTTCTACTGGCCATAGATTGGATTATGAAATAACTCAAAACAACAGAAAATGAATCCAGTGGTCACTGACCAAACAACTTGATGATTTAGAATTTGCTGATGACATAGCTCTCCTATCACACAGCCATCAACAGATGCAGGATAAAATGAGCATACTTGATGAGAGATCACAACAGCTAGGACTGAAGATTAATAGAGATAAGACCAACATTATGAGAATTAATACAGTTGGCAATAACCAAATAAAACTAGGAGAATTACCTCTATTAGATGTACAATCTTACATATATCTGGGCATTAAAATAGATAAAGGGGAGGAACAGAAAATGATACCAAAATAAGGATATCAAAAGCAAGAGGAGCTTTCATTGCATTGGGAAACATATGGAAATCCAAAGAAATTAGGTTAAATACAAAAATAAAAATTTTCAACTCAAATGTTAATTCGGTCCTGTTATATGGCTGTGAAACATGGAGAATAACAAAATTGACAATCACGAAGATACAGACTTTCATTAATGGATACTTACGCAGAATAAAGGGATGGAAATGGCAGGACAAAATCAGTAACATAGAATTATGGAAATGTACCAGTCAAACACCAGTGGATAAAGAGATACAGGGAAGACGATGGTGCTGGATAGGACACACACTACGGAAGCCAACTGAGAGTATTACACAACACCCATTTTTGGAATCCCCAGGGGAAAAGACAAAGAGGAAGACCAAGGAATTCTTGGAGAAGACAGATCGAAGCAGAGATGAAGATGATGGGGAACACATGGAATGATCTTAAAAGAATTATAAAAAACAGAATGACTTGGAAAGTGTTTGTTGAAGACCTATGCTCCACTGGGAACTAAAAAGGTAGAAGAAGATCAAAATATATCTCCCCTGATCCAGTGTATCTCATTTCACACACACCAAATAAATGTAAACCCATTCTTTTCATTCTCTGTTTGATGTTTTCCTGTTTACCCCTCTACATGAGTGTTCTCACATTCCAAGTACCTATCTTTAGAATCTGTTTTATCTTTATTTTGTTTACAGTAGCTTGATGACGATCGAGTATCACCTGTAGCACATGATGTCCCCTACCGAATGAGAGTTTTCCATTGGAATCCCCATTTACTCTTTCCATACGGAAGCTTTTTATCGACGCAACGGAAGAAATTTCAGCGACAAAATTGTTCATGGTTTTAAGAATCAATCTATATATTTATATTTATGTAACACATTACATATTATATATGAGTATTTAGATAATTGAACAAGGTATTAGATTTCACCAATATCCAGATGATACAAGACATGTAAAACGAATATGGTCTAATGGCATTCACACTAATAAAATTGAGCATGGCGCACTATGCGGCTGAAAGTACGCAACCGAAATGGAAATGGCGCACCATGCGGCGGAACGTACGGAAAGAGTTAATTAATGTTGTTGTCATAAACTCTATTATTGTGGCGATTCATGATTGTACAAAGAAATTATGACGATGGGTTTCTGTTGCCTTCCGTCAGTTTGTTTACGGTTGGCTCTGCTAGCCTTTGACTAAAAGGTCTCACCCACAGGGTAGACAAGATATGTCTATGGAAAGAGTGGTTGATACGTGTCTGAATCTACCTAGTTTTGCTGAGATAGTAGATTATGCATTAATTGCTGGCCCACATGTAATTTCGACCTTACATGCTCGGACGAACAAAGAAAACAGGACCTAAACAATGATTGGATTTGTTCTATCCCAGAAGGAGCAAATTTAGAAACCAACAGAAGAGGTCAATTACACATAAAATTGATAGTCATAAACTGAAAGATGAAGCAATAAAGGAAAAGTTTAACATAGAGCTAAGTAATTGTTATTCAGCACTTGGTGAAATAGACTTAGATATCAATGAAATGTGGGACTCACAGAGCAAAATACTAATGACAGCAGCAGAAGCAAGTGCTGGACTGAAGAAAATGGAAAAACGAGCTTGGATCTCAGACACCACATGGAAATACATCAAAGAAAGAAGAGAAGCGAAGAGAGCCATGACTAATGTAAAGACAAATCTTGGAAAGGTTCTGGCAAAAGCAACATACAAAGAATTAGACAACAAAGTGAAAAGTTCGGCAAGAAGAGATACAAGAGCTTATATAGACAACTTGGCAGAGAAAGCAGAGACAGCTGCAATTACAGGAGACAGCAGAACTCTTTATACTGTACAAAAGATGCTGACAAACACCTATACATCCAGTGGAACACCAATTCTAGACAAATCTGGATTAATGCTAACAACAAGCGCAGACATAAAAGCCCGTTGGGCGGAACACTTCAAAGAAATTCTTAACCGTCCACTACCTCACAGTTTAATAGATTTTGAAGCTGAAACACCAGCAGCAGAATTAGATGTAAATTTAGATGACTTCACCTTGAGTGAAATAGAAACCACCTTAAAGCTAATGACCAATAACAAGGCTGCTGGAGAGGATAAGTTAACAGCTGAGATCCTCAAGGCAATTGATAGCCATAATTTAATACATCTCCAAAAAATGTTCAACATCATTTGGAAAACAGAGAAGACGCCTCATAAATGGAAAAAAGGAATCATTGTTAAGATCCCAAAAAAGGGCAATCTTAGAGATTGTAACAATTGGAGAGGCGTGACACTTTTGTCAGTTGCCTCAAAATTATTCTGTAAAATCATCCTAAATAGAATAAAGGATTCAATAGATACAGTAATGCGTGAAGAACAGGCTGGGTTTAGAAAAGGGAGAAGCTGTCTTGACCACATTTTCACTCTACGACTTATATTGGAGGAACACATTGAAAAGCAAAAACCTTTTGTACTTAACTTCATCGACTTCAAAAAAGCATTTGATAGTATTCATAGAGATTCTTTGTGGAAAATTCTGAAGCAATATGGCTTACCATCAAAAATCATAAATATTATCAAAGACATGTATGATGGTTACACATGTGCAGTTCGAACAGAGGAAGGACTGAGCGAATGTTTCCCAATAGAAACTGGGGTTAAACAAGGATGTATTTTATCGCCCTTGTTATTTGGAATTGTTATGGACTTCATAATGAAGAAATGCTGCACTGGTAATAAAGGCATCGAATGGATACAAGGAGACCATTTGGAGGACCTGGACTTTGCTGATGACATAGTTCTCATCAGCAATCAGATAAAAACGATGCAGGAAAACACAAATGAACTATCATCAATAGCCAGCAAAATTGGGCTTGAGGTCAATCATGAAAAGACTAAAGTCATGAAAAGTTTAATTCCAACAAGTGACAAAATATACATGGAAAACAAACCAGTAGAAGAGATCGATCACTTCATCTATCTTGGAAGTCACATTGATCGAGAAGGGGATACAAGCAAAGAAATTAGAATCAGAATGGCTAAAGCAGCAATGTCTTTCAGAAGCCTTGAAAAGTTGTGGAAATCAAAACTCATTAGCACAAACACAAAACTTAGGCTATTCAAATCAAATGTACTATCAACCCTTACGTATGCGTGTGAAAGCTGGAAAACAACAAGAGATATAGAAACAAAGTTGAACGCATTCGAAAATAAATGTCTAAGGAAAATACTTGGTATAGAATGGAACGAATTCAAAACAAACGAGGAAATTAGAGAAATCGCCAATCAACCACTAATATCTTCAGTAATAAAGAAAAGACGATGGTCATACGTTGGACATGTGATGAGAAGAGATAATAATCGAATAGCAAAGCAAGCCCTCATATGGGAAACAACAGGTAAAAGAAAAAGAGGAAGACCCAGGGAGACACTGAGAAGAACATTGATGAGAGAGGCAAGAGCAGCAGGAATCGGCTCCCTCAATGAGATAGAACTGCTTGCACAGAACAGAGACAGATGGCGAGATTTGATAAAATATCTTTAAAAGAAAACTGCTAGAACAAAAATTCATATAGGAGAAGGTGTATCTTGGTCTACGCCCTATGGCCGGTTACGGCTCGAAAGGTCAATAGATAGATAGAAGGAGCAGGTACTCCCACTACACCTGGCTATAGACAGACTATCATCTAAGTTCTTGTCATTTCTTTGTTCTATCCCAGAAGGAGCAGGTACTCCCACAACACCTGGCCATAGACAGACCTTCATCCAAGTTCTTGTCATTTATGGCCAAACACTACAGCCTGCATGTACTCATTCCTCAAGTGAACAATTTTGTTGTATTTGAGGGATTTTTCTACAATAGATCAGGTAAACTATGTTTATATATATGTCTGTCTTTTTTTCTGTCTGTCAGTCTACCTGACAGTTTGTCTGCCTATATGTCTGTCCATTTTTCTCTCTCTCTCTTTCTCTTTCTCTCTCTCTCTCAATCTCTTTCATTATCCCAACAATTATGTTGTATTTGAGAACTTTTTCTACCTTTTCCACTTTTGGAACTGTTCCTGAAAGTCATTTTCTTCTAGCATGTTGAGAGTAGTTATCTATTTTGGCGACTCTGGCTCACATAATTTTTTTGAAAGTACTTTTTACACATTTTAATTTCTTACTCATGTCCCCACTTGTAAGAAAATTATAATATGTAAAAAGTACTTCCAAAATGATATCCAGAATTGCCAAAACAGACTACAACTATAAAATTTAGATCCCAAATTTTTTGTTTTCATTTCACTTACAATTAAACTACTAATGAAATGATATTATCCAGATATGACAAGGTAACAACTACTATAACTACTCGTTTCACTCGTAAAAGTTAGAAATATAAATATACTAACAATGATATTATCCAGACCAAGAAACGTAACAACTACTACTTTTTTTTCACTTACATTTCTATTTTAAAAATTTGTATTAAAAAATAAAATCATCCAAAGCTAAATAACCTGCTAAAATACATATATAAAAAATTGTGGGAAAAACCACATATTATAGTAACTACTAATGGTATATACATAATATATACTAAAAGTATAACTATTCTCCCGTGTGTTACCGGGGCCTCATTATGTGGGAAGTAAAGAATAGTGACACTGTGACCAGGCATGTCGTAAGAGGCGACTAAGTGGGTTGATTGATGGCTTGACAAGCTGTCATTGTAAAAAGTATTGTTATGGAAACAGAACCATAGATTTTAGAGCAGTGATCTCTGCAATATGTGCCATTTTGGCACGCAAGGTTTCTGCTTTTGAGATTGTAGTTCTGCCCTATGTGCCGTCTTTGGCTCGAAAGGACAATAGATAGATAGATAGATAACTATTAATCTGCTAAAATACATATATAAAAATGTGCCAGTGTTTTTTCAAAATATGTATTTAAATGAATGAATAAAATTTAGTAATAAAATGGACCAAAAAAACTTGTTCAATGTGCTATCAAAACCTTTAACCTGCTATGTGAAAGATAAAAAAGGAAAATATGGATTGTGAGCAAGCTGTCAGGAATGAAATAAACCACATAAAATGAAACATTATCAAGAAAATAAAGACAAATACAAACAGAAGATGTTTGTGTAGACATGAAACAAATATCAGATGAACTAGATACAAGTGATTATCTGAAAGTTCATCTCTTATATTCTGATAAACAAAATAAAAAAAGTAATTGGTAAATTTAAAGACAAATGAAATGGAGAAACCAGGTGTGACATAGTATTTCTAAGAAGCAAAACTTATTCTTATTTAGTAGAAGAAAAAGAAAAAAAGAGACTCAAAGGAATTGGTAAAAAAACGTATCACATTTCAAGATTATAAAGATGTAATATTTAAAGAATATAAGCAAATAAAATATAATAAAATGTGTACATGAAATACTAGTAATCATGAAATTTATTTAAATGAAATAAATAACAAATCTATAAGCCCTTACAATGATAACAGATATTTTTTAGCAGATAAAATAACAACTCTTCCTCTTGGAGATCCTGTTACAACTTGTTTATTTGAAATGCTTGAAAGTTTTCCTTTCACAGATCCACCCACCACAACACTTATTTTATTTCCATCTGATTGACATTTTAAGATTTAGCAGCTCAAATAACAACTCTTCCTCGTGGAGATCCTGTTACAACTTGTTTATTTGAAATGCTTGCAAGTTTTCCTTTCACAGATCCACCCACCACAACACTTATTTTATTTCCATCTGATTGACATTTTAAGATTTTAGCAGCAATTGCGACAGTATAAGCTTCTGTTTCAGCTGGAACAATTTGATTAAACATAGCTTTTACAGTAATATCTATTGTACTATATTTTAATTGTTCACTTTGTTCACTGACACCAAAAACGAATAAAGGATATAAATCTGTACATAAGAGATACTTCCCATCTCTCTATTCACCTTTCGAGCCGTAGCCGGCCCATAGGGCGTTGACCAAGATACACCTTCTCCTATCTGAATTTTTGTTCTAGCAGTTTATTTTAAAGATATTTTATCAAATCTCACCATCTGTCTCTGTTCTGTGCAAGCAGCTCTATCTCATTGAGGGAGCCGAATCCTGCTGCTCTTGCCTCTCTCATCAATGTTCTTCTAAGTGTCTCCCTGGGTCTTCCTCTTTTTCTCTTACCTGTTATTTCCCATATGAGGGCTTGCTTTGCTATTCGGTTATTATCTCGTCTCATCACATGTCCAACATATGACCATCGTCTTTTCTTTATTACTGAAGATATTAGTGGTTGATTGGCGATTTCTCTAATTTCCTCATTTGTTTTGAATTCGTTCCACGCTATACCAAGTATTTTCCTTAGACATTTATTTTCGAATGCATTCAACTTTGTTTCTATGTCTCTTGTTGTTTCCCAGCTTTCACACGCATATGTAAGGGTTGATAGTACATTTGATTTAAATAGCCTAAGTTTTGTGTTTGTGCTGATTAGTTTTGATTTCCACAACTTTTCAAGGCTTCTGAAAGACATTGCTGCTTTAGCCATTCTGATTCTAATTTCTTTACTTGTATCCCCTTCTCGATCAATGTGACTTCCAAGATAGATAAAGTGATCGATCTCTTCTACTGGTTTGTTTTCCATGTATATTTTGACATTTGTTGGAATTAAACTTTTCATGACTTTAGTCTTTTCATGATTGAT
The DNA here is from genome assembly GCA_032433765.1 of Megaustenia siamemsis. NCBI lineage: Eukaryota > Metazoa > Mollusca > Gastropoda > Stylommatophora > Ariophantidae > Megaustenia > Megaustenia siamemsis. The sequence continues at coordinate 103,452,512 of JAVIAB010000092.1, forward strand.
CTCAAGCCCAATTTTGCTGGTTATTGATGATAGTTCATTTGTGTTTTCCTGCATCGTTTTTATCTGACTGCTGATGAGAACTATGTCATCAGCAAAGTCGAGGTCCTCCAAATGGTCTCCTTGTATCCATTCGATGCCTTTATTACCAGTGCAGCATTTCTTCATTATGAAGTCCATAACAATTCAATAACAAGGGCGATAAAATACATCCTTGTTTAACCCCAGTTTCTATTGGGAAACATTCGCTCAGTCCTTCCTCTGTTCCAACTGCACATGTGTAACCGTCATACATGACTTTGATAATATTTCTGATTTTTTATTGTATTTTCACAAAGAATCTCTATCTTCTACCTTTTAGCTCCCAGTTGAGCATAGGTCTTCAACAAACACTTTCCAAGTCGTTCTGTTTTTTGCAATTCTTTTAAGATCATTCCATGTGTTCCCCATCATCTTCATCTCTACTTCGATCTGTCTTCTCCAAGTATTCCTTGGTCTTCCTCTTTGTCTTTTCCCCTGGGGATTCCAAAAAAGGGCCTGTTGTGTAATACTCTCAGTTGCTTCCGTAGTGTGTGTCCTATCCATCGCCATCATCTACGCTGTATCTCTTTATCCACTGGTATTTGACCGGTACATTTCCATAATTCCACGTTAGTGACTTTGTCCTGCCATTTCCATCCCTTTATTCTGCATAGCATCCATTAATGAAAGTCTGTACCTTCGTGATTATCAATTTTGTTATTCTCCATGTTTCACTGCCATATAATAGGACCGACTTAAAATTTGAGTTGAAAATTTTTATTTTTGTATTTAACCTAATTTCTTTGGATTTCCATATGTTTCCCAGTGCAATGAAAGCTCGTCTTGCTTTTGATATCCTTATTTTGGTATCATTTTCTGTTCCTCCCTCTTTATCTATATTAATGCCCAGATATATGTAAGATTGTACATCTATAGAGGTATTTCTCCTAGTTTTATTTGGTTATTGCCAACTGTATTAATTCTCATAATATTGGTCTTATCTCTATTAATCTTCAGTCCTAGCTATGGGATCTCTCATCAAGTATGCTCATTTTATCCTGCATCTGTTGATGGCTGTGTGATAGGAGAGCTATGTCATCAGCAAAATCTAAATCATCAAGTTGTTTGGTCAGCGACCACTGGATCCCATTTCTGTTGTTTTGAGTTATTTTCATAATCCAAATCTATGGCCAGTAGAAAGAGAAATGGGACAGAAGGCATCCTTGCCTTACTCCTGTTCTTATTTCAAATGCTTCTGTAAGCTGTCCTTCATGCACCACACTACATTTTGTTCCTTCATACATTGTTTTTATCAGGTTAATAAACTTTATGGGGATTCAGTAATGACTCAGCAATTTTCAAAGCATTCTTCTGTCTAAACTATCAAATGCCTTTTCGTAATCTATGAATCCAATATAAAGTGGGGATTTTAGTTCTAAACTTTGTTCAACTATTATACGTAGAGTAGTTATTTGATCAGCACATGATCTGTTCTTCCTAAAACCTGCTTGTTCATCTCTCAAGTGTTTCTCTATGGCCTCTTTAGTCTCTCCAGAATGATTCTGCCTAATATTTTTCCTGGCACTGATAGTAGCATAATTCCCCTATAATTTGTGCACTCCTGTAAACTTCCTTTCTTTGGTAGTTTGATCATATAACCTTCTTTCCAGTCTTTAGGTATTTCTTCCCTCTCCCAAATTTTATCCAATAGATCATGTAACATCTTGGTAGAGGTGTTAATATCTGCTTTGATGAATTCTGAAGGAATTTCATCTGGTCCTGTGGCTTTACCATTTTTTAATAGTTTGATGGCTTTCATTATTTCTTCTTTGCTTGGTTTTCCACAGTTAACGTGTAACTCTTCTTCTGCTGGTAGTATATCTGAGGATTATTTGAGCTGGGTCTGTTCAAAAGTTCTTCAAAGTGCTCTTTCCATCTCTCCATTTTTCCCTTATATTACTAAGCAGATTTCCTTTCTTATCTTTGATAAAGGTGTTGATCTGTTTGTATTTTCCACCTAATTTCTTTGTGCTGTTGTACAGTTCTTTCATATTCCCTTTATTTGCTGCTTCTTCTGCCTCTTTAGCTAATTCATCTATATATTTCCTCTTATCCCTTTTAATGCATCTTCTCACTTCTTTGTTCACCTCTGTGTAAGCTTCCAGTGTCTTGGCTTTATTACTTCTTGTTTTGCTTTTATTTATGTCTGCTTTCTTGTTCTTTCTTTCTTTAATTTTATCCAGGGTCTCTGCTGTCATCCATGCCTTATTCTGGCATTCTCTTTTCCCCAGTGTTTCTTCGCATGTCTCTTTCCATATATCTTTTACCTGTTTCCAATGATCTTCTATATTTATTGTATTTTCTAGTTGTTGGAGGACTTGGTATTTGTTTGATATTGTGACTGCAAATTTATCTTTAATTCCTTGTTCTTTAAGAAACCCTACATTGAAATACTTTCTACCCTTATTCGTTGTAGTATACCTTTTTAATTTAATTTTAAGTTTGGCTATCAGAAGATGATGATCAGAAGCTACATCTGCCCCTCTATATACTTTTACATCCTGTAAGGATGACTTAAACTTATTATTAATACATATGTGATCAATTTGATTTTCGTTCTATGATCTGGTGACACCCATGTAGCTTTGTGTATTCTTTTATGTTGGAATATTGTTCCTCCTAGGCTCATTTGATTAAGGGCGCAGAAATTCACAAATATCTCTCCATTCTCGTTTATATCTCCAAGTCCATGTTTTCCCATAATCTCTTCGAAGCCTCTGTTGTCTGATCCTACCTTAGCATTTAGGTCTCCCATCAAGATTATAATATCCTTGGCTCATCTTGCATCCATCTGACATTGTAGCTGTTTATAGAAATCATCTTTAACTGAATCATCCTTATCGTTGGTTGGTGCATAGCATTGTATAATGTGTAATTTTATTTTGTTTTTGGTTGTTTTAAATGTTGCTCTCACCAGTCTTGGTCCCACTGCCTCCCATTCTATTAGTGTCTTCTGTGCATTCTTTGATAGCATTATAGCTACCGCCTTCGCTATGTTGTGCTCCTGGTTCCTGGTGTCCTGATGATAAAATCATCTCCCCTGTATTCAGTTTTATTCTCTCCGCTCCCAGCCATCTTGTTTCACACATTCCCAGAATATCTATCTTGTAGTTAGCCATTTCTGCTGCCACTTGTGCATCTTTTCCCTGTTCGTTAAGGGTACAAACATTCCAGGTGCCAATTCTGGAGGATTTCCTGGTAGACAAAAGGTGAGTCGGCAACCCGGACTCCTTACGGCTTTCTTCGGATTGCGTCATATTGCATCATATGCTTATTTATTTTACAGTATGGGATAGCCAGTCCCATGCCTAACCCTCCTTTCTTGCCTCTTATGAACATGCCTGGTAGGGTACAGCGCCGCTATTCTTTACTCCCCTTTCGGGCCCCGGCAGCGCACGGGTGAAAGAATCTATGAATACTATCAAATGCTTTTTTTAAGTCGATGAAGTTAAGTACAAAAGGTTTTTGTACCTACTTCCCATCTACATATTAAATAATCTATCATATAAAATTTAGATAGAAAATCAGTCACATCTCCATAAGCTCTGGAAACTCTGTTGATTAGGAAATAATAAATGATATCCACTTGTGGATATCTTCTAGAACTGAATGTGACATGAATATTTTTTTAATCTAACTGATCAAACACTGCTGCTTTCTTGATCTGATTATCTTTTTGTTTGAAAAGCCACAATAATCATCTTAGGTTTTTATCATGAAGTTTTGCTTGATAATTTCCATGACAAATGTGAGGTTTCTGGAACAGAAATACTATCACAATGTCTGCTTCTATACCCAACATTAAGCAAGATTTATTGTCAATAAATTTTAATAGTTTTGTTTTTTTCTTATAAGGCGGGTTCAACATGTAGCATATACCAGGTTAATTTAGTTAAATAATTGTACCCTCTGCGGCCGCAGTATTTTTGAAAATAGCATGATTGTCATGTGACTTTCTGTTTGATGTGAGTTGGTGTTTAAAACCATCAACTATTCTATTATAATCTTCCACAAAACTAATATCTGTTTTATGGAAACTCTAAAACTGAAAGTCCCTTTAGATTCTAGTCCTTCTATAAGTAGATTATGCCTCATTGAGAATCCATATTAGTGTTTTCCTCATTAACCTGATGAATCTTTCTATCTATTGACCTTTCGAGCCGTAACCGGCCCATAGGGCGTAGACCAAGATACACCTTCTCCTATCTGAATTTTTTGTTCTAGCAGTTTTCTTTTAAAGATATTTTATCAAATCTCGCCATCTGTCTCTGTTCTGTGCAAGCAGTTCTATCTCATTGAGGGAGCCGATTCCTGCTGCTCTTGCCTCTCTCATCAATGTTCTTCTCAGTGTCTCCCTGGGTCTTCCTCTTTTTCTTTTACCTGTTGTTTCCCATATGAGGGCTTGCTTTGCTATTCGATTATTATCTCTTCTCATCACATGTCCAACATATGACCATCGTCTTTTCTTTATTACTGAAGATATTAGTGGTTGATTGGCGATTTCTCTAATTTCCTCGTTTGTTTTGAATTCGTTCCACGCTATACCAAGTATTTTCCTTAGACATTTATTTTCGAATGCATTCAACTTTGTTTCTATATCTCTTGTTGTTTTCCAGCTTTCACACGCATACGTAAGGGTTGATAGTACATTTGATTTGAATAGCCTAAGTTTTGTGTTTGTGCTGATGAGTTTTGATTTCCACAACTTTTCAAGGCTTCTGAAAGACATTGCTGCTTTAGCCGTTCTGATTCTAATTTCTTTGCTCGTACCCCTTCTCGATCAATGTGACTTCCAAGATAGATAAAGTGATCGATCTCTTCTACTGGTTTGTTTTCCATGTATATTTTGTCACTTGTTGGAATTAAACTTTTCATGACTTTAGTCTTTTCATGATTGACCTCAAGCCCAATTTTGCTGGCTATTGATATAGTTCATTTGTGTTTTCCTGCATCGTTTTTATCTGACTGCTGATGAGAACTATGTCATCAGCAAAGTCGAGGTCCTCCAAATGGTCTCCTTGTATCCACTCGATGCCTTTATTACCAGTGCAGCATTTCTCATTATGAAGTCCATAACAATTCCAAATAACAAGGGCGATAAAATACATCCTTGTTTAACCCCAGTTTCTATTGGGAAACATTCGCTCAGTCCTTCCTCTGTTCGAACTGCACATGTGTAACCATCATACATGTCTTTGATAATATTTATGATTTTTGATGGTAAACCATATTGCTTCAGAATTTTCCACAAAGAATCTCTATGAATACTATCAAATGCTTTTTTGAAGTCGATGAAGTTAAGTACAAAAGGTTTTTGCTTTTCAATGTGTTCCTCCAATATAAGTCGTAGAGTGAAAATGTGGTCTAGACAGCTTCTCCCTTTTCTAAACCCAGCCTGTTCTTCATGCATTACTGTATCTATTGAATCCTTTATTCTATTTAGGATGATTTTACAGAATAACTTTGAGGCAACTGACAAAAGTGTCACACCTCTCCAGTTGTAACAATCTCTGAGATTGCCCTTTTTTGAGATCTTAACAATGATTCCTTTTTTCCATTTATGAGGCGTCTTCTCTGTTTTCCAAATGATGTTGAACATTTTTGGAGATGTGTTAGATTATGGCTATCAATTGCCTTGAGGATCTCAGCTGTTAACTTATCCTCTCCAGCAGCCTTGTTATTGGTCATTAGCTTTAAGGTGGTTTCTATTTCACTCAAGGTGAAGTCATCTAAATTTACATCTAATTCTGCTGCTGGTGTTTCAGCTTCAAAATCTATTAAACTGTGGGGTAGTGGACGGTTAAGAATATCTTGATGAATCTTTAGCCTATATAAATTCAAGTATTTGACGTGCTGAACTTGTTTCTAATTTGTCCTCTTTATTTTTATGCTACATGCTGGTGATGATTGTTTCTTCGATATAACCATTACTTCTGTTTTCTTACTATTCAGACTGAGACCTTTCTTGTTGCTTTCTTTTACTATTATGTCTATCATTTCTTGTAGTTCATTCTCTGTCTCTGCTATTAAGACTGTCTCATCGGGATATCACAAATTATTAGTTATTCACCAGCTACCACAATTTGTGACTTGAACTCACCAACTGCCACAATTTGTGACTTGAACTCACCAACTACCACAATTTGTGACTTGAACTCACCAACTACCACAATTTGTGACTTGAACTCACCAACTACCACAATTTGTTACTTCAGCTCATTAACTACCACAATTTGTGACTTGAGCTCACCAACTACCACAATTTGTGACTTGAGCTTACCAACTACCACAATTTGTGACTTGAACTCACAAACTACCACAATTTGTGACTTGAGCTCATCAACTACCACAATTTGTGACTTGAGCTCTTCAACTACCACAATTTGTAACTTGAGCTCATCAGCTACCACAATTTGTGACTTGAGCTCTTCAACTACCACAATTTGTAACTTGAGATCACCAACTATCACAATTTGTGAAGTGGTCTCACCAGCTGCCACAATTTGTGACTTGAGCTCACCAACTATCACACTTTGTGACTTGAGCTCATTAACTACCACAATTTTTGACTTGAGCTCACCAACTATCACAATTTGTGACTTGAGTTCACCAACTATCACAATTTGTGACTTGAGCTCACCAACTACCACAATTTGTGAAGTGATCTCACCAGCTGCCACAATTTGTGACTTGAACTCACCAACTACCACAATTTGTGACTTAAACTCACCAACTACCACAATTTGTGACTTGAACTCACCAACTACCACAATTTGTTACTTCAGCTCATTAACTACCACAATTTGTGACTTGAGCTCACCAACTACCACAATTTGTGACTTGAGCTCACCAACTACCACAATTTGTGACTTGAACTCACCAACTGCCACAATTTGTGAAGTGAACTCATCAACTACCACAATTTGTGACTTGAGCTCAAGAACTACACAATTTGTGACTTGAACACATCAACTACCACAATTTGTGACTTGAGCTCATCAACTACCACAATTTGTGACTTGAGCTCATCAACTACCAGAATTTGTAACTTGAGCTCACCAGCTACCACAATTTGTGACTTGAACTCACCAACTACAACAATTTGTGACTTGAGCTAACCAACTACCACAATTTGTGACTTGAACTCACCAACTATCACAATTTGTGACTTGAGCTCACCAACTACCACAGTTTGTGACTTGAACACATCAATTACCACAATTTGTGACTTGAGCTCATCAAGTACCACAATTTGTGACTTGAGCTCATCAACTACCACAATTTGTAACTTGAGCTCACCAACTACCACAATTTGTTACTTGAGCTCACCAGCTACCACAATTTGTGACTTGAGCTCACCAACTACCACAATTTGTGACTTGAGCTCATCAAATACCACAATTTGTAACTTCTGCTCATCAACTACCACAATTTGTTACTTGAAACTCACCAACTACCACAATTTGTGACTTGAACTCACCAACTGCCACAATTTGTAAAGTGATCTCATCAACTACCACAATTTGTGACTTGAGCTTGCGAACCACCACAATTTGTGACTTGAACTCATGAACTACCACAATTTGTGACTTAAACTCATCAACTACCATAATTTGTGAAGTGATCTTACCAACTACCACAATTTGTGACTTGAACTCACCAACTACCACAATTTGTGACTTGAGCTCACCAACTACCACAATTTGTGACTTGAGCACACTAGCAACCACAATTTGTGACTTGAACTCACAAACTACCACAATTTGTGACTTGAGCTCATCAACTACCTCAATTTGTGACTTGAGCTCACCAACTAGCACAATTTGTGACTTGAGCTCATCACCTGCCACAATTTGTGACTTGAACTCATTAACTACCAGAATTTGTGACTTGAACTCACCAACTACCACAATTTGTGACTTGAGCTCATCAACTACCACAATTTGTGACTTGAACTCATCAACTACCATAATTTGTGACGTGAACTCACCAACTACCACAATTTGTGACTTGAGCTCATCAACTACCACAATTTGTGACTTCAACTCACCAACTACCACAATTTGTGACTTGAGATCACCAACTATCACAATTTGTGACTTGAGCTCATCAACTATCACAATTTGTGACTTGAGCTCACCAACTACCACAATTTGTGACTTGAGCTCACCAACTATCACAATTTGTGACTTGAGCTCACCAACTATCACAATTTGTGACTTGAGCTCATCAACTACCACAATTTGTGACTTGAACTCACCAACTACCACAATTTGTGACTTGAGCTCATCAACTACCACAATTTGTGACTTGAGCTCACCAACTACCACAATTTGTGACTTGAGCTCACCAACTACCACAATTTGTGACTTGAGCTCACCAACTACCACAATTTGTGACTTGAGCTCATCAACTACCACAATTTGTGACTTGAACTCACGAACTACCACAATTTGTGACTTAATCTCACCAACTATCACAATTTGTGACTTGAGCTCACCAACTACCACAATTTATGAAGTGATCTCATCAACTACCAGATATTGGTGACTTGAGCTCACCAACTACCACAATTTGTGAAGTAATCTCACCAGCTGCCACAATTTGTGACTTGAGCTCACCAACTACCACAATTTGTGACTTGAGCTCATCAACTACCACAATTTGTGACTTTAACTCACCAACTACCACAATTTGTGACTTGAACTCACCAACTACCACAATTTGTGACTTGAGCTCACCAACTACCACAATTTGTGACTTGAACTCACCAACTACCACAATTTGTGACATGAGCTCACCAACTACCACAATTTGTGACTTGGGCTCATAAACTTCCACAATTTGTGACTTGAACTCACCAGCTGCCACAATTTGTGACTTGAGCTCACCAACTACCACAATTTGTGACTTGAGCTCACCAACTATCACAATTTGTGACCTGAGCTCACCAACTATCACAATTTGTGACTTGAGCTCACCAATTATCACAATTTGTGACTTGAGCTCACCAACTACTACAATTTGTGAAGTGGTCTCACCAGCTGCCACAATTTGTGACTTGAGCTCACCAACTATCACACTTTGTGACTTGAGCTCATTAACTACCACAATTTTTGACTTGAGCTCACCAACTATCACAATTTGTGACTTGAGTTCACCAACTATCACAATTTGTGACTTGAGCTCACCAACTACCACAATTTGTGAAGTGATCTCACCAGCTGCCACAATTTGTGACTTGAACTCACCAACTACCACAATTTGTGACTTGAACTCACCAACTACCACAATTTGTGACTTGAACTCACCAACTACCACAATTTGTTACTTCAGCTCATTAACTACCACAATTTGTGACTTGAGCTCACCAACTACCACAATTTGTGACTTGAGCTTACCAACTACCACAATTTGTGACTTGAACTCACAAACTACCACAATTTGTGACTTGAGCTCATCAACTACCACAATTTGTGACTTGAGCTCTTCAACTACCACAATTTGTAACTTGAGCTCATCAACTACCACAATTTGTGACTTGAGCTCATTAACTACCACAATTTGTGACTTTAGCTCATCAACTTCCACAATTTGTAACTTGAGCTCACCAACTACCACAATTTGTGACTTGAGCTCACCAACTATCACAATTTGTGAAGTGATCTCACCAGCTGCCAGAATTTGTGACTTGAGCTCACCAACTATCACAATTTGTGACTTGAGCTCACCAACTACCACAATTTGTGACTTGAGCTTACCAACTACCACAATTTGTGACTTGAACTCACCAACTACCACAATTTGTGACTTGAGCTCATTAACTACCACAATTTGTGACTTGAGCTCATCAACTACCACAATTTGTAACTTGAGCTCGCCAACTATCACAATTTGTTACTTGAACTCACCAACTACCACAATTTGTGACTTGAACTCACCAACTGCCACAATTTGTGACTTGAGCTCACCAACTACCACAATTTGTGACTTGAACTCACCAACTGCCACAATTTGTGAAGTGAACTCATCAACTACCACAATTTGTGACTTGAGCTCAAGAACTACACAATTTGTGACTTGAACTCACCAACTATCACAATTTGTGACTTGAGCTCACCAACTACCACAGTTTGTGACTTGAACACATCAATTACCACAATTTGTGACTTGAGCTCATCAAGTACCACAATTTGTGACTTGAGCTCATCAATTACCACAATTTGTAACTTGAGCTCACTAACTACCACAATTTGTAACTTGAGCTCACCAGCTACCACAATTTGTGACTTGAGCTCACCAACTACCACAATATGTGACTTGAGCTCATCAAATACCACAATTTGTAACTTCTGCTCATCAACTACCACAATTTGTTACTTGAACTCACCAACTACCACAATTTGTGACTTGAACTCACCAACTGCCACAATTTGTAAAGTTATCTCATCAACTACCACAATTTGTGACTTGAGCTTGCGAACTACCACAATTTGTGACTTGAACTCATGAACTACCACAATTTGTGACTTAAACTCATCAACTACCATAATTTGTGAAGTGATCTTACCAACTACCACAATTTGTGACTTGAACTCACTAACTACCACAATTTGTGACTTGAGCTCACCAACTACCACAATTTGGGACTTGAGCACACTAGCAACCACAATTTGTGACTTGAACTCACAAACTACCACAATTTGTGACTTGAGCTCATCAACTAACTCAATTTGTGACTTGAGCTCACCAACTAGCACAATTTGTGACTTGAGCTCATCACCTACCACAATTTGTGACTTGAACTCATTAACTACCACAATTTGTTACTTGAACTCACAACTACCACAATTTGTGACATGAGCTCATCAACTACCACAATTTGTGACTTGAACTCATCAACTACCATAATTTGTGACTTGAACTCACCAACTACCACAATTTGTGACTTGAGCTCATCAACTACCACAATTTGTGACTTGAACTCACGAACTACCACAATTTGTGACTTAATCTCACCAACTATCACAATTTGTGACTTGAGCTCACCAACTACCACAATTTATGAAGTGATCTCATCAACTACCAGATATTGGTGACTTGAACTCACCAACTACCACAATTTGTGAAGTAATCTCACCAGCTGCCACAATTTGTGACTTGAGGTCACCAACTACCACAATTTGTGACTTGAGCTCACCAACTACCACAATTTGTGACTTGAGCTCATCAACTACCATAATTTGTGACTTTAACTCACTAACTACCACAATTTGTGACTTGAACTCACCAACTACCACAATTTGTGACTTGAGCTCACCAACTACACAATTTGTGACTTGAACTCACCAACTACCACAATTTGTGACATGAGCTCACCAACTACCACAATTTGTGACTTGAGCTCATAAACTTCCACAATTTGTGACTTGAACTCACCAGCTTCCACAATTTGTGACTTGAGCTCACCAACTACCACAATTTGTGACTTGAGCTCACCAACTATCACAATTTGTGACCTGAGCTCACCAACTACCACAATTTGTGACTTGAGCTCACCAACTATCACAATTTGTGTCTTGAGCTCACCAACTACTACAATTTGTGAAGTGGTCTCACCAGCTGCCACAATTTGTGACTTGAGCTCACCAACTATCACACTTTGTGACTTGAGCTCATTAACTACCACAATTTTTGACTTGAGCTCACCAACTATCACAATTTGTGACTTGAACTCACCAACTATCACAATTTGTGACTTGAGCTCACCAACTACCACAATTTGTGAAGTGATCTCACCAGCTGCCACAATTTGTGACTTGAGCTCACCAACTACACAATTTGTGACTTGAGCTCACCAACTACCACAATTAGTGACTTGAGCTTACTAACTACCACAATTTGGGGCTTGAACTTCACAAACTACCACAATTTGTGACTTGAGCTCATCAACTACCACAATTTATGACTTGAGCTCATCAACTAGCACAATTTGTGACTTGAGCTCATCAACTACCACAATTTGTGATTTGAGCTCATTAACTACCACAATTTGTGACTTGAGCTCACCAACTACCACAATTTATGACTTGAACTCATCAACTATCACAATTTTTGACTTGAGCTCACCAACTATCACAATTTGTGACTTGAGCTCATCAACTACCACATTTTGTGAAGTGATCTCACCAGCTGCCACAATTTGTGACTTGATCTCACCAACTATCAAAATTTGTGACTTGAGCTCATTAACTACCACAATTTGTGACTTGAGCTCACCAACTACCACAATTTATGACTTGAGCTCACCAACTATCACAATTTGTGACTTGTGCTCACCAACTATCACAATTCGTGAAGTGATCTCACCAGCTGCCACAATTTGTGACTTGAGCTCACCAACTATCACAATTTGTGACTTGAGCTCACCAACTATCACAATTTGTGACATGGGCTCACCAACTACTACAATTTGTGAAATATTCTCTCCAGCTGCCACAATTTGTGACTTGAGCTCACCAACTACCACAATTTGTGACTTGAGCTCACCAACTACCACAATTTGTGAAGTGATCTCACCAGCTGTCACAATTTGTGACTTGAGCTCACCAACTATCACAATTTGTCACTTGAGCTCACCAACTATCACAATTTGTGACTTGAGCTCACCAACTATCGCAATTTGTGAAGGGATCTCACCAGCTGCCACAATTTGTGACTTGAGCACACTAGCAACCACAATTTGTGACTTGAACTCACAAACTACCACAATTTGTGACTTGAGCTCACCAACTACCACAATTTGTGACTTGAGCTCACCAACTATCACAATTTGTGACTTGAGCTCACCAACTAGCACAATTCGTGAAGTGATCTCACTAGCTGCCACAATTTGTGACTTGAGCTCACCAACAATCACAATTTGTCACTTGAGCTCACCAACTATCACAATTTGTGACTTGAGCTCACCAACTACCACAATTTGTGAAGTGATCTCACCAGCTGCCACAATTTGTGACTTGAGCTCACCAACTATCACAATTTGTGACTTGAGCTCACCAACTATCACAATTTGTGACTTGAGCTCACCAACTATCACAATTTGTGAAGTGATCTCATTTTTTTAATTTTGCAATCTCACAATCTAACTATCATCAAGATGCACATCAACTTCACCACTCTTTACGAAACATGAAAGGGGTATTTTACTAACTGTAGCACTTTTTGAGCTGCCTGTAGTACTTTTTGAGCTGCCTGTAGCACTTTTTAAGCTGCCTGTAGCACTTTTTGAGTTGCCTGTACATATCATTTTTTTGTTATAAAAAAATAAATAAAGCGCCTTGTCATGCCAACTGTGGTATATGGAATATGGTGTTAGTGACCATAATTTTTTATAGATTTTCGGCACATGATTTTTGAGGTAATGTGGTAATGACTAATGTTGGCTGACCATTAAAACAGAGGCATGACCTTATCTTTCCAGACTTTGGAAATAATCAGAACAGAAGACCCATTGAAACTCCTCATGATGACCACAACAATTGGTGAAGCAGCCAATGTATGGTTCAGGTATGCAAAGTTGAAAGTTTTTACATATATTGTCTTGAAGTGACTACAGACATATGCAATGACATATACCACACAGGATACATACCAAATGAACTAAAAACATCAATTTTCATTGCATTGCCTAAAAAAAAATGGTGCAGTTGAATGCAGTGACTTTAGAACAATAAGCCTAATGAGCCATGTTACAAAATCTTGCAAATATACAAGGAAGGATTAAGAATAAAATCAATTCTGAAGTAGATGAGCAGCAATTTGGATTCAGAAAGAACAGTGGGACAAAGGAAGCCATATTTAGCATGAGGACATTGATTGAAAAATACATAGAAGTAACAAACCAATATATGCCTGCTTCATAGACTACACCAAAGCTTTTGATAGAATACACCATAATCAACTTATTAAAAAAAAAAGTAAAGTACCCCAAAGAGCCCCAGAATTTCTCTGTTCTTGTTAGTGTATCAGTAAAGGTGTATGAAAGATGGGGCAGGAAACTTAGCCGATACCCACTTCTTGATAGACTATAGCAGTGACATATGATAGCGATCATCAGTAGTTAGTGACAGAATAACAAGTTAAGTGAATAGAAAGTTCATAGGGGGTAGTGAACGAAGCCGAGGATTAAAGTGGGAATAAAGGAAGGTCCAGAATAGAACTGGACATAATAAGTTTAGGGAATGGAAATTTTCCAGGCAGGAATTAGGAAAGTGGGGGATAACGCAAAGTTCATAGCAGGTAGTGGACAGAAGGAGGATAGAGATAAAGGAAAGGTCTAGAATAGTACTGGACGTAATAAGTTTAGAGAATGGAAATTTCCAGGTTGCAGCATGTTGTGGAAATGGGGATAAATAAGATCATGTCTTGAACTCATGGCTTTACTGTCAGGTAAATAGGTTTGACAAACAACTCCAGGACAGGTCAAAGTCACGAAGTAATCATTATTTTGAAACTCAGGAGAAGTCAAAACTGACCAGAGGTTATTTTGAAGTCACAGAGCAGTCAAGTTAGAGGCTGCTCACGGACTCATAAACAGCTTATTTTGACAATTTTGAGACAGAAGTCAGTGAACGGTCAAGTTTGGAGGCAGGAATCACAGAGCGGTCAGCCTAGCGACAATTGCAGGTTGTCACTTCATGACTATTGCGATGATTTCATTGGCTGAAGATATTTCACGTGAAGTGTGATGTTGAGGTATTTAAACTTCGACATGATAGGTTTCAGCTAAGTCTGGCCCAAAAAGTTAAGCCAGAAATGTAGACTAAGTAAGCTTATTCTAGCTTCGGCTGAACTGCCGAAGGCAGTCAGTTAGAAGTGAAGTGTGAAGTAAGAATGTAGACTAAGTAAGCTTAGTTCGGCTTCGGCTGAACTGCTGAAGTCAGTTAGTTAGAAGTGAAGTGTGAAGTAACAATGTAGACTAAGTAAGCTTAGTTCGGCTTCAGCTGAACTGCCGAAGTCAGTTAGTTAGAAGTGAAGTGTGAAGTAAGAATGTAGACTAAGTAAGCTTAGTCTGGCTTCGGCTGAACTACCGAAGTCAGTTAGTTAGAAGGGAATGTGAAATAAGAATGTAGACTAAGTAAGCTTAGTCCGGCTTCAGCTGAACTGCCGAAGTCAGTTAGTTAGAAGTGAAGTGTGAAGTAAGAATGTAGACTAAGTAAGCTTAGTCCAGCTTCAGCTGAACTGCGGAAGTCAGTTAGTTAGAAGAAAGTGTGAAGTAAGAATGTAGACTAAGTAAGCTTAGTCCGGCTTCAGCTGAACTGTCGAAGTCAGTTAGTTAGAAGTGAAGTGTGAAATAAGAATGTAGACTAAGTAAGCTTAGTCCAGCTTCAGCTGAACTGCGGAAGTCAGTTAGTTAAAAGTGAAGTGTGAAATAAGAATATAGACTAAGTAAGCTTAGTCCGGCTTCAGCTGAACTGTCAAAGTCAGTTAGTTAGAAGTGAAGTGTGGAATAAGAATGTAGACTAAGTAAGCTTAGTCCGGCTTCGGCTGAACTGCGGAAGTCAGTTAGTTAGAAGTGAAGTGCGAAATAAGAATGTAGACTAAGTAAGCTTAGTTCGGCTTCGGCGGAAGTCAGTTAGTTAGAAGTGAAGTGTGAAGTAAGAATGTAGACTGAGTAAGCTTAGTTCGGCTTCGACTGAACTGCGGAAGTCAGATAGTTAGAAGTGAAGTATGAAATAAGAATGTAGACTAAGTAAGCTTAGTTCGGCTTCGGCTGAACTGCGGAAGTCAGTTAGTTAGAAGTGAAGTGTGAAATAAGAATGTAAACTAAGTAAGCTTAGTTCGGCTTCGGCTGAACTGCAGAAGTCAGATAGTTAGAAGTGAAGTGTGAAGTAAGAATGTAGACTAAGAAAGTTAGACCACAAGTTAAGAAGTTTAGTCAAGAGAAGTGTCTCTCTCTTACTCTCTGTGCGATCAAGACTCAATCAGAGTAGGATTCCAGACTCTCTCTCATGAAGTCAGCTGTCTGTTTAAGTCTCTCTCTCTCTCTCTCTCTGCAATCAAGACTCAATCAGAGTAGGATTCCAGACTTTCTCATGAAGTCAGCTGTCTGTTTATGTCTCTCTCTCTCTCTCTCTGCGATCAAGACTCAATCAGAAGAGGATTCCAGTCTCTCTCATGAAGTCAGCTGTCTGTTTAAGTGAGTTAATTGCCCCATATAGTTTCTCTTCCAGGGAGGTGGGTGTGGACCACATTTCTCTTCTCAGGTCTGTGTACTGGGGGCAATCCTGTAGAACATGTTTTGTAGTCATATTGTCCAGTGTACAGTGGCATAGGCTGGTTGTACCTATTTTGAATTTGGTGAACATGTGATTTCTCATTCTATTGTGGCCAGTGCGTAGGCGAAGTATGATGACTTGATCCCTCCTTGATAGTTGGTGGTAACCGTCCACTTGTTATGCTTTGGGTGTTCTCGTTTCCATTTTTCATGATACTGACCTTTGAGGATGGATTTGGCTTCATCATAACTGAGCGGTTGGTTCTCTTGTGGTAATCTTCCTCCCTCTTTAGCTAATTTGTCTGCGCGTTCGTTCCCGTGTATATTACAGTGTGATAATACACTGAATGACTACTCTCTGGAAGTTATTGCATAGTTGGTCTAGGTGTACAAATTTAATTTTTTTAAGCAACATTCAATGTACTTTTGTGCAATATCTATTGCCATCTTATGTCTAATTGTCTATATTACGATATTTGCAACTTATATGTAACTATAGAAACCATCATGATGTGTGTCCTTTGGAGAATATTACATTTATCAAAGTCATCTAAAAGAATATCTATATCTAGTCACATCTCCTACAGAACATGGCATTCATCAGGGCGAGAATGAAAGATCATCTTTTTATGACCGGACCTCCCTCATAAAATGCATTCATCACTGACTGTCTAAAATAATAAATAACTTTAGTAAGACCTCCAGCAGAACAATACATTCATCACAATCCATTTAGAATGTATGTCTCTAGCTAGACTTCCCATAGAACAATGCATTCATCACAGCCTGTTTGAAAGAAAAATTGTCTCTAGCCAGATATACAACAAAACGTTGCACTCACCAAAGCAAATATTGAAAGAATCTTTGTCTGCACTCTGGAAGTTTCTCAAACAATCTGTCCTTGTAAGTCTTTTTCATGAGTCTTGAGAGCCCTGAAGTTTGTATGAATCAGTGGAACCACATCGTCATAAAGAAAATGAAACTCAAACTCTACCTGCTGGGGTATCTTCAATATTTATATCAAACAAAACACATTAGACATTTTCATCAGTTTGTCTTTGTAAGTCTTTGTCACGTTGTTGCACATCACACCCCATTAGTTCACGTCAACAACATTGGCTGCGTTAGTTAAACAGCATTAACAATGGTGGGTAGACATGGCAAGTCTTTGTCACATTGTTGCACATCACACCATATTAGTTCACGCCAACAGTTAAATAGCATTAACAATGGTGGGTAGACGCGGGCAAGTCTTTGTCACATTGTTGCACATCACACCCCATTAGTTCACCTCAACAACATTGGTTACATTAGTTAAACAGCATTAACAATGGTGGGTAGACGCGGTCAAGTCTTTGTCATGTTGTTGCACATCACACCCCATTAGTTCACCTCAACAACATTGGTTACATTAGTTAAACAGCATTAACAATGGTGGGTAGACGCTGTCAAGTCTTTGTCATGTTGTTGCACATCACACCGCATTAGTTCACCTCAACAACATTGGTTACATTAGTTAAACAGCATTAACAATGGTGGGTAGACGCTGTCAAGTCTTTGTCATGTTGTTGCACATCACACCCCATTAGTTCACCTCAACAACATTGGTTACATTAGTTAAACAGCATTAACAATTGTGTGTAGACACGGGCAAGTCTTTCGAATGACAGCCACACGATCTCCAGTGATAAAGGTCTTTCTGCCAGGTGATCTTATGTTAGGCCAAATATATAATTAAACTCATTATGCTTACAAATATTCACACGGAGCTCTCTGTCATTCTTTCATTGATCTCTCAGACACACAGAATATCCTTCATTGCATTCAGGTTCTAGGATACGAGGCCCATCACAATGAGATGAAACACACCATCTGAGATGAACCAAACTGCCCAGCTCGATCTCTTACATCCAACTACCTCAACTGCCCAACTCAAACTAACGAACTCCCTAACAACCCAAGTCATGACATGCAATGTCACTTTTCTCTCCTTTCACACTGCCTTGCACTAATTCCGTCTCTACCTATTTGGCGTGCAAATT
Source organism: Megaustenia siamemsis (assembly GCA_032433765.1). Classification (NCBI taxonomy): domain Eukaryota; kingdom Metazoa; phylum Mollusca; class Gastropoda; order Stylommatophora; family Ariophantidae; genus Megaustenia; species Megaustenia siamemsis. Next base: position 103,470,911 of record JAVIAB010000092.1, read on the forward strand.
CACTTTTATATTACACTTTTACACAGGGTTGTTCTCAAGTCATCTAGTTCATTGTTCTTAGGACTTTTTAGAGCTGATAATACTGACAGTGCATCAGTCAGAATCACCAGTTTATTGTGCATGTTATTTTTGTGTTGAGTAGCCAGTTTGCAGCATCTCTGAGGGCCTCAGTTACTGCTTTAAAGTTGTTTGAGAATTTCCCAGTAACTATTGACTTGGTGATCTCGTCCTGGTTATTCAGCGTCAAGAACACACCTCCCCCTCCATTTCTGGTGGCATTTGTAGCAGAGCCATCTGTGTATATGTGGGACCAAGAGTCCTGTGGGTAGGTATCGTTTATGTGTTTTTCTGCTACATGTTTTCTTTCTGCGTCTGATTGGGTGCTTTTTTTCATGATTCCTGTTATATCTTCCTTAAGTTCTGGTATTTTGTGTTTCCCATGAGGAGACATATCAGATGGGCCCAAGGGTTTCAATATTGTTTGGGAAAGTACTGGGTCTCCAGTAGTTAATTCATTGGCAATTGCAGCGAAGTTGCTCCTCTTTAGTCATACAATTCCGGAACCAGTTACTCTTTGATGCATGGGGTGGCGAAGGAGCCTTCTATATTTCTCCGCTTGTTGCAATACTTTAGTGACCCGGCTGTCATCTAAGGGTTGTAAACCTGTTACTGTTTTTAGAGTCTTGATAGGTGTAAATTTCATAGCACCAGAGAAGTTAGTTAGGAAGTTAGGAATCTCCAAGTTTGTAGTTTTAAGTTAGTTGACAAGTTATTAAGGAACAGACTAGAGAGTAGTAAAGATATCAGTGACTTAAGCAATTAGTTGAGCTATAGTAAGACAGAACAAGTAAATTAGGACATATGAATTTAGTTGTGAAAGTGTTTTGAGAGTTTTCAAGTTGTGCTTCACATTTCTTAAATTCGTAAGTAAGTTGATAGAGAGATTGAATGTTACATGTTGCAAAAAGATATGCACTTATTGACATTACATAATCATCGGTGGTAACCTACGTATGTCCAGAATTAAAGAACATTAATTCAAGAGAAGTGCATCCACTAAATTGTATCATGAGCCAGAATAATAAGAATCATAAGCGTGATTAAGATTTATGTATACTGAAAATAGTCTGTCATGATTATATGCCAACTGAGAAGTTTGTGTCAACTATAAATGTGCTGTGCTGCTGTCAAAGATAATAATACCAAGATAAGATAAATATTCACTGGCTATAACAATTAATTCTCCCTAGACTTCCTTTGAAATCTCCATTTGCTAATATGTTGTCACTCGTTGACAATTTTGTTTCATGAATTATTAAATGATAATGGATAAGGCCATTTCTGTAAATAGCAAATTGCACCAGCTTATAGAGGCCACACTAGATAAATGGTAAAGAGTTAAAAAGAAACAACAGTGAGCATCAGTTGCCTTGCCCATCCAAAGGCCACCCAGAACATTTTGTCAAATGGAAATATGCAAGGTCGGTCCAAGGCTTGATGGCCAAAATAAAACAATGGAATTTCTTCCCTGTTTGCTTGTCTTTGGCTCAAATGTTGTTAGATTTGTTCATATCTGATGTTAATGGCAACTAACTAGTGTTTGTTGTTGCAGGTTGGAGAAATAGCAATTCACTACAGTTGGATCAAAACACTGACAAGGTATTGGTTTCTTTCATTGAGTCCATAGACACTGCTTGGGCCTGTCAGTCTCTACTGATGTCTGCCTAGTGCCATCAACCAACATAGATTTCTTTCAAGTGCTATTCTTTCTTTTATTTACATTTAGACATATATTTAAGTAGAAGAGTTTGTTCTTTGCTTGTTTCTTTGTTTGTTTCTTTGTTTGTTTCTTTGTTTGCTTCTTTGTTTATTCTACTTTCACCTCAAATCTAGAAAATATATATTCTTGTTAAGGAGAACTTTAACATTGATGAGCGTGTCTGTGACATATTACATTGATGAGAGTGTCTGTGACATACCACATTGATGATAGTATGTGTGACATACTACATTGATGAGAGTGTCTTTGACATACTACATTGATGAGAGTTTCTGTAACATACTGCATTAATGAGAGTGTCTGTGACATAACACATTGATGATAGTATCTATGACATACTACATTGATGAGAGTGTCTATGACATACTACATTGATGAGAGTGTCTATGACATACTACATTGTTGAGAGTGTCTATGACATACTACATTGATGAGAGTGTCTATGACATACTACATTGTTGAGAGTGTCTATGACATACTACATCGATGAGAGTGTCTATGGCATACTACATCGATGAGAGTGTCTATGGCATACTACTTTGATGAAAGTGTCTATGACATACTACATCGATGAGAGTGTCTATGACATACTACATTGTTGAGAGTGTCTATGACATACTACATTGTTGAGAGTGTCTATGACATACTACATCGATGAGAGTGTCTATGACATACTACATTTTTGAGAGTGTCTATGACATACTACATCGATGAGAGTGTCTATGGCATACTACTTTGATGAAAGTGTCTATGACATACTACATCGATGAGAGTGTCTATGACATACTACATCGATGAGAGTGTCTATGACATACTACATCGATGAGAGTGTCTATGACATACTACATTGTTGAGAGTGTCTATGACATACTACATCGATGAGAGTGTCTATGACATACTACATCGATGAGATTGTCTATGACATACTACATTGATGAGAGTGTCTATGACATACTACATTGATGAGAGTGTCTATGACATGCTGCATTGATGAGAGTGTCTATGACATACTACATTGATGAGAGTTTCTATGACATACTACATTGATGAGAGAGTCTGTGACAAACTACATTGAAACAGAATAGGTAACAATGTGCTACATATTACATGAACAGAAGGTAAGCTACATAGTTACATAAACAGAAGGAAAGCTACATAGTTATGTGAACAGATGGTATGCTACATAGTTACATGAACATAATGGATGATACATAGTAACATGAATATAATGGATGATACATAGTTCTTCTTCTTCTACCCTTTAGCTCCCAGTGGAGCATAGGTCTTCAACAAACACTTTCCAAGTCGTTCTGCTTTTTGCAATTCTTTTAAGATCATTCCATGTCTTCCCCATCATCTTCATCTCTGCTTCGATCTGTCTTCTCCAAGCATTCCTTGGTCTTCCTCTTTGTCTTTTCCCCTGGGGATTCCAACACATAGTTACATGAACAGATGGTATGCTACATAGTTACATGAACAGAAGGTAATCTTCATAGTTACATAAACAGAAGGTAAGCTACATAGTTACATGAACAAAAGGTAAGCTACATAGTTACATGAATAGAAGGTATGCTACATAGTTACATGAACAGAAGGTAAGCTACATAGTTACATGAACAGAAGGTATGCTACATAGTTACATGAACAGAAGGTATGCTACATAGTTACATGAACAGAAGGTATGCTACATAGTTACATGAACAGAAGGTAAGCTACATAGTTACATGAACAGAAGGTATGCTACATAGTTACATGAACAGAAGGTAAGCTACATAGTTACATGAACAGAAGGTATGCTACATAGTTACATGAACAGAAGGTAAGCTACATAGTTACATGAACAGAAGGTAAGCTACATAGTTACATGAACAGAAGGTAAGCTACATAGTTACATGAACAGAAGGTAAGTTACATAGTTACATGAACAGAATGGATGATACATAGTTACATGAACAGAAGTTTAGCTACATAGTTACATGAACAGATGGTAAGCTACATAGTTACATAAACAGAAGGTAAGCTACATAGTTATGTGAACAGATGGTATGCTACATAGTTACATGAACAGAAGGTATGCTACATAGTTACATGAACATAATGGATGATACATAGTTACATGAACAGAAGTTATGCTACATAGTTACATGAACAGAAGTTTAGCTACATAGTTACATGAACAAAAGGTAAGCTACATAGTTACATGAACAGAAGGTAAGCTACATAGTTGCATGGACAAAAGGTAAGCTACATAGTTACATGAACAGAAGGTAAGCTACATAGTTACATGAACAGAATGGATGATACATAGTTACATGAACAGAAGATAAGCTACATAGTTACATGAACAGAAGGTAAGCTACATAGTTACATGAACAGATGGTAAGTTACATAGTCACATGAACAGATGGTAAGCTACATAGTTACATGAACAGAAGGTAAGCTACGTAGTTACATGAACAGATGGTATACTACATAGTTACACGAACAGAAGGTAAGCTACATAGTTACATGAACAGATGGTAAGCTACATAGTTACATGAACAGATGGTATGCTACATAGTTACATGAACAGAAGGTAAGCTACATAGTTACATGAACAGAAGGTAAGCTACATAGTTACATAAACAGAAGGTAAGCTACATAGTTACATGAACAGAAGGTATGCTACATAGTTACATGAACATAATGGATGATACATAGTTACATGATCATAATGGATGATACATAGTTACATGAACAGAAGATAAGTTACATAGTTACATGAACAGAAGGTATGCTACATAGTTACATGAACAGAAGGTATGCTACATAGTTACATGAACAGATGGTATGCTACATAGTTACATGCACAGATTGTATGCTACATAGTTACAGGAACAGATGGTATGCTACATAGTTACATGAACAGAAGGTATGCTACATAGTTACATGAACATAATGGATGATACATAGTAACATGAACATAATGGATGATACATAGTTACATGAACATAATGGATGATACATAGTTACATGAACAGAAGGTATGCTACATAGTTACATGAACTGAAGGTATGCTACATATTACATGAACAGAAGGTAAGCTACATAGTTACATGAACAGAAGTTAAGCTACATTGTTACATGAACAGAAAGTAAGCTACATAGTTACATGAACAGAAGGTAAGATACATAGTTACATGAACAGAAGGTAAGCTACATAGTTACATGAACAGATGGTATGCTACATAGTTACATGAACAGATGGTGTGCTACATAGTTACATGAACAGAAGGTAAGCTACATAGTTACATGAATGGAAGGCAAGCTACATAGTTACATGAGCGGAAGGTAAGTTACATAGTTACATGAACAGAAGGTAAGCTACATAGTTACATGAATGGAAGGCAAGCTACATAGTTACATGAACAGAATGAAAGATACATAGTTACATGAACAGAAGGTATGCTACATAGTTACATGATCAGAAGGTAAGCTACATAGTTACATGAACGGAAGGTAAGCTACATAGTTACATGAACAGAATGAAACATACATAGTTACATGAACAGAAGGTAAGCTACATAGTTACATGAACAGAATAAAAGCTACATAGTTACATGAACAGAAGGTATGCTACATAGTTACATGATCAGAAGGTAAGCTACATAGTTACATGAACAGAAGGTAAGCTACATAGTTACATGAACGGAAGGTAAGCTACATAGTTACATGAATGGAAGGCAAGCTACATAGTTACATGAACAGAAGGTAAGTTACATAGTTACATGAACAGAAGGTAAGCTACATAGTTACATGAACAGAATGAAAGATACATAGTTACAAGTACAGAAGGGAAAATACATAGTTACATGAACAGGTAAAATTAGGTATGATTAAAAGGACAGAAGAGGATAGAGGATGATGTGTGGGAAGAAGAGAATACTGATTGATTGATAAGTGAAGATGGATATGTAGATAGTACATAATGTATGTGATGAAACTGTTGATATATGTCTGTTTATACTTGAAATTAATCTTTAACTTCATTCTTTTTTCCAAGATTGTTCATAATAATTGGATGATGCAGAGGAATCAAAGCCAGTTGGAGAAGTAAGTTTAGAGTTGGTGGCACCTCTCCATATACTGTTGTGTTCAGGTTTTCTAGGTTGCTTTCATGTGCTGAATGGGGGAAATACAGAACAGAACATAGTTGTGTTACTTTATGGGGAAATAAAAAACAGAACATAGTTGTGTTACTTAATGGGGAAAATAAAGAACAGAACATAGTTGTGTTACTTAATGGGGAAATACATACAGAACATAGTTGTGTTACTTAATGGGGGAAATAAAGAACAGAACATAGTTGTGTTACTTAATGGGGGAAATACAGAACAGAACATAGTTGTGTTACTTAATGGGGGAAATAAAGAACAGAACATAGTTGTGTTACTTAATGGGGAAATACATACAGAACATAGTTGTGTTACTTAATGGGGGAAATAAAGAACAGAACATAGTTGTGTTACTTAATGGGGGAAATACAGAACAGAACATAGTTGTGTTACTTAATGGGGGAAATAAAGAACAGAACATAGTTGTGTTACTTTATGGGGGAAATACACACAGAACATAGTTGTGTTACTTAATGGGGGAAATACACACAAAACATAGTTGTGTTACCTTATGGGGGAAATACAGAACAGAACATAGTTGTGTTACTTAATGGGGGAAATACACACATAACATAGTTGTGTTACTTAATGGGGGAAATACAGAACAGAACATAGTTGTGTTACTTTATGGGGGAAATACACACAGAACATAGTTGTGTTACTTAATGGGGGAAATACAGAACAAAACATAGTTGTGTTACTTTATGGGGGAAATACACACAGAACATAGTTGTGTTACTTAATGGGGGAAATACAGAACAGAACATAGTTGTGTTACTTAATGGGGGAAATACAGAACAGAACATAGTTGTGTTACTTAATGGGGGAAATACAGAACAGAACATAGTTGTGTTACTTAATGGGGGAAATACAGAACAGAACATAGTTGTGTTACTTAATGGGGGAAATACAGAACAGAACATAGTTGTGTTACTTAATGGGGGAAATACACACAGAACATAGTTGTGTTACTTTATGGGGGAAATAAAGAACAGAACATAGTTGTGTTACTTTATGGGGGAAATAAAGAACAGAACATAGTTGTGTTACTTAATGGGGGAAATACAGAACAGAACATAGTTGTGTTACTTAATGAGGGAAATACAGAACAGAACATAGTTGCGTTACTTTATGGGGGAAATACAGAACAGAACATAGTTGTGTTACTTAATGGGGGAAATACAGAACAGAACATTTGACTTTGACTTATACTTCTAGTTTTAATCTCTCCCTACAACTTTTCACTTTGATTTATGCTTCTTCTAGTCCTAATTTCTTTTTCCAACTTTTAGCTTTGACTAATATTTCTACTAGTCTTAATTCCTTCTTACAACTTTTAGCTTTGACTAATATTTCTTCTTGTCTTAATTCCTTCTTACAACTTTTGGTTTTGACTAATGTTTCTACTAGTCTTAATTCCTTCTTACAACTTTTAGCTTTGACTAATATTTCTACTAGTCTTAATTCTTCTTACAACTTTTAGCTTTGACTAATATTTCTACTAGTCTTAATTCCTTCTTACAACTTTTAGCTTTGACTAATATTTCTGAAGCAAGTGAAATCTTCAGACATCTTGATTGTAATGGGTGACATGAACGCTAAAGTAGGAAAAGGTAGATATAAGACAATTATAGGAAATCATGGTTTAGGAAAAAGAAATGACAGAGGAGAAAGATTAATACAATTCTGTGAAGAAAACAGGCTGATAATATGTAACACCTACTTTGAGCAAGAGAAAAGGAAACTATACACATGGAAAAGCCCTGGAGATAGGAAGAGGAATCAAATAGATTACATAATGATAAAAGAAAGGTTCCGTAACAGCGTAAAGAAAGCCAAAACCTACCCAGGAGCAGATATTAATTCTGATCACAATCCTGTAATGATTAAAATTAAAATCAAACTAAAGAGAAACAAGCAAAAATCTGATTCATCAACAAACCCACTCGACATAACAGCTTTAAATCAAAAAGATATTAAAGATACCTATACAATACAAGTAAAGAACACATACCAGAAGCTGCTAGAGGAAGGAATTGAACAATACAGAAGAGAAAATCCTGATGAAAAAGTAACAACCAAATGGCAATGCATAAAGAAAAGCATACAAAAAGCCTGCGACACCTTACCCAAAAGAGAAAAGAACAAAAAACAAAAATGGATAACTAACACCATCTTAGAAAAAATGGAAGAAAGGAGACAAGCGAAGAACACTGCCCAATACAATAAAATAGATAATGAGATACGCAAAATGTGCAAAAAGGCAAAAGAAGACTGGCTCAGCCAAAAATGTAGAGAAATAGAAACTATGGAAAGCAAACAAGACCTAAGAGGAATGCACACAGAAATAAAGAGAATGACTAATAAAAATAAAAAAGCCACAGAAGGTGGATGCATTGCAGACAAAAAAGGAAAAATGCTAACAGACAATAAGGATATCATAGATAGATGGCAGGAATATATAACAGAACTATTTCATGATCAAAGGGACAAGAAACCAGTTATAAAATGTACATCAGGCTATAAAATCTTAAAATCTGAGGTGGAAAAAGCTATAAAAACAATGAAAAGGGAAAAGCAGCAGGACCTGAAAGCATACAGATAGAGATGATACAGGCACTTGAAGATTTTGGCATTGAAGTGATTACAGACATATGCAACGACATATACCACACAGGATACATACCAAATGAACTAAAAACATCAACTTTCATTGCATTGCCTAAAAAGAATGGTGCAGTTGAATGCAGTGACTTTAGAACAATAAGCCTAATGAGCCATGTTACAAAAATCTTGCTAAAAGTTATACAAGGAAGGATTCAGAATAAAATCAATACTGAATTAGATGAGCAGCAATTTGGATTTAGGAAAAATAGCGGGACAAAAGAAGCCATATTCTGCATGAGAACATTAATCGAAAAATACACAGAAGTAAACAAACCAATATATGCCTGCTTCATAGACTACACCAAAGCTTTTGATAGAGTACACCACAAACAACTTATAGAATGCCTAAAAGAGATACATCTAGATGACATGGATATACGACTAATATGCAATCTATACTGGGAGCAAACAGCAATAATAAAATATAACAAAGAGTTCTCTACACCCATTGATATAAAAAGAGGAGTAAGACAAGGATGCATCCTATCACCAAGCTTGTTCAATCTATACACTGAGCAAATCTTTAAAAACATCATAGAGATGCCAGGCCTACAAATTAATGGAAAGATAATCAATAACCTAAGATATGCTGACGATACTGTACTACTAGCAGAAAATCCTAAAGACCTACAACAATTACTTAATGAAATAAACACGACAAGCAAAAAATATGGACTAGATATGAATATCAAAAAGACTAAAACTATGATCATAAACAAAGAAAATACTCAAAACCCACAAGTGGATATCAAAATTGAAGGAATAGACCTTGAGACAGTTCAGAACTACAACTACCTTGGACATACTATAACCAGTGATGGAAAATGTACAACTGAAATAAACAAAAGAATAGGAATGGCAAAAAGTAATTTTAATGTCATGAAGGACATACTAACATCAAAACAAATAACACCAGAGCTAAAACTAAGAATAGCAAAATGTTACATCTTCTCAATATTCCTATATGGTGCTGAAACATGGACATTAGACAAGAAAACAGAACAGAGAATTGAAGCCTTTGAAATGTGGATATATAGAAGAATAGGTAGAATTGGATGGAAGGAAAAGAAAACAAATGACAAAGTCTTAAAACAACTAAAAATGAAAAGAGAACTTCTGAACACAATTAGAACAAGACAAATGCGATTCTTGGGCCATGTTAAAAGACACAACAGCCTACTGAAAGTGATCCTGGAGGGGAAAATACAAGGTAAAAGAGGCAGAGGCAGACCAAGATTAACATGGACGAGTAACATCAAAGATGGACAAATCAACCGATGACAACCTGCACCATCAAAGCAAGAGATAGAGCAAAATGGCGCTCCATGGTAGCCAACCTTCGTTGCGGAGACGGCACTCAATGATGATGATGAATATTTCTACTAGTCTTAATTCCTTCTTACAACTTTTGGTTTTGGTTGACTAATGTTTCTTCTTGTCTTAATTCCTTCTTACAACTTTTGGTTTTGACTAATGTTTCTACTAGTCTTAATTCCTTCTTACAACTTTTAGCTTTGACTAATGTTTCTCTAGTCTTAATTCCTTCTTACAACTTTTGGTTTTGACTAATGTTTCTACTAGTCTTAATTCCTTCTTACAACTTTTAGCTTTGACTAATGTTTCTTCTAGTCTTAATTCCTTCTTACAACTTTTAGCTTTAACTAATGTTTCTACTAGTCTTAATTCCTTCTTACAACTTTTAGTTTCAACATGTCTTCTCCTAGTTCTAATCTCTTTCTCTTCCTAGCTGCGCTAACTTCTAGGGTTGCTTCAGTCACCTTTTTTTGTGACTTTAACACTCTATTCATCATCATTATCAAGTACTGGGCCTGCTGGCATAGGTGATCATGTTTCTCCACAACTTTCGATCTCGACAGTTATTTATCATATTGTTGTAGTGATTAATGATTGTACAAAGAAGTTACGACGGTGGTTTGCTGTTGCTTTCCGTCAGTTTCTTTACGGTTGGCTCCGCTAGCCTTTGACTAAAATGTCTCACTCACAAGGCAGTGGGGTTGTTTTACTTCGGGGTATCCTCCCTTAGCCTTTTACTCTCCCGAGCTTACCTGCAAGGCAGCAGCGCAGCCACAGGTTGTACTGTTTACTGCACACAGTAGCAGGTAAAATTACCCAACCTGACACTCTATTCTTCTTCTTCTTTTCTCTTTCCACTGATACCAAAAAGGTGTCGTGGTTTATATCATTTGTCGTTTTTGAGCTGCTCGAACTGTCTGAATTAGTGATTTTCCTCTGTTATTACATGTCACTGTCACAGCATCTATCCATCTTCTTCTGGGTCTTCCTCTTGGTCTTTTTCCATGCATTCTCAAGAAGAACGCCCTTTATGGTGATTGGTAAGGATTCATTCTGACCAGGTGGCCAAACCAATAAAGTTGTTGTTGTTCTATATATTCTTGGTAGGGTTTTGTTCCTACCATTTTTCTTATGGTTTCATTTATGATTTAGAAAGTGTCCATGTTTGAATTTCATAGCACAAAGTTGGTATGAAAATGCTATTTATCATTTGTTGTTTAGCTGGCATAGAAATGTTTGGATGTCTTAGCAATGGTGAAAGCTGGTATGTGACAGCATTTGCTTTTTGTATTCTCATGTTGATTTCTCTGTCTAGTTTTCCATCTTCTGTGAACATTGTGCCCAAATACTTGAATTCTTCTACTTGTTTTATTACTTTATCTTTGATCTTAATGTTTAATGGGTGTCTTAATTTATTTATTCTCATAGCCTCTGTTTTTGCTGTGTTAATTTTCATACTGTAGTTTGTGCAACTTTTATCTAGAGATGTTATATGCTGTTGTAGCAGGTTTTCATCCTCATATATTAGGCATTGATCATCTGCGAATAGTAGCTCATTGATGTTGGAACTTTCTACCTCTGTAATATTATTTGATTTTTCCTTATTGTTGGTTGTTTCCTGATTTATTTTGTCCATATATATGATGAAGAGGAGTGGTAAGAGGACACATCCTTGTCTTACACCTGTTGTAACCTGAAACCATTCTGACAGACCTTCCGATGTTCTAACTCTATTATTTGTTGCAAAAGGGAAAGCTGGAAAACATCAAACAGGAAATGAAAAGGTTGGATGTACAGTTATTGGAATTGTGTGAAATGGGATGCACTGGACCAAGAGAGATAAATTCTGATGAACATAAAATCATCTATTCTGGAAGTACTGAACACCAACAAGGAGTAGGTATCATTTTGGATGCAGAAAGAGCAAGAAATGTAAAAGGCTTTCGGGCAATTTCTAACAGAGTCCTTTTAGTGAAATTGAATGGAAAGCATACAAGTTTATGCACCAACAGCAGACAGTCCAGAGGAAACAGTTGACAAATTTTACGATGAGCTTAATATGGCAGGGAGCTGCGATAGCTCAGTGGTTAGTGAACTGGACTACAAAGGACAAGAGGTAGGATCGATCCCAACCGACGGCTTCCGGTTCACCCAGCCTTTAATGGGTACCAGATTTTTTTCTGGGAAAGTAAAGCGAAACAGGCATAATACCAACCACATTACCCCAAAAAATCAGGTGCTGAAGGTCTGTAAAATTTATGGTCACTAACACCATATTCCCCATACGCCAATTGGTGTGACAGGGGTACTTTACTTTTTTTTTTTTTATAATATGCACTTCGTAAATGCAAACTACATGAAAACACCATAGTTCTAGGGGATTTCAATGTAAAAGTAGGAAAGGAAAGAGTTGAGGAAGTAGTTGGTTATTAAGGCTTAGGCAAGAGGCATTAAATAGGTGACAAATTTATTGGGGACTGGGCAAGAACACACACAAGATGATAGAAAACACCTGGTTTAAGCAACACCCAAGACGTTTGTGGACATGGTAAAGCCCAGGAGACAACATACATAATTAAATTGATTACATAATGATAAACAATAGATTTAGAAACAGTCTGGTGTGTGTGAAAACTAGACCAGGGGCAGATTGCAATAGTGATCATGTACCAGTTGTGGGAAAGCTTAGAGTAAAATTAAAAACAGCAAAACAAGTCTCAGTTAATATCAAGTTTAGATTTATTCAAATAAGAAAAGCGTTTACAAGGCAAATATAACATCACAATTCAGAACCGGTACAAAGCAATAGAGAAGATACAAAGCATTGATGAACAGTGGGAAATGCTAAAAGAGTCAATGCAACAAATATAAAAAGAATTAATACTGCCAGTGAGAGCAAATTTAAGAAAGAAAAGGATGACAGATGACATTCTACAGTTGATGAATACAAGAAGAAGAAATAAGGATAACAAAGATGAGTATAAGAGATTAAATAAAGAAATTGTAATGAAGTAAAAGAAGTATGGCTAAAAGAGAGATGCAAAGAGATTGAGATGCAACAAAAAAGAGATGCCAAAGTCATATACAGACAAATTGAAGAATTAACAGGAAGAAAAACACAATCAAAGACTGAATGTCTTAGATCAAAGGAAAGAAGAACTGTTGATTTAACATGAAAGCATAAGGGAAAGATGGACAGAATACATTAAAGATCTTTATAATCATGAACAAACGGAAGTAAATATTAAGGATAATGGAGAAGGACCAGAAATACTCAGAGAAGAAGTGGAAGACGCCTTGCGCAATATGAAAGCAGGCAAAGCACCTGGACCAGATAATATAACTAAAGAAGAGATTGAAGCAATGGGTGATTTTGGAATAGAAATAATAACAAAAATATTGAATATCTACAACAGCGGATTTACACCAGACGACATGCTCAAATCAATATTCATAACCCTACCAAAGAAATCGGGTGCGATTGAATGCGACGATCATCGCACAATAAGCCTTATGAGTCATATGACTAAGATATTACTAAGAATCATCATGCGAAGAGTGCGAAACAAAATCAGTCCAGAAATTAGTGACGAACAGTGTGGTTTTGTTAGAGATAAAGGAACAAGCAATGCCATTTATATCATAAGATCTTTAGTAGAAAAATCCATAGGGGTGAAAACAGATCTATACCTATGTTTCATAGATTACACCAAGGCATTTGATAAAGTAAAGCACCAAGAAATAATCAAAATTTTAGAAAGCATAAACGTAGACAGCAAAGATCTAAGAATAATAAAGAACACGTACTGGCAACAAACAGCAGCCATAAGAACTGGAAATCAATTGAGAATGTTTCAACAAATAGAACAGGGTGTTAGGCAAGATTGTGTGCTGTCATCAGATTTATTTAATATGTATAGTGAGATTATTTTAAGATCCATAAGGGGCATGCGTGGAATAACAATTGGAGATCATAATATAAATAATCTGAGGTATGCTGTTGATATGGGAGCCGCGATAGCTCAGTGGTTAGTGAACTGGACTACAAAGGACAAGAGGTAGGGTTCAATCCCAACCAAAATTCCGGTTCTTCCGGCTTCCGGTTTACCCAGACTTTAATGGGTACCGGATTTTTTTCTGGGAGAGTAAAGTGGTACAGGCATAATACAGACCACATTACCCCAAAAATCAAGTGCCGAAGGTCTGTAAAATTTATGGTCACTAACACAGTTATCCCCTATATGCCACTTGGCGTGACGAGGGTACTTTACTTTTTTTTTTATGCTGATGATACAGCCTTAATCTATCTATCTATCCATCCATCCATCCATCCATCCATCCATCCATCCATCCATCCATCCATCCATCCATCCATCCATCCATCCATCCCACCCAACCAAAACCCATCCATCCATCCATCTATTGACCTTTCGAGCCGTAGCCAGCCCATAGGGCGTAGACCAAGATACTCCTCTTATCTGAATTTTTGTTCTAGCAGTTTTCAATTCTTTTAAAGATATTTTATCAAATCTCGCAATTTGTCTCTGTTCTGTGCAAGCAGCTCTATCTCAATGAAGGAGCCAATTCCTGCTGCTCTGCCTTTCTCATCAATATTCTTCTCAGTTTCTCTCTGGGTCTTCCTATTTTTTTCTTACCTGTTATTTCCCACATAAGGGCTTGCTTTGCTATTCGGTTATTATCTCTTCTCATCACATGTCCAACATATGACCATCATCTTTTCTTTATTACTGAAGATATTAGTGGTTGATTGGCGATTTCTCTAATTTCCTCGTTTGTTTTTAATTCGTTCCACGCTATACCAAGTATTTTCCTTAGACATTTATTTTCAAATGCGTTCAACTTTGTTTCTATATCTCTTGTTGTTTTCCAGCTTTTACATGCATACGTAAGGGTTGATAGTACATTTGATTTGAATAGCCTAAGTTTTGTGTTTGTGCTGATGAGTTTTGATTTCCACAACATTTCAAGGCTTCTGAAAGACATTGCTGCTTTAGCTATTCTGATACTAATTTCTTTGCTTCTATCCCCTTCTCGATCAATGTGACTTCCAAGATAGATAAAGTGATCGATCTCTTCCACTGGTTTGTTTTCCATGTATATTTTGTCATCTTTTGGAATTAAGCTTTTCATGACTTTAGTCTTTTCATGATTGATCTCAAGCCCAATTTTGCTGGCTATTGATGATAGTTCATTTGTGTTTTCCTGCATTGTTTTTATCTGGCTGCTGATGAGGACTATGTCATCAGCAAAGTCAAGGTCCTCCAAATGGTCTCCTTGTATCCATTCAATGCCTTTATTACCAGTGCAGCATTTCTTCATTATGAAGTCCATAACAACTCCAAATAACAAAGGCGATAATATATATCCTTGTTTAACCCCAGTTATAGTCTTAATCGCTAAGAGTGAAAATGAGTTACAAGTAATGTTAGATATTCAAAGTGTGAAGGAAAGAAAAAAACAGATAGAAGTAATGGTAACAACAAAGAAAAAGTTATCACCCCAGTGCGCAATAAGGACAAATGGAACAATATTAAAACAGGTAAATTAATTTAAATATATGGGAACAATGTTAACCTCAGATGGTAGATGTACAAATGAGGTGAGATGCAGAATGGCTCAGGCAAAAGCAGCTTTCCAAAAAATGAGCAAGATACTGTGCAATCCATTTTTGACAATAGAAACAAGAAAAACAGTTCTTAAATGTTATGTAGAGCCAGTCTTAACATATGGATGTGAATCATGGACTATAGGACAACAGACCAAAAAAATTACTGGTGTCTGTAGAAATGTGGTTTTACAGAAGAATGTTGAAAATACCATGGACAGCTAAGAAGAGTAATGAAAATGTTCTGAAAGAGGCCAAGGCAAAAAGAGAGCTAATTTCCAATATTAGGAAGAAACAATCATCAGTTTTGGCCAAGTAATGAGAAGGGAACAGCTGGAATATATTGTGACAACTGGGAAAATTGAGGGATGAAGAGATAGAAGGAAGCCAAGAGAAAAGATACCAGACAGTTTAAGAAAATGGCTTGGCAGAAGGTTAACAACAGAAATGATAAATAACTGTCGAAATCGAAAGTTGTGGAGAGACATGATCACCTATGCTGGCAGGCATGGTATTTGATAATGATTTTTTTATATTATCCATTTTTATTCTCTAAATATGTAGTACATCTTCCATTTTTTAATCATCTCATTTTTTATTCTTATTATTATCTCTCTTTGATTTACTTGTCCCGTTTAATCTTGATATAGTTAAAGGGAAGCCATTTCAATCCAACACTGCCCTGGTAATGTTTTATTAATACTCCACTCATTAATTTTCTGAGAAGTAACAAACTGCTTCATGTAAGCATATAAGTCATACATTTCATTTTCTGGAAAGTCGACTGATGGTATGTTTTGACTCACTAATGATGAAGATTTCTGAATATCTTCACAAGTTGGTGTTCTGTTCAACATTACCCAGCTGTAGACCTCAAGGTTTTGAAAATTATTTGCAGCCCATTTCTTCAAATATCTTAAAGCTGTTATGTAGAATGAAGAAACACTGGCTTTAAACTTGTTCACATCATCCTGTGGAATTCCTTCCATTTCCAGCTTGTCAAGAATAAGCTTAACTCTTGATGGCAAGAAACCATCTTCCAGTTTTGACTCCAAGATAGTTCTCAACCCATTGATGTTGTCAATTACTTCAAAAACAGTGACCACCTGTCCCTCTACTTTCTGCACCCCCAAAATTATAATTTGTGTTGTCTGCACATAATGCAACTACTTTCATTTCTAAACCTTTTTCCGCTAGACAGTCATTAATAAAACTATTAATAATATCAGATGTTTCTCCTGGCAATGACTTCAGTTCTAATATTTTAAGTTTCAGCCCTTATTGTGATCAAAGTATCTGACAAACAAAGGAAAATATCTTGATTTTCTTGTGGTTGGAGGCATCTGTCAGTCAGTATGGAAATAAATGTAGAGGTTTCTAGGTCACATCTCAACTTGTTTTGAACATGAGGTGTGAACACATTTTGAATAATGGCTTCTGTTTTTGTACATGCACAAGCAAATTTTGGTTCTAAAGTAACCTGAAGTAATTTTGATGTATAGTCCATAGATCTAAATGTATGATTGTGTATCACTGTATGATTGTGTATCACTGTATGATTGTGTATCACTGTATGATTGTGTATCACTGTATGAGAGGCAAATGCACCTTCTTCAACAGCTAATTGTTCTCCTTTGTCACCAATCTGTTACGCTCGAAAAAATATTGTTAACGACGAGCTTGATGCAGCTGTAGCGACGACTCTCTTATATTTCACACTATTTATGTAACTCTTAATATCACCACATTCACTATAGTTAATAAAAAACCCAGAGGCACATATACTACATCTTACAGTGAAGTCTGATATAGACTTTTTTAGAAAGGGGTTTTCCTGTTGTAAATCTTGATTTAACTGCATTTACGTTTTGATGCCATTTGTTGCAACAATTACAAACTTTACAAACTAACTATAGTTTAAATAATAATTTTCTATGACTATAACATATATTGGAAAACAGAGAAGACGCCTCATAAATGGAAAAAAGGAATCATTGTTAAGATCCCAAAAAAGGGCAATCTTAGAGATTGTAACAACTGGAGAGGCGTGACACTTTTGTCAGTTGCCTCAAAGTTATTCTGTAAAATCATCCTAAATAGAATAAAGGATTCAATAGATACAGTAATGCGTGAAGAACAGGCTGGGTTTAGAAAAGGGAGAAGCTGTCTTGACCACATTTTCACTCTACGACTTATATTGGAGGAACACATTGAAAAGCAAAAACCTTTTGTACTTAACTTCATCGACTTCAAAAAAGCATTTGATAGTATTCATAGAGATTCTTTGTGGAAAATTCTGAAGCAATATGGCTTACCATCAAAAATCATAAATATTATCAAAGACATGTATGATGGTTACACATGTGCAGTTCGAACAGAGGAAGGACTGAGCGAATGTTTCCCAATAGAAACTGGGGTTAAACAAGGATGTATTTTATCGCCCTTGTTATTTGGAATTGTTATGGACTTCATAATGAAGAAATGCTGCACTGGTAATAAAGGCATCGAATGGATACAAGGAGACCATTTGGAGGACCTCGACTTTGCTGATGACATAGTGCTCATCAGCAGTCAGATAAAAACGATGCAGGAAAACACAAATGAACTATCATCAATAGCCAGCAAAATTGGGCTTGAGGTCAATCATGAAAAGACTAAAGTCATGAAAAGTTTAATTCCAACAAGTGACAAAATATACATGGAAAACAAACCAGTAGAAGAGATCGATCACTTTATCTATCTTGGAAGTCACATTGATCGAGAAGGGGATACGAGCAAAGAAATTAGAATCAGACTGGCTAAAGCAGCAATGTCTTTCAGAAGCCTTGAAAAGTTGTGGAAATCAAAACTCATTAGCACAAACACAAAACTTAGGCTATTCAAATCAAATGTACTATCAACCCTTACGTATGCGTGTGAAAGCTGGAAAACAACAAGAGATATAGAAACAAAGTTGAACGCATTCGAAAATAAATGTCTAAGGAAAATACTTGGTATAGAATGGAACGAATTCAAAACAAACGAGGAAATTAGAGAAATCGCCAATCAACCACTAATATCTTCAGTAATAAAGAAAAGACGATGGTCATACGTTGGACATGTGATGAGAAGAGATAATAATCGAATAGCAAAGCAAGCCCTCATATGGGAAACAACAGGTAAAAGAAAAAGAGGAAGACCCAGGGAGACACTGAGAAGAACATTGATGAGAGAGGCAAGAGCAGCAGGAATCGGCTCCATCAATGAGATAGAACTGCTTGCACAGAACAGAGACAGATGGCGAGATTTGATAAAATATCTTTAAAAGAAAACTGCTAGAACAAAAATTCATATAGGAGAAGGTGTATCTTGGTCTACGCCCTATGGGCCGGTTACGGCTCGAAAGGCTACAGAGATAACATATGCATAACATAAGTTCATAAACATTAAAATGTGAAGTAACTGAATAATAGCACAATGTAAATTCAATCTAATGAATGCAATAATCTCTATCACTAAACAGCACAATAAAAAAAATTAGTTCGTTGATAAACGAAAGTAACACAATGAATATACAGGAATATGAAGTGTCGTGGCCGCAAAGATGCTACTTGTTGAGTTTCAGTTTCAGTATACAAGATTTAAAATTTGGAGCACATGTTACTGTTACTATTTCATCAAATGAACAGCTAGTTCAACCTTTAAAACATTTTCAACACAAGAGAGGAATAATGTCTATTTTTAATTCAAAGAGAAGTTTACCATACTGGCAAAATTGGTAAACGTTTGTGCCCCTAATGTATTTTAATAAATCCGGGCTAAAAAATTGGGATGTATCCGGGACGAAGGCTGAAAAAATAGTTAAAAAATTGAGACGTCTGTTCACTTTACACATCATGCTTGTACAAATAAGAAAAGTGCATTTTTGTTATATTGTGCCCCACTTTATGCTCATATGAGTTAGAAAAGTACATTTTCTTTAATTTGTGACCCACAACATGCTTGTACGAATTAGAAAGTGCATTATCATTTATATTGTGCCCCACTTTATGCTCGTACAAATTAGAAAAGTGCTTAGCGTTATATTTTGCTTGTGGAAAGCTGTCATGCAAAAATATCTTATTTGCTACCAGAGTTCTGAGAGAAACTTTTTTTAGTAATTGCTTCATGTTTGTCTTCAGCAGTCATATGGGAGCTAGTCAGAGGATGTACAGTCGACATGGGACCATTGCTGGTGCCTACTGCCATGAACGACCTATCTCTACTAAAAGCTGCTACCTGCATGATTCCTGGTCAGCTCACAGCAGAGCTAACCACAAACCCAGCACTGCTGCTGTTGAGCACAAGTGTTATAATTGTCCAGAATTAAAACCTGAGAAACAAAGTGCAGCTGGTCGCACAGATTCCATCTGCACACCAGACTTTGGAGTCCAAAGCAGAAATGGAGTGAGTTCTCCTGTGCTCATAAATGTCAACTTTACCACAAACTGCACCTTCATTTCAGCTGTCAGAAACATCAACCAACAGTGAACATCTTCAGAAAGTTTTGTCTCTTGGTGTGTCACATCAACCACCAGACAACGACAAAGGTAGAAGCTAGTGTAACCAGCATACTTGATTCTTTAAAGTGTTACTTGACCATACCTTCCATATGAAATGTTTTTTCCATATATAATGCGGTTTTTGTGTTTTTTTTTTTAAAATATGGCCCACACTCTCAATTAATAAAAAAAATAAAGACCATTTATTTGTGTGAAATTCTGCATTTTGTTCCTTCTTAAAATTACTCTACACATAACATTATTCAAAAACTGTATATTGGCTAATTCTGGAAGCTGTGAAAAGCCAAAACAAGTTACCAAGAATGGCTGAAACAACTTGCATTTTGGCACATTTAACCAGGGATATCGCATTACTAAATATACATCAGGTGAAAGGTCTAGATCACTTTGCTTGCAGTACAATTCACTGGTCAATACAGGCAAAAGTAGTGTTCTCTTTTATTTTTGAATGAAAATTACGGTCTAATATAACCTAGAAAACTTGGTCTAAGGTTGAATGGGTTGTGCCTCGCCGAGAAGTAGGTAAAACCTCCTCAAAAAATAATTGAAGATATAAGTTCATTATCAATCCCCCCCCCCCCCTGTTCCCATGGCATGGGGTAAAAGTTGAAAGCATTTAATTTTAATTGATTTTTGCCATTATTATGGTAACACTGTCATCATGTGCTAGTTTCAAGATATTGGAATCACAAGTCACAACCACAATTGAATGCAGTAGGTCTGCTTTTTCCTATATTTATTTTCATAATTAATTTAATCACGTTAAACAGGTGCACAAACACAAAACTTAGACTGTTCAAATCAAATGTACTATCTACCCTTACGTATGCATGTGAGAGCTGGAAAACAACAAGAGATATAGAAACAAAGTTGAACGCATTTGAAAATAAATGTCTAAGGAAAATACTTGGTATAGCGTGGAACGAATTCAAAACAAAGAAATTAGATAAATCGACAATCAACCACTAATATCTTCAGTAATCAAGAAAAGATAATGGTCATATGTTGGACATGTGATGAGGAGAAATAATAACCGAATAACAAAGCAAGCCTTCATGTGGAAAACAACAGGTAAGAGGAAAAGAGGCTGACCCATAGAGACACTGAGAAGAACATTGATGAGAGAGGCAAGAGCAGCAGGAATCAGCTCCCTCAATGAGATAGAGTTGCTTGCACAGAACGAAGTCAAATGACAAGAATTGATAAAATATCTTTAAAAGGATTGAAAACTGCTAGAATAAAAATTTAGATAAGAGAAAGAGTATCTGGGTCTATGCCCTATGGGGCAAGCTATGGCTCAAAAAGATTAATAGATAGATAGAAACATAGCTGACCAAAACAATTTGACGTTATTTTCACAAAATTTGAGTGATCAACTGATCTCTCTGCCTATTAATTCATGTCAAAATATGAACAATGTTTTAAAGAAGTGAAGCATCTCCGCTAACAAAGCGGGCACCAGCCATATTCATTGTCTGCCAAATCGCCCAATTCTGTCAATAGCTTTGCATTTTAAAATGTTTAATAAATGACTGGATAATATTGAAATAAAAAGAGGATTTTTAAATTGAGCAGTAGTTAATCAACATAAAAGCCATATTTGAAAGAAATCTGATGACGACAACCCTGGTACATGGTGACAATGTCGTGCCGAGATGAAACTTCTTGCAGGAACTATTATTATTTTAAATATTTAATAGTATTTATGATATTTAATATTTAATAGTATTTATGATATTTAATATTTATAGTATTTATGATATTTAATATTTAATAGTATTTATGATATTTAATAGTATTTATGATATTTAATAGTATTTATGATATTTAATAGTATTTATAATATTTAATATTTAATATTATTTATGGTATTTAATATTTAATAGTATTTATGATATTTAATATTTAATAGTATTCATGATATTTAATATTTATAGTATTTATGATATTTAATATTTATAAGTATTATTTATGATATTTAATATTTACTATTATAAATTAACACTTAAAATTGACAAATACGTTTTTTTTTAATTTGTACAGGTTTTTTTTTTGGTCTGGTGTATAGATTAAACTAAAAAATATATGGAAGGTATGCTTGACACCCATTTGTTCATGAACATGTCATCCTATATAATGGGACATCTAATACCCATCTACAATGTACATATCATCATCATCATCAAGTACCGAGCCTGCTGGTGTAGTTGATCATGCCTCACCACAACTTTGGATCATGACAGTTATTTATCATTTCTGTTGTTGACGTTCTGCCAAGACATTCTCTTAAGCTGTCTGTATCTTTTCTCTTTGCTTCCCTCTATCTCTTCGTCCCTCAATTTTCCAGTTGTTACAATATATTCCAGCTGTTCTCTTCTCATTACATGGCCAAAAAATGATGATTGTTTCTTCCTAATATTGGAAATTAGCTCTCTTTTTGCTTTGACTTTGACCTCTTTCAGAACGTTTTCATTACTCTACTTAGCTGTCCATGGTATTCTCAACATTGTTCTGTAATTCACATTTCTACAGACTCCTGTGATTTTCTTGTCTGTTGTCCTATTGTCCATGATTCACATCCATATGTTAAAACTGGTTTTACATAACATTTAAGAACTTTTTTTCTTGTTTCCATTGTCAAAAATGGATTGCATAGTATCTTCCTAATTTTTTGGAAAGCTGCTATTTGCCTGAGCCATTCTGCATCTCACCTCTGTTGTACATCTTCCGTCTGAGGGTAACAAAGTTCCCAAATATTTAAATTCATTTACATGTTTTAATATTGTTCCACTTGTTTTTATTTTGCACTGAGGTGATGTCTTTTTCTTTGTTGTTACCATTACTTCTGTCTTTTTGCTATTAAGGCTGAGTCCTTTGTTTTTGCTTTCTTTCACTATAATGTCTAACATTTCTTGTAACTCATTTTCACTCTTAGCGATTAAGACTGTATCATCAGCATACCTTAGATTATTTATATTATGACCTCCGATTGTTATTCCAGGCATGCCTCTTATGGATCTTAGAATAATCTCACTATAAATATTAAACAAATCTGGTGACAGCACACGACCTTGTCTAACACCCTGTTTTATTTGTTGAAACATTCCCAATTGGTTTTCAGTTCTTATGGCCGCTGTTTGTTGTGAGTACATGTTCTTTATTATTCTTAGATCTTTGCTGTCTACGTTTATGCTTTCTAAAATTGTGATTATTTTTTGGTGCTTTACTTTGTCAAATGCTTTGGTATATTCTATGAAAAAATGTAAAGGTAAAGTACGAGACTTGAACCGGCGTCTTAGCACGCAAGTTTTTTACACCCATATGTGCTCAGACACATATCCAGAAATGTTCAGAAATTTCTGGATAGTGTCGCCTCAAGCATCGAAACTCAGATGCGAAGCAACATACCTCACCTTCCCAGGGTAATACCCTGGTACCCATTTCTGCCAATGGCTGGGTCGACCGTGGGGGTATTTTTTTTTTTTTTTTCCCAACCACAAGTACAATTCACACTGCTTTTAGCGGGAATCGAACATAGGTTGTCCAAACGTCAGTAGTCCAGGGTGGTTTTCCAAACTCGGCTACTGAGGCCCCCTTATAATCTATGAAACTTAGGTATAGATCTGTTTTCACCTCTTTGGCTCTTTCTACTAAAGATCTTATGATATAAATGGCATTGCTTGTTCCTTTATCTCTAACAAAACCACAATGTTCATCACTAATTTCTGGACTGATTTTGTTTCGCACTCTTCACATGATGATTCTTAGTAATATCTTAGTCATGTGACTCATAAGGCTTATCGTGCGATGATCATCGCATTCAATCGCACCTGAATTCTTTGGTAGGACCATGAATATAGTTCTATATATATATAAAAAGAGAGAGACTGAGGAGTCTAAATAAAGATTGTAAAAGTGATCAGGTCAATCCGGAGTGCTTAGTGAAGAAAGCAGATGTTTCTATAATCAACACCTTACAGGAATAATCAATCTGCATACGCTTCGAGAAACTCAAAACAATGAGCCTTTAATAAATGTTGTGAGAATACCAGACCCTAGCACCAACCACAAAAAAGATAAATTGATGGAATATTGGAAACTCTAGCAAACAAAATAGCAGGAAAGGCTAACAGAAGAGCAAAAAACTGCAAATGATATCTCCCCTTAATTCAGAAAGGCAAATGAGGAAGGAAAGAAGAAGAAAGAATTAGGCTTTAATGTATTTGTTAAGCACATGATGTTTGAACACATGTAAGCTTCCAGCAGTTAATGTCACAGTCAACTTGTTTTATGCCAAATAGTATCAGCTATTCTGTTCAATTATTCATTTTCTTTTAGTTTTGTTGTAAAATTGCCACTGCTGGTAGTACTGCTAAAAGAAGTTCTTTATTTCTCGTGATGAAGATCTTCATTTCTCATGACAAAGTTCTTTATTTCTCATGATGAAGTTCTTTATTTCTCATGACAAAGTTATTTATTCTTCATGTCAAAGTTCTTTATTTATCATGTCAAA
Source organism: Megaustenia siamemsis (assembly GCA_032433765.1). Lineage (NCBI taxonomy): Eukaryota > Metazoa > Mollusca > Gastropoda > Stylommatophora > Ariophantidae > Megaustenia > Megaustenia siamemsis. The sequence goes on from JAVIAB010000092.1 coordinate 103,495,506, forward strand.
GTTCTTTATTTATCATGACAAAGATCTTCATTCTTCATGTCAAAGTTCTTTATTTATCATGACAAAGATCTTCATTCTTCATGTCAAAGTTCTTAATTTATCATGACAAAGATCTTTATTTCTCATGACAAAGTTCTATATTTCTCATGATGAAGTTCTTTATTTCTCATGACAAAGATATTTCATACTCATGACAAAGATCTTCATTCTTCATGTCAAAGTTCTTAATTTATCATGACAAAGATCTTTATTTCTCATGACAAATATCTTTATTTCTCATGAAAAATATCTTTATTTCTCATGACAATGATTTTTATTTTTGTGATGAAGTTCTTTATTTCTCATGACAAAGTTCTTTATTTCTCATGACAAACATCTTTATTTCTTGTGTCAACGTTTTTTTTTTAAAATAAAGATCTTTATTTCTCATGACAAATATTTTTATTTCTCATGACAAAGATCTTTCTTTCTCATGACAAAGTCCTTTATTTCTCATGACAAAGATCTTTATTTTTCGTGTCAAAGTTCTTTATTTCTCATGACACAGTTCTTTATTTCTCATGACAAAGTTCTTTATTTCTCATGAACAAAAGATCTTTCTTTCTCATGTAAAGTTCTTTATTTCTCATGACCAAAAGATCTTTCTTTCTCATGTCAAATTTCTTTATTTCTCATGACACAGTTCTTTATTTCTCATGACAATGTTCTTTATTTCTCATGACAAAGTCCTTTATTTCTCATGACCAAAAGATCTTTATTTCTCATGACAAAGTTCTTTTTTTCTCATGACCAAAAGATCTTTCTTTCTCATGACAAAGTTCTTTTTTTCTCATGACAAACTTCTTCATTTCCCATGACTTTGTTTTTTCGGAACAGTGCTTGTTGTTTATAATCAAAGTTCATATTGTCAAGACAGAATCAAACTTTATATTGAAAATGTTTGACTTATAAGCTGCTTGAAAGTTTGAAAGTCACTTTTGTTTGACTGATAAGATACTTGAAAGTTTGAAAGTCACTCTTTGTTTGACTTATAAGATACTTGAAAATTTGAAAGTCACTCTTTGTTTGACTTATAAGATACTTGAAAATTTGAAAGTCACTCTTTGTTTGACTGATAAGCTGCTTGAAAGTTTGAAAGTCATTCTTTGTTTGACTGATAAGCTACTTGAAAGTTTGAAAGTCACTCTTTGTTTGACTGATAAGCTGCTTGAAAGTTTGAAAGCCACTCTTTGTTTGAACCGATATGCTGCTTGAAAGTTTGAAAGTCATTCTTTGTTTGACTGATAAGCTGCTTGAAAGTCACTCTTTGTTTGACTGATAAGCTGCTTGAAAGTATGAAAGTCACTCTTTTTTTGACTGATAAGCTGCTTGAAAGTTTGAAAGCCACTCTTTGTTTCACTGATAAGCTGCTTGAAAGTTTGAAAGTTTCTCTTTGTTTGACTGATAAGCTGCTTGAAAGTTTGAAAGTCATTCTTTGTTTGACTGATAAGCTGCTTGAAAGTTTGAAAGTCATTCTTTGTTTGACTGATAAGCTGCTTGAAAGTTTGAAAGTCATTCTTTGTTTGACTGATAAGCTGCTTGAAAGTCATTCTTTGTTTGACTGATAAACTGCTTGAAAGTCACTCTTTGTTTGACTGATAAGCTGCTTGAAAGTTTGAAAGCCATTCTTTTTTGACTGATAAGGTACTTGAAAGTTTGAAAGCCACTCTTTGTTTGACTGATAAGCTACTTGAAAGTTTGAAAGCCACTCTTTGTTTGACTGATAAGCTTCTTGAAAGTTTGAAAGCCACTCTTTGTTTGACTGATAAGCTGCTTGAAAGTTTGAAAGCCACTCTTTATTTGACTGATAAGCTGCTTGAAAGTTTGAAAGCCACTCTTTGTTTGACTGATAAGCTGCTTGAAAGTTTGAAAGCCACTTTTTGTTTCACTGATAACATGCTTGAAAGTTTGAAAGCCACTCTTTGTTTGACTGATAAGCTGCTTGAAAGTTTGAAAGCCACTCTTTGTTTGACTGATAAGCTGCTTGAAAGTTTGAAAGCCACTCTTTGTTAGACCGATGTGCTGCTTGAAAGTTTGAAAGTCATTCTTTGTTTGACTGATAAGCTGCTTGAAATTTTGAAAGTCACTCTTTGTTTGACTGATAACCTGCTTGAAAGTTTGAAAGTCATTCTTTGTTTGACTTATAAGCTGCTTGAAAGTTTGAAAGTCACTCTTTGTTAGACTGATAAGCTGCTTGAAAGTCACTCTTTGTTTGACTGATAAGCTGCTTGGAAGTTTGAAAGTCACTCTTTGTTTGACTGATAAGCTGCTTGAAAGTTTGAAAGTCACTCTTTGTTTGACTGATAAGCTGCTTGAAAGTTTGAAAGTCACTCTTTGTTTGACTGATAAGTTACTTGAAAGTTTGAAAGTCTCTCTTTGTTTGACTGATAAGCTGCTTGAAAGTTTGAAAGTCATTCTTTGTTTGACTGATAAGCTGCTTGAAAGTTTGAAAGTCACTCTTTGTTTGACTGATAAGCTGCTTGAAAGTTTGAAAGTCACTCTTTGTTTGACTGATAAGCTGCTTGAAAGTTTGAAAGTCACTCTTTGTTTGACTGATAAGTTGCTTGAAAGTTTGAAAGTCTCTCTTTGTTTGACTGATAAGCTGCTTGAAAGTTTGAAAGTCACTCTTTGTTTGACTGATAAGCTGCTTGAAAGTTTGAAAGTCATTCTTTGTTTGACTGATAAGCTGCTTGAAAGTTTGAAAGTCACTCTTTGTTTGACTGATAAGCTGCTTGAAAGTTTGAAAGTCATTCTTTGTTTGACTGATAAGCTGCTTGAAAGTTTGAAAGTCATTCTTTGTTTGACTGATAAGCTGCTTGAAAGTTTGAAAGTCATTCTTTGTTTGACTGATAAGCTGCTTGAACGTCATTCTTTGTTTGACTGATAAACTGCTTGAAAGTGACTCTTTGTTTGACTGATAAGCTGCTTGAAAATTTTGAAAGTCACTCTTTGTTTGACTGATAAGCTGCTTGAAAGTTTGAAAGCCACTCTTTTTTGACTGATAAGCTACTTGAAAGTTTGAAAGCCACTCTTTGTTTGACTGATAAGCTACTTGAAAGTTTGAAAGCCACTCTTTGTTTGACTGATAAGCTGCTTGAAAGTTTGAAAGCCACTCTTTGTTTCACTGATAAGCTGCTTGAAAGTTTGAAAGCCACTCTTTTTTGACTGATAAGGTACTTGAAAGTTTGAAAGCCACTCTTTGTTTCACTGATAAGCTGCTTGAAATTTTGAAAGCCACTTGTCTGGCCAAAGGTTGGGGAAAATTAGAGACTGGGACCCATCTTAGTAATCATGCAGCAGCACTAGTCTAATAATCCACCATTGAATTTAAGTGTCTTGAGGTTAGGATGAATCCTGTGAGATGAAGGAAATTAGAAGTCATAATGTAAGGGAGGCTGCTTCAAGACTCTTCTTGTGGGTGATCAAGGCTTTGAGGGTGCCCTAGACAAAGAAAGGGATAGCATGAGAAAATATGTTGAGGAAATGGTGGTTGGTTGCATTCGCCTGATGACTAAAGTATTCTAGAGTATCGTGGTAGACTAGAATATTCCTCTTCATCATCCGCCCTTACAAGGATGTAGTGGACGTGTCTGTGTTGTGTTTTGTTTTGCAGTATAGCTGTTATATTTGCGCCTTTCGGCCCACCACATCCGACTTCAGCATGACATTTTTGAGTACCGGGTTGTCTTCCCTCTTCGATCCCTGCACGCTTGGCCAGACTAGACAAGTTAGTCTGTTACTGGAGGCACCACGGAGAGGTGTAGCAGGGTCTGGATGGTTTTGGTTAACCGATCCTGGCGCAAGCCATCAGCTGTGGGTCGCTGACAACTTCCAGCTCTGGTGCTGGGAGGCACGCCTTTGCCTCCTGTTGAGGGAATGATTTGTATCACTACCATATGGCCCTTAAAGTTTCAGCCCTTCTGTTGTAACTGCTACATAATAGTTTTTTCAATGAAAATAAAAAAGTGAATAAGTCTTTTTATTCAACTCTGATTTTATTACAGTTTTATTGTTTTTCTTTTAACAATCATACAATACAATGTGCATGTGTGTGTTGTCTGCTTGTTTGTCTGTGCATATGAAATAATTGTTGTTCAACAGGAAATATTTGCTAGGTGATGGTGAGAGTTTAAGAACCACACATGGCTCGCTCTAATGTCAGTTTTCATAAGTTGAATCTGTCAAAGCTTTCAGTTCTATTTTAGCTTCATAACAACTTGTGAATCATAAAAATATCAAATTGGATCTCTTCCAGGACTGCATCTAGCCCTTCAGCAACAAAAACATCATTTCACAAACAATAAAATGTTGAACACTTCCCAGGCACAGCAACAAAGAAATGAGCAGCTTTCCATTCCAGCAATGTAAGTTTTCTTATTGTTGACATGGTTGTGAACTGTTGCTGTTGTTGGACTGGTTGTGAACTGTTGCTGCAGTTGACATAGCTGTGAACTGTTGCTCTAGTTGACATGGTTGTGAACTGTTGCTTTAATTGACATGGTTGTAAACTGTTGCTTTGACATGATTGTGAACTGTTTTTTTCATTGACATGATTGTGAAATGTTGCTCTAAGTGACATGACATGGCTGTGAACTATTGCTCTAATTGGCATGATTGTGAAATGTTGCTCTAATTGACATGATTGTGAAATGTTGCTCTAATTGACATGATTGTGAAATGTTGCTCTAATTGACATTATTGTGAAATGTTGCTCTAATTGACATGATTGTGAAATGTTGCTCTAATTGACATGATTGTGAAATGTTCCTCTAATTGACATGATTGTGAAATGCTGCTCTAATTGACATGATTGTGAAATGTTGCTCTAATTATTATGATTGTGAAATGTTGCTCTAGTTGACATGGTTGTGAAATGTTGCTCTAATTGACATGATTGTGAAATGTTCTCTAATTGACATGATTGTGAAATGTTGCTCTAATTGACATGATTGTAAAATGTTGCTCTAATTGACATGATTGTGAAATGTTGCTCTAATTGACATGCTTGTGAAATGTTGCTCCAGTTGAGATGGTTGTGAAATGTTGCTCTAATTGACATGACTGTGAAATGTTGCTCTAATTGACATCCTTATGAAATGTTGCTCCAGTAGCGATGTTTGTGAAATGTTGCTCTAATTGACATGATTGTGAAATGTTGCTCCAGTTGCGATGGTTGTGAAATGTTGCTCTAATTGACATGATTGTGAAATGTTGCTCCAGTTGCGATGGTTGTGAAATGTTGCTCTAATTGACATGACTGTGAAATGTTGCTCTAATTGACATGATTGTGAAATGTTCCTCTAACTGACATGATTGTGAAATGCTGTTCTAGTTGACATGCTTGTGAAATGTTGCTCTAATTGACATGATTGTGAAATGTTGCTCTAATTGACATGATTGTAAAATGTTGCTCCAGTTGCAATGGTTGTGAAATGTTGCTCTAATTGACATGACTGTGAAATGTTGCTCTAATTGACATGATTGTGAAATGTTGTTCTAGTTGACATGCTTGTGAAATGTTGCTCCAGTTGAGATGGTTGTGAAATGTTGCCCTAATTGACATGATTGTGAAATTTGCTCCAGTTGAGGTGGTTGTGAAATGTTGCTCTAATTGACATGACTGTGAAATGTTGCACTAGTTGACATGATTGTGAAATGTTGCACTAATTGACATGATTGTGAAATGTTGCTCTAATTGGCATGATTGTGAAATGTTGCTCTAATTGACATGATTGTGAAATGTTGCTCTAATTAACATGATTGTGAAATGTTGCTCTAATTGGCATGATTGTGAAATGTTGCTCCAGTTGAGATGGTTGTGAAATGTTGCTCTAATTGACATGATTGTGAAATGTTGTTCTAGTTGACATGCTTGTGAAATGTTGCTCCAGTTGAGATGATTGTGAAATGTTGCTCTAATTGACATGACTGTGAAATGTTGCTCTAATTGACATGCTTGTGAAATGTTGCTCCAGTTGAGATGGTTGTAAAATGTTGCTCTAATTGACATGACTGTGAAATGTTGCTCTAATTGACATCTTTATGAAATGTTGCTCCAGTTGCGATGGTTGTGAAATGTTGCTCTAATTGACATGACTGTGAAATGTTGCTCTAATTGACATGATTGTGAAATTTTGTTCTAGTTGACATGCTTGTGAAATGTTGCTCCAGTTGAGATGGTTGTGAAATGTTGCTCTAATTGACATGATTGTGAAATGTTGCTCTAATTGGCATGATTGTGAAATGTTGCTCTAATTGACATGATTGTGAAATGTTGCTCTAATTGACAGGATTGTGAAATGTTGCTCTAATTGAGATGATTGTGAAATGTTGCTCTAATTGACATTATTGTGAAATGTTGCTCCAATTGACATGATTGTGAAATGTTGCTCTAATTGACAAGACTGTGAAATGTTGCTCTAATTGACATGATTGTGAAATGTTGTTCTAGTTGAGATGATTGTGAAATGTTGTTCTAGTTGACATTGTTGTGAAATGTTGTTCTAGTTGAGATGATTGTAAAATGTTGCACTAGTTGACATGATTGTGAAATGTTGCTCTAATTGACATGACTGTGAAATGTTGCTCTAATTGACATGCTTGTGAAATGTTGCTGCAGTTGAGATGGTTGTGAAATGTTGCTCTAATTGACATGACTGTGAAATGTTGCTCTAATTGAAATCTTTATGAAATGTTGCTCCAGTTGCGATGGTTGTGAAATGTTGCCCTAAATGACATGATTGTGAAATGTTGCTCTAATTGACATGATTGTGAATGTTGCTCTAATTGACATGATTGTGAAATGTTGCTCTAATTGACATGATTGTGAAATGTTGTTCTAGTTGACATTCTTGTGAAATGTTGCTCCAGTTGAGATGGTTGTGAAATGTTGCTCTAATTGACATGATTGTGAAATGTTGCTCTAATTGGCATGATTGTGAAATGTTGCTCTAATTGACATGATTGTGAAATGTTGCTCTAATTGACATGATTGTGAAATGTTGCTCTAATTGACATGATTGTGAAATGTTGCTCTAATTGACATTATTGTGAAATGTTGCTCCATTTGACATGATTGTGAAATGTTGCTCTAATTGACATGACTGTGAAATGTTGCTCTAATTGACATGATTGTGAAATGTTGTTCTAGTTGAGATGATTGTGAAATGTTGTTCTAGTTTTGACATTGTTGTGAAATGTTGTTCTAGTTGAGATGATTGTAAAATGTTGCACTAGTTGACATGATTGTGAAATGTTGCACTAATTGACATGATTGTGAAATGTTGCTCTAATTGGCATGATTGTGAAATGTTGCTCTAATTGACATGATTGTGAAATGTTGCTCTAATTGACATAATTGTGAAATGTTGCTCTAATTGAGATGATTGTGAAATGTTGTTCTAGTTGACATGCTTGTGAAATGTTGCTCCAGTTGAGATGGTTGTGAAATGTTGCTCTAATTGAGATGATTGTGAAATGTTGCTCTAATTGACATGATTGTGAACTGTTGCTCTAGTTGACATGGTTGTGAACTGTTGCTCTAGTTGACATGGTTGTGACTTGGTGCTCTAGGTGGCATGGTTGTGAACTGTAGCTTTAATTGTACTGGTTCTGAACAGTTGCTCTAGTTGACATGAACTGCTGCTCTAGTTGGACTGGTTGTGAACCATTGCTCTAGTTGACATGGTTGTAATCTGCTGCTCTAGTTTGACTGATTGTGAACTATTGCTCTAGTTTATATGGTTGTGAACTGCTGCTCTAATTGGACTGGTTGTGAACTTTTACTCTAGTTGACATGGTTGTGAACTGTTGCTCTAGTTGTAAACTGTTGCTCTAGTTGTGAATTGTTGCTCTCATTGACCTGGCTGTGGACTTTCGTTCTAGTAGTGAACTGTTGCTCTAATTGTCATGGCTGTGAACTGTTGCTCTAGTTGACATGGTTGAGAACTGTTGCTCTAGTTGACATGGTTGTGAACTATTGCTCTAGTGACATGGTTGTGAACTGTTGCTCAAGTTTACATGATTGTGAGCTGTTGCTCTAGTTGACATGGTTGTGAACTGTTTCTCTAATTGACAAGGCTGTGAACTATTGCTTTAATTTACACCATTTCTACACAATCTTGTAAATTAAATGAACAGTTCACAGCCATGTCAATTAGAGCAACTGTTCATAACCAGTCCAATTATCTACACCATAATATGTAAGCATTGCCAGATGATGTATGTGGGTGAAAGTGGACGAATTTGAGTGACAGATTTTGTGAGCATCTTCGTGATGTTGAGCAAAAGACTGGCAGCCCAGTGTCTGCCCATTTCAACTCCCCTGGCCATAGTGGCAAACTGGACATGCAAGTTACTGCCATTGTCTCCTGTCACTAGCAATTGCAGCCGATTCACCCTTGAGAATCGCCTTATTGCCCAATTGGGTTCGCTGTCCCCCCAGGGTATGAACATATCACTCTCATACACATAGGACACCCACTACACATTTCTTACACCTATGCATGCTGATATATTTGTCTGCATGGTTATTGTCATATTTGGGCTCATTTCGGTGTTTCTTTTGTTGGCTTTGTGGCAACATATATGCTGATTTATGCTTGCTAGCATGCATTGTTACATACACATTCTTATTTTTACACATCGGTCCGGGGTACTCACACATAGTTAGATTTGCATAGTTTATACATATCCTGTACCCACCTCCCCATAATTTTAGAAGCCTTCCTTTCCGTCGTCTCGCCTCACCGCCTGGCTAGCGAGATTGTATATAGTTGGTCTTCCGGCCTCGCTGTTTGAGTCCATTCTCAGACTGACCACACTCTGGAACACAGGGAAGTGACCTATTTTTTATTTTCCTCTCTTGAGTGTCTAGCATATTATCGCCATGTAGTTTGATTTGTTAATATACCCATATATATATATTTTGTGTGTTTGTTGTTCGTCCAGCCGAAGGCCTCTTGGCCGGAACGTTGACTTTTGTTTCGTCCATTTCCACGTAAAGCTGTCACCATACCATTTTTTTCCTCTTTTTTTTATTATTTCTTTTATCATCAGCTTTACAGCAGCTTCGCATCTCTACGCATCTTGGTGCATCTTGATGCCTTTACCTCTGCTTTAATTGACATGGTTGTGAACTGCTGCTCTAGTTGGACTGGGTTTGAACCATTGCTCTAGTTGACATGATTGTAAAATGTTGCTCTAATTGATATGGTTGTGAACTGTTACTGTAATTTACATGGCTGTGAACTGTTGCTCTAATTGACACGATTATGAACTGTTGCTTTAATTGACATGATTGTGAAATGTTCTAGTTGACATGGTTGTGAAATGTTACTCTAATTGACAGGATTGTGAAATGTTGCTTTAAGTGGACTGGTTATGAACAGTTGCTCTAATTGACATGGCTGTGAACTGTTCATTTAATTTACATGATTGTGAAATGTTGTTCTAGTTGACATGGTTGTGAAATGTTACTCTAATTGACAGGATTGTGAGCTGTTGCTCTAATTGACATGGTTGTGAACTGTTGATCTAGTTGACATGGTTGTGAACTGTTGCTTTAATGGTTCTGAACAGTTGCTCTAGTTGATATGGTTATGAACTGTTGCTCTAGTTGACATGGTTGTGAACTTTTGCTCTAGTTGACATGGTTGTGAACTGTTGCTCTAGTTTACATGGTTGTGAACTGTTGCTCTAGTTGACATGGTTGTGAACTGTTGCTCTGCTTGACATGGTTGTGAACTGATGCTCTAGTTGACATGGTTGTGAACTGTTGCTCTAATTGACAAGGTGTGAACTGTTGCTCTAGTTGGCATGGTTGTGACTTGGTGCTCTAGGTGACATGGTTGTGAACTGTTGCTTTAATTGACATGGTTGTGAATTGTTGCTTAATCGGACTGGTTCTGAACAGTTGCTCTAGTTGACATGTTGTGAACTGCTGCTCTAGTTGGACTGGTTGTGAACCATTGCTCTAGTTGACATGATTGTAAAATGTTGCTCTAATTGATATGGTTGTGAACTGTTACTGTAATTTACATGGCTGTGAACTGTTGCTCTAATTGACATGGTTGTGAACTGATGCTCTAGTTGACATGGTTGTGAACTGTTGCTCTAGTTGACATGGTTGTGAACTGTTGCTCTAGTTGACATGGTTGTGAACTGTTGCTCTAATTGACATGGTTGTGAACTGATGCTCTAGTTGACATGGTTGTGAAATGTTGCTCTAATTGACATGATTGTGAAATGTTGCTCTAATTGACATGATTGTTAAATGTTGCTCTAATTGACATGATTGTGAAATGTTGCTCTAATTGACATGATTGTGAAATTTGCTCTAATTGACATGATTGTGAAATGTTGCTTAATTGACATGATTGCGAAATGTTGCTCTAATTATTATGATTATGAAATGTTGCTCTAGTTGACATGGTTGTGAAATGTTGCTCTAATTGACATGATTGTGAAATGTTCTTTAATTGACATGATTGTGAAATGTTGCTCTAATTGACATGATTATGAATTGTTGCTCCAGTTGACATGGTTGTGAAATGTTGCTCTAATTGACATGATTGTGAAATGTTGCTCCAGTTGAGATGGTTATGAAATGTTGCTCTAATTGCCATGACTGTGAAATGTTGCTCTAATTGACATGCTTGTGAAATGTTGCTCCAGTTGAGATGGTTGTGAAATGTTGCTCTAATTGACATGATTGTAAAATGTTGCTCAGTGGCGATGGTTGTGAAATGTTGCTCTAATTGACATGATTGTGAAATGTTGCTCTAATTGACATGATTGTGAAATGTTGTTCTAGTTGACATGCTTGTGAAATGTTGCTCCAGTTGAGATGGTTGTGAAATGTTGCCCTAATTGACATGATTGTGAAATGTTGCTCTAATTGCATGATTGTGAAATGTTGCTCTAATTGACATGATTGTGAAATGTTGCTCTAATTGACATGATTGTGAAATGTTGTTCTAGTTGACATGCATGTGAAATGTTGCTCCAGTTGAGGTGTTGTGAAATGTTGCAGAATTGACATGATTGTGAAATGTTGCTCCAGTTGACATGATTGTGAAATGTTGCTCTAATTGACATGATTGTGAAATTTTGCTCCAGTTGAGGTGGTTGTGAAATGTTGCTCTAATTGACATGACTGTGAAATGTTGCACTAGTTGACATGATTGTGAAATGTTGCACTAATTGACATGATTGTGAAATGTTCTATGTTGTTGACATGATTGTGAAAAATTGACATAATTGTGAAATGTTGCTCTAATTAACATGATTGTGAAATGTTGCTATAATTGGCATGATTGTGAAATGTTGCTCCAGTTGAGATGGTTGTGAAATGTTGCTTTAATTGAGATGATTGTGAAATGTTGTTCTAGTTGACATGCTTGTGAAATGTTGCTCCAGTTGAGATGGTTGTGAAATGTTGCTCTAATTGACATGACTGTGAAATGTTGCTCTAATTGACATGCTTGTGAAATGTTGCTCCAGTTGAGATGGTTGTGAAATGTTGCTCTAAGTTGACATGACTGTGAAATGTTGCTCTAATTGACATCTTTATGAAATGTTGCTCCATTTGCGATGGTTGTGAAATGTTGCTCTAATTAACATGACTGTGAAATGTTGCTCTAATTGACATGATTGTGAAATTTTGTTCTAGTTGACATGCTTGTGAAATGTTGCCCAGTTGAGATGGTTGTGAAATGTTGCCCTAATGACATGATTGTGAAATGTTGCTAATTGACTAATTGACATGATGTTGTGACAATGAATGTTGCTCTAATTGACAGGATTGTGAAATGTTGCTCTAATTGAGATGATTGTGAAATGTTGCTCTAATTGACATTATTGTGAAATGTTGCTCCAATTGACATGATTGTGAAATGTTGCTCTAATTGCCATGACTGTGAAATGTTGCTCTAATTGACATGATTGTGAAATGTTGTTCTAGTTGAGATGATTGTGAAATGTTGTTCTAGTTGACATTGTTGTGAACTGTTACTGTAATTTACATGGCTGTGAACTGTTGCTCTAATTGACACGATTATGAACTGTTGCTTTAATTGACATGATTGTGAAATGTTCTAGTTGACATGGTTGTGAAATGTTACTCTAATTGACAGGATTGTGAAATGTTGCTTAAGTGGACTGGTTATGAACAGTTGCTCTAATTGACATGGCTGTGAACTGTTCATTTAATTTACATGATTGTGAAATGTTGTTCTAGTTGACATGGTTGTGAAATGTTACTCTAATTGACAGGATTGTGAGCTGTTGCTCTAATTGACATGGTTGTGAACTGTTGATCTAGTTGACATGGTTGTGAACTGTTGCTTTAATGGTTCTGAACAGTTGCTCTAGTTGATATGGTTATGAACTGTTGCTCTAGTTGACATGGTTGTGAACTTTTGCTCTAGTTGACATGGTTGTGAACTGTTGCTCTAGTTTACATGGTTGTGAACTGTTGCTCTAGTTGACATGGTTGTGAACTGTTGCTCTGCTTGACATGGTTGTGAACTGATGCTCTAGTTGACATGGTTGTGAACTGTTGCTCTAATTGACAAGGTTGTGAACTGTTGCTCTAGTTGGCATGGTTGTGACTTGGTGCTCTAGGTGACATGGTTGTGAACTGTTGCTTTAATTGACATGGTTGTGAATTGTTGCTTTAATCGGACTGGTTCTGAACAGTTGCTCTAGTTGACATTGTTGTGAACTGCTGCTCTAGTTGGACTGGTTGTGAACCATTGCTCTAGTTGACATGATTGTAAAATGTTGCTCTAATTGATATGGTTGTGAACTGTTACTGTAATTTACATGGCTGTGAACTGTTGCTCTAATTGACATGGTTGTGAACTGATGCTCTAGTTGACATGGTTGTGAACTGTTGCTCTAGTTGACATGGTTGTGAACTGTTGCTCTAGTTGACATGGTTGTGAACTGTTGCTCTAATTGACATGGTTGTGAACTGATGCTCTAGTTGACATGGTTGTGAAATGTTGCTCTAATTGACATGATTGTGAAATGTTGCTCTAATTGACATGATTGTGAAATGTTGCTCTAATTGACATGATTGTGAAATGTTGCTCTAATTGACATGATTGTGAAATGTTGCTCTAATTGACATGATTGTGAAATGTTGCTCTAATTGACATGATTGCGAAATGTTGCTCTAATTATTATGATTGTGAAATGTTGCTCTAGTTGACATGGTTGTGAAATGTTGCTCTAATTGACATGATTGTGAAATGTTCTTTAATTGACATGATTGTGAAATGTTGCTCTAATTGACATGATTATGAATTGTTGCTCCAGTTGAGATGGTTGTGAAATGTTGCTCTAATTGACATGATTGTGAAATGTTGCTCCAGTTGAGATGGTTATGAAATGTTGCTCTAATTGCCATGACTGTGAAATGTTGCTCTAATTGACATGCTTGTGAAATGTTGCTCCAGTTGAGATGGTTGTGAAATGTTGCTCTAATTGACATGATTGTAAAATGTTGCTCCAGTGGCGATGGTTGTGAAATGTTGCTCTAATTGACATGACTGTGAAATGTTTCTCTAATTGACATGATTGTGAAATGTTGTTCTTGTTGACATGCTTGTGAAATGTTGCTCCAGTTGAGATGGTTGTGAAATGTTGCCCTAATTGACATGATTGTGAAATGTTGCTCTAATTGGCATGATTGTGAAATGTTGCTCTAATTGACATGATTGTGAAATGTTGCTCTAATTGACATGATTGTGAAATTTGTTCTAGTTGACATGCATGTGAAATGTTGCTCCAGTTGAGGTGGTTGTGAAATGTTGCTCTAATTGACATGACTGTGAAATGTTGCACTAGTTGACATGATGTGAAATGTTGCACTAATTGACATGATTGTGAAATGTTGCTCTAATTGGCATGATTGTGAAATGTTGCTCTAATTGACATGATTGTGAAATGTTGCTCTAATTGACATAATTGTGAAATGTTGCTCTAATTAACATGATTGTGAAATGTTGCTATAATTGGCATGATTGTGAAATGTTGCTCCAGTTGAGATGGTTGTGAAATGTTGCTTTAATTGAGATGATTGTGAAATGTTGTTCTAGTTGACATGCTTGTGAAATGTTGCTCCAGTTGAGATGGTTGTGAAATGTTGCTCTAATTGACATGACTGTGAAATGTTGCTCTAATTGACATGCTTGTGAAATGTTGCTCCAGTTGAGATGGTTGTGAAATGTTGCTCTAATTGACATGACTGTGAAATGTTGCTCTAATTGACATCTTTATGAAATGTTGCTCCATTTGCGATGGTTGTGAAATGTTGCTCTAATTAACATGACTGTGAAATGTTGCTCTAATTGACATGATTGTGAAATTTTGTTCTAGTTGACATGCTTGTGAAATGTTGCTCCAGTTGAGATGGTTGTGAAATGTTGCCCTAAATGACATGATTGTGAAATGTTGCACTAATTGACATGATTGTGAAATGTTGCTCTAATTGACATGATTGTGAAATGTTGCTCTAATTGACATGATTGAGAAATGTTATTCTAGTTGACATGCTTGTGAAATGTTGCTCCAGTTGAGATGGTTGTGAAATGTTGCTCTAATTGACATGATTGTGAAATGTTGCTCTAATTGGCATGATTGTGAAATGTTGCTCTAATTGACATGATTGTGAAATGTTGCTCTAATTGACAGGATTGTGAAATGTTGCTCTAATTGAGATGATTGTGAAATGTTGCTCTAATTGACATTATTGTGAAATGTTGCTCCAATTGACATGATTGTGAAATGTTGCTCTAATTGCCATGACTGTGAAATGTTGCTCTAATTGACATGATTGTGAAATGTTGTTCTAGTTGAGATGATTGTGAAATGTTGTTCTAGTTGACATTGTTGTGAACTGTTACTGTAATTTACATGGCTGTGAACTGTTGCTCTAATTGACACGATTATGAACTGTTGCTTTAATTGACATGATTGTGAAATGTTCTAGTTGACATGGTTGTGAAATGTTACTCTAATTGACAGGATTGTGAAATGTTGCTTTAAGTGGACTGGTTATGAACAGTTGCTCTAATTGACATGGCTGTGAACTGTTCATTTAATTTACATGATTGTGAAATGTTGTTCTAGTTGACATGGTTGTGAAATGTTACTCTAATTGACAGGATTGTGAGCTGTTGCTCTAATTGACATGGTTGTGAACTGTTGATCTAGTTGACATGGTTGTGAACTGTTGCTTTAATGGTTCTGAACAGTTGCTCTAGTTGATATGGTTATGAACTGTTGCTCTAGTTGACATGGTTGTGAACTTTTGCTCTAGTTGACATGGTTGTGAACTGTTGCTCTAGTTTACATGGTTGTGAACTGTTGCTCTAGTTGACATGGTTGTGAACTGTTGCTCTGCTTGACATGGTTGTGAACTGATGCTCTAGTTGACATGGTTGTGAACTGTTGCTCTAATTGACAAGGTTGTGAACTGTTGCTCTAGTTGGCATGGTTGTGACTTGGTGCTCTAGGTGACATGGTTGTGAACTGTTGCTTTAATTGACATGGTTGTGAATTGTTGCTTTAATCGGACTGGTTCTGAACAGTTGCTCTAGTTGACATTGTTGTGAACTGCTGCTCTAGTTGGACTGGTTGTGAACCATTGCTCTAGTTGACATGATTGTAAAATGTTGCTCTAATTGATATGGTTGTGAACTGTTACTGTAATTTACATGGCTTGTGAACTGTTGCTCTAATTGACATGGTTGTGAACTGATGCTCTAGTTGACATGGTTGTGAACTGTTGCTCTAGTTGACATGGTTGTGAACTGTTGCTCTAGTTGACATGGTTGTGAACTGTTGCTCTAATTGACATGGGTTGTGAACTGATGCTCTAGTTGACATGGTTGTGAAATGTTGCTCTAATTGACATGATTGTGAAATGTTGCTCTAATTGACATGATTGTGAAATGTTGCTCTAATTGACATGATTGTGAAATGTTGCTCTAATTGACATGATTGTGAAATGTTGCTCTAATTGACATGATTGTGAAATGTTGCTCTAATTGACATGATTGCGAAATGTTGCTCTAATTATTATGATTGTGAAATGTTGCTCTAGTTGACATGGTTGTGAAATGTTGCTCTAATTGACATGATTGTGAAATGTTTTTAATTGACATGATTGTGAAATGTTGCTCTAATTGACATGATTATGAATTGTTGCTCCAGTTGACATGGTTGTGAAATGTTGCTCTAATTGACATGATTGTGAAATGTTGCTCCAGTTGAGATGGTTATGAAATGTTGCTCTAATTGCCATGACTGTGAAATGTTGCTCTAATTGACATGCTTGTGAAATGTTGCTCCAGTTGAGATGGTTGTGAAATGTTGCTCTAATTGACATGATTGTAAAATGTTGCTCCAGTGGCGATGGTTTGTGAAATGTTGCTCTAATTGACATGACTGTGAAATGTTTCTCTAATTGACATGATTGTGAAATGTTGTTCTAGTTGACATGCTTGTGAAATGTTGCTCCAGTTGAGATGGTTGTGAAATGTTGCTAATTGACATGATTGTGAAATGTTGCTCTAATTGGCATGATTGTGAAATGTTGCTCTAATTGACATGATTGTGAAATGTTGCCCTAATGATGATTGTGAAATGTTGTTCTAGTTGACATGCATGTGAAATGTTGCTCCAGTTGAGGTGGTTGTGAAATGTTGCAAGAAATTGACATGATTGTGAAATGTTGCTCAGTTGAAACATGATTGTGAAATGTTGCTCTAATTGACATGATTGTGAAATTTTGCTCCAGTTGAGGTGGTTGTGAAATGTTGCTCTAATTGACATGACTGTGAAATGTTGCACTATTGGACATGATTGTGAAATGTTGCACTAATGACATATTGTGAAATGTTGCTCTAATTGGATGATTGTGAAATGTTGCTCTAATTGACATGATTGTGAAATGTTGCTCTAATTGAATTGTGAAATGTTGCTCTAATTGACATGATGTGAAATGTTGCTATAATTGGCATGCTTGTGAAATGTTGCTCCAGTTGAGATGGTTGTGAAATGTTGCTCTAATTGAGATGATGTGAAATGTTGTTCTATTGACATGCTTGTGAAATGTTGCTCCAGTTGAGATGGTTGTGAAATGTGCTCTAATTGACATGACTGTGAAATGTTGCTCTAATTGACATGCTTGTGAAATGTTGCTCCAGTTGAGATGGTTGTGAAATGTTGCTCTAATTACATGACTGTGAAATGTTGCTCTAATTGACATCTTTATGAAATGTTGCCATTTGCGATGGTGTGAAATGTTGCTCTAATTAACATGACTGTGAAATGTTGCTCTAATTGACATGATTGTGAAATTTGTTCTAGTTGACATGCTTGTGAAATGTTGCTCCAGTTGATGGTTGTGAAATGTTGCCTAAATGCATGATTGTGAAATGTTGCACTAATTGACATGATTGTGAAATGTTGCTCTAATTGACATGATTGTGAAATGTTGCTCTAATTGACATGATTGTGAAATGTTATTGTTGCTCTAATTGGCATGATTGTGAAATGTTGCTCTAATTGACATGATTGTGAAATGTTGCTCTAATTGACAGGATTGTGAAATGTTGCTCTAATTGAGATGATTGTGAAATGTTGCTCTAATTGACATTATTGTGAAATGTTGCTCCAATTGACATGATTGTGAAATGTTGCTCTAATTGCCATGACTGTGAAATGTTGCTCTAATTGACATGATTGTGAAATGTTGTTCTAGTTGAGATGATTGTGAAATGTTGTTCTAGTTGACATTGTTGTGAACTGTTACTGTAATTTACATGGCTGTGAACTGTTGCTCTAATTGACACGATTATGAACTGTTGCTTTAATTGACATGATTGTGAATGTTCTAGTTGACATGGTTGTGAAATGTTACTCTAATTGACAGGATTGTGAAATGTTGCTTTAAGTGGACTGGTTATGAACAGTTGCTCTAATTGACATGGCTGTGAACTGTTCATTTAATTTACATGATTGTGAAATGTTGTTCTAGTTGACATGGTTGTGAAATGTTACTCTAATTGACAGGATATTGAGCTGTTGCTCTAATTGACATGGTTGTGAACTGTTGATCTAGTTGACATGGTTGTGAACTGTTGCTTTAATGGTTCTGAACAGTTGCTCTAGTTGATATGGTTATGAACTGTTGCTCTAGTTGACATGGTTGTGAACTTTTGCTCTAGTTGACATGGTTGTGAACTGTTGCTCTAGTTTACATGGTTGTGAACTGTTGCTCTAGTTGACATGGTTGTGAACTGTTGCTCTGCTTGACATGGTTGTGAACTGATGCTCTAGTTGACATGGTTGTGAACTGTTGCTCTAATTGACAAGGTTGTGAACTGTTGCTCTAGTTGGCATGGTTGTGACTTGGTGCTCTAGGTGACATGGTTGTGAACTGTTGCTTTAATTGACATGGTTGTGAATTGTTGCTTTAATCGGACTGGTTCTGAACAGTTGCTCTAGTTGACATTGTTGTGAACTGCTGCTCTAGTTGGACTGGTTGTGAACCATTGCTCTAGTTGACATGATTGTAAATGTTGCTCTAATTGATATGGTTGTGAACTGTTACTGTAATTTACATGGCTGTGAACTGTTGCTCTAATTGACATGGTTGTGAACTGATGCTCTAGTTGACATGGTTGTGAACTGTTGCTCTAGTTGACATGGTTGTGAACTGTGCTCTAGTTGACATGGTTGTGAACTGTTGCTCTAATTGACATGGTTGTGAACTGATTGCTAGTTGACATGGTTGTGAAATGTTGCTCTAATTGACATGATTGTGAAATGTTTGCTCTAATTGACATGATTGTGAAATGTTGCTCTAATTGACATGATTGTGAAATGTTGCTCTAATTGACATGATTGTGAAATGTTGCTCTAATTGACATGATTGTGAAATGTTGCTCTAATTGACATGATTGCGAAATGTTGCTCTAATTATTATGATTGTGAAATGTTGCTCTAGTTGACATGGTTGTGAAATGTTGCTCTAATTGACATGATTGTGAAATGTTCTTTAATTGACATGATTGTGAAATGTTAAATGTTGCTCTAATTGACATGATTGTGAAATGTTCTCTAATTGACATGATTGTGAAATGTTGCTCTAATTGACATGATTGTGAATTTGTGCTCCAGTTGACATGGTTGTGAAATGTTGCTCTAATTGACATGATTGTGAAATGTTGCTCCAGTTGAGATGGTTGTGAAATGTTGCTCTAATTGCATGATGTGAATGTTGCTCTATTGACATGCTTGTGAAATGTTGCTCCAGTTGGATGGTTGTGAATGTTGCTCTAATTGACATGCTTGTAAAATGTTGCTCCAGTGGCGATGGTTGTGAAATGTTGCTCTAATTGACATGACTGTGAAATGTTGCTCTAATTGACATGATTGTGAAATGTTGTTCTAGTTGACATGCTTGAAATGTTGCTCCAGTTGAGATGGTTGTGAAATGTTGCCCTAATTGACATGATTGTGAAATGTTTGCTCTAATTGCATGATTGTGAAATGTTGCTCTAATTGACATGATTGTGAAATGTTGCTATAATTGACATGATTGTGAAATGTGGTACATGTTTGTTTGTTCTAGTTGACATGCATGTGAAATGTTGCTCCAGTTGAGGTGGTTGTGAAATGTTGCAAGAATTGACATGATTGTGAAATGTTGCTCCAGTTGACATGATTGTGAAATGTTTGCTCTAATTGACATGATTGTGAATTTTTGCTCCAGTTGAGGTGGTTGTGAAATGTTGCTCTAATTGACATGACTGTGAAATGTTGCACTAGTTGACATGATTGTGAAATGTTGCTCTAATTGGCATGATTGTGAAATGTTGCTCTAATTGACATGATTGTGAAATGTTGCTCTAATTGACATATTGTGAAATGTTGCTCTAATTAACATGATTGTGAAATGTTGCTATAATTGGCATGATTGTGAAATGTTGCTCCAGTTGAGATGGTTGTGAAATGTTGCTCTAATTGAGATGATTGTGAAATGTTGTTCTAGTTGACATGCTTGTGAAATGTTGCTCCAGTTGAGATGGTTGTGAAATGTTGCTCTAATTGACATGACTGTGAAATGTTGCTCTAATTGACATGCTTGTGAAATGTTGCTCCAGTTGAGATGGTTGTGAAATGTTGCTCTAATTGACATGATTGTGAAATTTTTTCTAGTTGACATGCTTGTGAAATGTTGCTCCAGTTGAGATGGTTGTGAAATGTTGCCCTAAATGACATGATTGTGAATGTTGCACTAATTGACATGATTGTGAAATGTTGCTCTAATTGCATGATTGTGAAATGTTTCTCTAATTGACATGATTGTGAAATTTGTCTAGTTGACATGCTTGTGAAATGTTGCCTCCAGTTGAGATGGTTGTGAAATGTTCTCTAATTGACATGACTGTGAAATGTTGCTCTAATTGACATGCTTGTGAAATGTTGCTCCAGTTGAGATGGTTGTGAAATGTTGCTCTAATTGACATGACTGTGAAATGTTGCTCTAATTGAATCTTTATGAAATGTTGCTCCATTTGCGATGGTTGTGAAATGTTGCTCTAATTAACATGACTGTGAAATGTTGCTCTAATTGACATGATTGTGAATTTTGTTCTAGTTGACATGCTTGTGAAATGTTGCTCCAGTTGAGATGGTTGTGAAATGTTGCCCTAAATGACATGATTGTGAAATGTTGCACTAATTGACATGATTGTGAAATGTTGCTCTAATTGACATGATTGTGAAATGTTGCTCTAATTGACATGATTGTGAAATGTTATTCTAGTTGACATGCTTGTGAAATGTTTGCTCCAGTTGAGATGGTTTGTGAAATGTTGCTCTAATTGACATGATTGTGAAATGTTGCTCTAATTGGCATGATTGTGAAATGTTGCTCTAATTGACATGATTGTGAAATGTTGCTCTAATTGACAGGATTTGTGTGAAATGTTGCTCTAATTGAGATGATTGTGAAATGTTGCTCTAATTGACATTATTGTGAAATGTTGCTCCAATTGACATGATTGTGAAATGTTGCTCTAATTGCCATGACTGTGAAATGTTGCTCTAATTGACATGATTGTGAAATTGTTTTCTAGTTGAAGATGATTGTGAAATGTTGTTCTAGTTGACATTGTTTGTGAACTGTTACTGTAATTTACATGGCTGTGAACTGTTGCTCTAATTGACACGATTATGAACTGTTGCTTTAATTGACATGATTGTGAAATGTTCTAGTTGACATGGTTGTGAAATGTTACTCTAATTGACAGATTGTGAAATGTTGCTTTAAGTGGACTGGTTATGAACAGTTGCTCTAATTGACATGGCTGTGAACTGTTCATTTAATTTACATGATTGTGAATGTTGTTCTAGTTGACATGGTTGGAATGTTACTCTAATTGACAGGATTGTGAGCTGTTGCTCTAATTGACATGGTTGTGAACTGTTGATCTAGTTGACATGGTTGTGAACTGTTGCTTTAATGGTTCTGAACAGTTGCTCTAGTTGATATGGTTATGAACTGTTGCTCTAGTTGACATGGTTGTGAACTTTTGCTCTAGTTGACATGGTTGTGAACTGTTGCTCTAGTTTACATGGTTGTGAACTGTTGCTCTAGTTGACATGGTTGTGAACTGTTGCTCTGCTTGACATGGTTGTGAACTGATGCTCTAGTTGACATGGTTGTGAACTGTTGCTCTAATTGACAAGGTTGTGAACTGTTGCTCTAGTTGGCATGGTTGTGACTTGGTGCTCTAGGTGACATGGTTGTGAACTGTTGCTTTAATTGACATGGTTGTGAATTGTTGCTTTAATCGGACTGGTTCTGAACAGTTGCTCTAGTTGACATTGTTGTGAACTGCTGCTCTAGTTGGACTGGTTGTGAACCATTGCTCTAGTTGACATGATTGTAAAATGTTGCTCTAATTGATATGGTTGTGAACTGTTACTGTAATTTACATGGCTGTGAACTGTTGCTCTAATTGACATGGTTGTGAACTGATGCTCTAGTTGACATGGTTGTGAACTGTTGCTCTAGTTGACATGGTTGTGAACTGTTGCTCTAGTTGACATGGTTGTGAACTGTTGCTCTAATTGACATGGTTGTGAACTGATGCTCTAGTTGACATGGTTGTGAAATGTTGCTCTAATTGACATGATTGTGAAATGTTGCTCTAATTGACATGATTGTGAAATGTTGCTCTAATTGACATGATTGTGAAATGTTGCTCTAATTGACATGATTGTGAAATGTTGCTCTAATTGACATGATTGTGAAATGTTGCTCTAATTGACATGATTGCGAAATGTTGCTCTAATTATTATGATTGTGAATGTTGCTCTAGTTGACATGGTTGTGAAATGTTGCTCTAATTGACATGATTGTGAAATGTTCTTTAATTGACATGATTGTGAATGTTGCTCTAATTGACATGATTATGAATTGTTCTCCAGTTGACATGGTTGTGAAATGTTGCTCTAATTGACATGATTGTGAAATGTTGCTCCAGTTGAGATGGTTATGAAATGTTGCTCTAATTGCCATGACTGTGAAATGTTGCTCTAATTGACATGCTTGTGAAATGTTGCTCCAGTTGAGATGGTTGTGAAATGTTGCTCTAATTGACATGATTGTAAAATGTTGCTCCAGTGGCGATGGTTGTGAAATGTTGCTCTAATTGACATGACTGTGAAATGTTGCTCTAATTGACATGATTGTGAAATGTTGTTCTAGTTGACATGCTTGTGAAATGTTGCTCCAGTTGAGATGGTTGTGAAATGTTGCCCTAATTGACATGATTGTGAAATGTTGCTCTAATTGGCATGAATGTGAAATGTTGCAAGAATTGACATGATTGTGAAATGTTGCTCTAATTGACATGATTGTGAAATGTTGTTCTAGTTGACATGCATGTGAAATGTTGCTCCAGTTGAGGTGGTTGTGAAATGTTGCAAGAATTGACATGATTGTGAAATGTTGCTCCAGTTGACATGATTGTGAAATGTTGCTCTAATTGACATGATTGTGAAATTTTGCTCCAGTTGAGGTGGTTGTGAAATGTTGCTCTAATTGACATGACTGTGAAATGTTGCACTAGTTGACATGATTGTGAAATGTTGCACTAATTGACATGATTGTGAAATGTTGCTCTAATTGGCATGATTGTGAAATGTTGCTCTAATTGACATGATTGTGAAATGTTGCTCTAATTGACATAATTGTGAAATGTTGCTCTAATTAACATGATTGTGAAATGTTGCTATAATTGGCATGATTGTGAAATGTTGCTCCAGTTGAGATGGTTGTGAAATGTTGCTCTAATTGAGATGATTGTGAAATGTTGTTCTAGTTGACATGCTTGTGAAATGTTGCTCCAGTTGAGATGGTTGTGAAATGTTGCTCTAATTGACATGACTGTGAAATGTTGCTCTAATTGACATGCTTGTGAAATGTTGCTCCAGTTGAGATGGTTGTGAAATGTTGCTCTAATTGACATGATTGTGAAATTTTGTTCTAGTTGACATGCTTGTGAAATGTTGCTCCAGTTGAGATGGTTGTGAAATGTTGCCCTAAATGACATGATTGTGAAATGTTGCACTAATTGACATGATTGTGAAATGTTGCTCTAATTGACATGATTGTGAAATGTTGCTCTAATTGACATGATTGTGAAATGTTATTCTAGTTGACATGCTTTGTGAAATGTTGCTCCAGTTGAGATGGTTGTGAAATGTTGCTCTAATTGACATGATTGTGAAATGTTGCTCTAATTGGCATGATTGTGAAATGTTGCTCTAATTGACATGATTGTGAAATGTTGCTCTAATTGACAGGATTGTGAAATGTTGCTCTAATTGAGATGATTGTGAAATGTTGCTCTAATTGACATTATTGTGAATGTTGCTCCAATTGACATGATTGTGAAATGTTGCTCTAATTGCCATGACTGTGAA
The DNA here is from genome assembly GCA_032433765.1 of Megaustenia siamemsis. Classification (NCBI taxonomy): domain Eukaryota; kingdom Metazoa; phylum Mollusca; class Gastropoda; order Stylommatophora; family Ariophantidae; genus Megaustenia; species Megaustenia siamemsis. Next base: position 103,519,563 of record JAVIAB010000092.1, read on the forward strand.
ATGTTGCTCTAATTGACATGATTGTGAAATGTTGTTCTAGTTGAGATGATTGTGAAATGTTGTTCTAGTTGACATTGTTGTGAAATCTTGTTCTAGTTGAGATGATTGTAAAATGTTGCACTAGTTGACATGATTGTGAAATGTTGCTCTAATTAACATGATTGTGAAATGTTGCTCTAATTGGCATGATTGTGAAATGTTGCTCCAGTTGAGATGGTTGTGAAATGTTGCTCTAATTGAGATGATTTTGAAATGTTGTTCTAGTTGACATGCTTGTGAAATGTTGCTCCAGTTGAGATGTTGTGAAATGTTGCTCTAATTGACATGACTGTGAAATGTTGCTCTAATTGACATGCTTGTGAATGTTGCTGGCAGTTGAGATGGTTGTGAAATGTTGCTCTAATTGACATGACTGTGAAATGTTGCTCTAATTGACATCTTTATGAAATGTTGCTCCAGTTGCGATGGTTGTGAAATGTTGCTCTAATTGACATGACTGTTAAATGTTGCTCTAATTGACATGATTGTGAAATTTTGTTCTAGTTGACATGCTTGTGAAATGTTGCTCCAGTTGAGATGGTTGTGAAATGTTGCCCTAAATGACATGATTGTGAAATGTTGCTCTAATTGACATGATTGTGAAATGTTTGCTCTAATTGACATGATTGTGAAATGTTGCTCTAATTGACATGATTGTGAAATGTTGTTCTAGTTGACATTCTTGTGAAATGTTGCTCCAGTTGAGATGGTTGTGAAATGTTGCTCTAATTGACATGATTGTGAAATGTTGCTCTAATTGGCATGATTGTAAAATGTTGCTCTAATTGACATGATTGTGAAATGTTGCTCTAATTGACATGATTGTGAAATGTTGCTCTAGTTGACATGATTGTGAAATGTTGCTCTAATTGACATTATTGTGAAATGTTGCTCCAATCGACATGATTGTGAAATGTTGCTCTAATTGACATGACTGTGAAATGTTGCTCTAATTGACATGATTGTGAAATGTTGTTCTAGTTGAGATGATTGTGAAATGTTGTTCTAGTTGACATTGTTGTGAAATGTTGTTCTAGTTGAGATGATTGTAAATGTTGCACTAGTTGACATGATTGTGAAATGTTGCACTAATTGACATGATTGTGAAATGTTGCTCTAATTGGCATGATTGTGAAATGTTGCTCTAATTGACATGATTGTGAAATGTTGCTCTAATTGACATAATTGTGAAATGTTGCTCTAATTGAGATGATTGTGAAATGTTGTTCTAGTTGACATGCTTGTGAAATGTTGCTCCAGTTGAGATGGTTGTGAAATGTTGCTCTAATTGAGATGATTGTGAAATGTTGCTCTAATTGACATGATTGTGAACTGTTGCTCTAGTTGACATGGTTGTGAACTGTTGCTCTAGTTGACATGGTTGTGACTTGGTGCTCTAGGTGGCATGGTTGTGAACTGTAGCTTTAATTGGACTGGTTCTGAACAGTTGCTCTAGTTGACATTGTTGTGAACTGCTGCTCTAGTTGGACTGGTTGTGAACCATTGCTCTAGTTGACATGGTTGTAATCTGCTGCTCTAGTTTGACTGATTGTGAACTATTGCTCTAGTTTATATGGTTGTGAACTGCTGCTCTAATTGGACTGGTTGTGAACTTTTACTCTAGTTGACATGGTTGTGAACTGTTGCTCTAGTTGTAAACTGTTGCTCTAGTTGTGAATTGTTGCTCTCATTGACCTGGCTGTGGACTTTAGTTCTAGTAGTGAACTGTTGCTCTAATTGTCATGGCTGTGAACTGTTGCTCTAGTTGACATGGTTGAGAACTGTTGCTCTAGTTGACATGGTTGTGAACTATTGCTCTAGTTGACATGGTTGTGAACTGTTGCTCAAATTTACATGATTGTGAGCTGTTGCTCTAGTTGACATGGTTGTGAACTGTTTCTCTAATTGACAAGGCTGTGAACTATTGCTTTAATTTACACCATTTCTACACAATCTTGTAAATTAAATGAACAGTTCACAGCCATGTAAGTTAGAGCAACTGTTCATAACCAGTCCAATTATCTACACCATAATATGTAAGCATTGCCAGATGATGTATGTGGGTGAAAGTGGACGAATTTGAGTGACAGATTTTGTGAGCATCTTCGTGATGTTGAGCAAAAGACTGGCAGCCCAGTGTCTGCCCATTTCAACTCCCCTGGCCATAGTGGCAAACTGGACATGCAAGTTACTGCCATTGTCTCCTGTCACTAGCAATTGCAGCCGATTCACCCTTGAGAATCGCCTTATTGCCCAATTGGGTTCGCTGTCCCCCCAGGGTATGAAACATATCACTCTCATACACATAGGACACCCACTACACATTTCTTACACCTATGCATGCTGATATATTTGTCTGCATGGTTATTGTCATATTTGGGCTCATTTCGGTGTTTCTTTTGTTGGCTTTGTGGCAACATATATGCTGATTTATGCTTGCTAGCATGCATTGTTACATACACATTCTTATTTTTACACATCGGTCCGGGTACTCACACATAGTTAGATTTGCATAGTTTATACATATCCTGTACCCACCTCCCCATAATTTTAGAAGCCTTCCTTTCCGTCGTCTCGCCTCACCGCCTGGCTAGCGAGATTGTATATAGTTGGTCTTCCGGCCTCGCTGTTTGAGTCCATTCTCAGACTGACCACACTCTGGAACACAGGGAAGTGACCTATTTTTTTATTTTCCTCTCTTGAGTGTCTAGCATATTATCGCCATGTAGTTTGATTTGTTAATATACCCATATATATATATTTTGTGTGTTTGTTGTTCGTCCAGCCGAAGGGCTCTTGGCCGGAACGTTGACTTTTGTTTCGTCCATTTCCACGTAAAGCTGTCACCATACCATTTTTTCCTCTTTTTTTTATTATTTCTTTTATCATCAGCTTTACAGCAGCTTCGCATCTCTACGCATCTTGGTGCATCTTGATGCCTTTACCTCTGCTTTAATTGACATGGTTGTGAACTGCTGCTCTAGTTGGACTGGGTTTGAACCATGCTCTAGTTGACATGATTGTAAAATGTTGCTCTAATTGATATGGTTGTGAACTGTTACTGTAATTTACATGGCTGTGAACTGTTGCTCTAATTGACATGATTATGAACTGTTGCTTTAATTGACGTGATTGTGAAATGTTTTTCTAGTTGACATGGTTGTGAAATGTTACTCTAATTGACAGGATTGTGAAATGTTGCTTTAAGTGGACTGGTTATGAACAGTTGCTCTAATTGACATGGCTGTGAACTGTTCATTTAATTTACATGATTGTGAAATGTTGTTCTAGTTGACATGGTTGTGAAATGTTACTCTAATTGACAGGATTGTGAGCTGTTGCTCTAATTGACATGGTTGTGAACTGTTGATCTAGTTGACATGGTTGTGAACTGTTGCTTTAATGGTTCTGAACAGTTGCTCTAGTTGATATGGTTATGAACTGTTGCTCTAGTTGACATGGTTGTGAACTTTTGCTCTAGTTGACATGGTTGTGAACTGTTGCTCTAGTTTACATGGTTGTGAACTGTTGCTCTAGTTGACATGGTTGTGAACTGTTGCTCTGCTTGACATGGTTGTGAACTGTTGCTCTAGTTGACATGGTTGTGAACTGTTGCTCTAATTGACAAGGTTGTGAACTGTTGCTCTAGTTGACATGGTTGTGACTTGGTGCTCTAGTTGGACTGGTTGTGAACCATTGCTCTAGTTGACATGAATGTAAAATGTTGCTCTAATTGATATGGTTGTGAACTGTTACTGTAATTTACATGGCTGTGAACTGTTGCTCTAATTGACATGGTTGTGAACTGATGCTCTAGTTGACATGGTTGTGAACTGTTGCTCTAGTTGACATGGTTGTGAACTGTTGCTCTAGTTGACATGGTTGTGAACTGTTGCTCTAATTGACATGGTTGTGAACTGATGCTCTAGTTGACATGGTTGTGAAATGTTGCTCTATTGACATGATTGTGAAATGTTGCTCTAATTGACATGATTGTGAAATGTTGCTCTAATTGACATGATTGTGAAATGTTGCTCTAATTGACATGATTGTGAATGTGCTCTAATTGACATGATTGTGAAATGTTGCTCTAATTGACATGATTGTGAAATGTTGCTCTAATTATTATGATTGTGAAATGTTGCTCTAGTTGACATGGTTGTGAAATGTTGCTCTAATTGACATGATTGTGAAATGTTCTTTAATTAACATGATTGTGAAATGTTGCTCTAATTGACATGATTATGAATTGTTGCTCCAGTTGAGATGGTTGTGAAATGTTGCTCTAATTGACATGATTGTGAAATGTTGCTCCAGTTGAGATGGTTATGAAATGTTGCTCTAATTGACATGACTGTGAAATGTTGCTCTAATTGACATGATTCTGAAATGTTGCTCTAATTGACATGCTTGTGAAATGTTGCTCCAGTTGAGATGGTTGTGAAATGTTGCTCTAATTGACATGAATTTGAAATGTTGCTCTAATTGACATCCTTATGAAATGTTGCTCCAGTTGCGATGGTTGTGAAATGTTGCTCTAATTGACATGATTGTGAAATGTTGCTCTAATTGACATGATTGTGAAATGTTGCTCCAGTTGCGATGGTTATGAAATGTTGCTCTAATTGACATGACTGTGAAATGTTGCTCTAATTGACATGATTGTGAAATGTTGCTCTAATTGACATGATTGTGAAATGTTGTTCTAGTTGACATGCTTGTGAAATGTTGCTCTAATTGACATGATTGTGAAATGTTGCTCTAATTGACATGATTGTAAAATGTTGCTCCAGTTGCGATGGTTGTGAAATGTTGCTCTAATTGACATGACTGTGAAATGTTGCTCTAATTGACATGATTGTGAAATGTTGCTCTAATTGACATGATTGTGAAATGTTGTTCTAGTTGACATGCTTGTGAAATGTTGCTCTAGTTGACATGACTGTGAAATGTTGCTCTAATTGACATGATTGTGAAATGTTGCTCCAGTTGACATGATTGTGAAATGTTGCTCTAATTGACATGATTGTGAAATTTTGCTCCAGTTGAGGTGGTTGTGAAATGTTGCTCTAATTGACATGACTGTGAAATGTTGCACTAGTTGACATGATTGTGAAATGTTGCACTAATTGACATGATTGTGAAATGTTGCTCTAATTGGCATGATTGTGAAATGTTGCTCTAATTGACATGATTGTGAAATATTGCTTTAATTGACATAATTGTGAAATGTTGCTTTAATTGACATGATTGTGAAATGTTGCTCTAATTGGCATGATTGTGAAATGTTGCTCCAGTTGAGATGGTTGTGAAATGTTGCTCTAATTGAGATGATTGTGAAATGGTGTTCTAGTTGACATGCTTGTGAAATGTTGCTCCAGTTGAGATGGTTGTGAAATGTTGCTCTAATTGAGATGATTGTGAAATGTTGCTCTAATTGACATGATTGTGAACTGTTGCTCTAGTTGACATGGTTGTGAACTGTTGCTCTAGTTGACATGGTTGTGACTTGGTGCTCTAGGTGGCATGGTTGTGAACTGTAGCTTTAATTGGACTGGTTCTGAACAGTTGCTCTAGTTGACATTGTTGTGAACTGCTGCTCTAGTTGGACTGGTTGTGAACCATTGCTCTAGTTGACATGGTTGTAATCTGCTGCTCTAGTTTGACTGATTGTGAACTATTGCTCTAGTTTATATGGTTGTGAACTGCTGCTCTAATTGGACTGGTTGTGAACTTTTACCCTAGTTGACATGGTTGTGAACTGTTGCTCTAGTTGTAAACTGTTGCTCTAGTTGTGAATTGTTGCTCTCATTGACCTGGCTGTGGACTTTCGTTCTAGTAGTGAACTGTTGCTCTAATTGTCATGGCTGTGAACTGTTGCTCTAGTTGACATGGTTGAGAACTGTTGCTCTAGTTGACATGGTTGTGAACTATTGCTCTAGTTGACATGGTTGTGAACTGTTGCTCAAGTCTACATGATTGTGAGCTGTTGCTCTAGTTGACATGGTTGTGAACTGTTTCTCTAATTGACAAGGCTGTGAACTATTGCTTTAATTTACACCATATCTACACAATCTTGTAAATTAAATGACAGTTCACAGCCATGTCAATTAGAGCAACTGTTCATAACCAGTCCAATTATCTACACCATAATATGTAAGCATTGCCAGATGATGTATGTGGGTGAAAGTGGACGAATTTGAGTGACAGATTTTGTGAGCATCTTCGTGATGTTGAGCAAAAGACTGGCAGCCCAGTGTCTGCCCATTTCAACTCCCCTGGCCATAGTGGCAAACTGGACATGCAAGTTACTGCCATTGTCTCCTGTCACTAGCAATTGCAGCCGATTCACCCTTGAGAATCGCCTTATTGCCCAATTGGGTTCGCTGTCCCCCCAGGGTATGAACATATCACTCTCATACACATAGGACACCCACTACACATTTCTTACACCTTTGCATGCTGATATATTTGTCTGCATGATTATTGTCATATTTGGGCTCATTTCGGTGTTTCTTTTGTGGGCTTTGTGGCAACATATATGCTGATTTATGCTTGTTAGCATGCATTGTTACATACACATTCTTATTTTTACACATCGGTCCGGGGTACTCACACATAGTTAGATTTGCATAGTTTATACATATCCTGTACCCACCTCCCCATAATTTTAGAAGCCTTCCTTTCCGTCGTCTCGCCTCACCGCCTGGCTAGCGAGATTGTATATAGTTGGTCTTCCGGCCTCGCTGTTTGAGTCCATTCTCAGACTGACTGCACTCTGGAACACAGGGAAGTGACCTATTTTATTATTTTCCTCTCTTGAGTGTCTAGCATATTATCGCCATGTAGTTTGATTTGTTAATATACCCATATATATATTTTGTGTGTTTGTTGTTTGTCCAGCCGAAGGCCTCTTGGCCGGAACGTTGACTTTTGTTTCGTCCATTTCCACGTAAAGCTGTCACCATACCATTTTTTTCCTCTTTTTTTATTATTTCTTTTATCATCAGCTTTACAGCAGCTTCGCATCTCTACGCATCTTGGTGCATCTTGATGCCTTTACCTCTGCTTTAATTGACATGGTTGTGACCTGCTGCTCTAGTTGGACTGGGTTTGAACCATTGCTCTAGTTGACATGATTGTAAAATGTTGCTCTAATTGATATGGTTGTGAACTGTTACTGTAATTTACATGGCTGTGAACTGTTGCTCTAATTGACACGATTGTGAACTGTTGCTTTAATTGAAGTGATTGTGAATGTTGTTCTAGTTGACATGGTTGTGAAATGTTACTCTAATTGACAGGATTGTGAAATGTTGCTTTAAGTGGACTGTTATGAACAGTTGCTCTAATTGACATGGCTGTGAACTGTTCATTTAATTTACATGATTGTGAAATGTTGTTCTAGTTGACATGGTTGTGAAATGTTACTCTAATTGACAGGATTGTGAGCTGTTGCTCTAATTGACATGGTTGTGAACTGTTGATCTAGTTGACATGGTTGTGAACTGTTGCTTTAATGGTTCTGAACAGTTGCTCTAGTTGATATGGTTATGAACTGTTGCTCTAGTTGACATGGTTGTGAACTATTGCTCTAGTTGACATGGTTGTGAACTGTTGCTCTAGTTTACATGGTTGTGAACTGTTGCTCTAGTTGACATGGTTGTGAACTGTTGCTCTGCTTGACATGGTTGTGAACTGATGCTCTAGTTGATATGGTTGTGAACTGTTGCTCTAATTGACAAGGTTGTGAACTGTTGCTCTAGTTGACATGGTTGTGACTTGGTGCTCTAGGTGACATGGTTGTGAACTATTGCTTTAATTGACATGGTTGTGAATTGTTGCTTTAATCGGACTGGTTCTGAACAGTTGCTCTAGTTGACATTGTTGTGAACTGCTGCTCTAGTTGGACTGGTTGTGAACCATTGCTCTAGTTGACATGATTGTAAAATGTTGCTCTAATTGATATGGTTGTGAACTGTTACTGTAATTTACATGGCTGTGAACTGTTGCTCTAATTGAAACGATTGTGAACTGTTGCTTTAATTGACGTGGTTGAGAAATGTTGCTTTAATTGACATGACTGTGAGCTGTTGATTTAATTTACATGATTGTGAAATGTTGTTCTAGTTGACATGGTTGTGAAATGTTACATTAATTGACAGGATTGTGAGCTGTTGCTCTAATTGACATGGTTGTGAACTGATGCTCTAGTTGACATGGTTGTGAACTGTTGCTCTAGTTGACATGGTTGTGAACTGTTGCTCTAGTTGACATGGTTGTGAACTGTTGCTCTAGTTGTGAATTGTTGCTCTCATTGACCTGGCTGTGGACTTTCGTTCTAGTAGTGAACTGTTGCTCTAATTGTCATGGCTGTGAACTGTTGCTCTAGTTGACATGGTTGTGAACTGTTGCTCTAGTTGACATGGTTGTGAACTGTTGCTCTAATTGACATGGTTGTGAACTGATGCTCTAGTTGACATGGTTGTGAAATGTTGCTCTAATTGACATGATTGTGACATGTTGCTCTAATTGACATGATTGTGAAATGTTGCTCTAATTATTATGATTGTGAAATGTTGCTCTAGTTGACTTGGTTGTGAAATGTTGCTCTAATTGACATGATTGTGAAATGTTCTTTAATTGACATGATTGTGAAATGTTGCTCTAATTGACATGATTATGAATTGTTGCTCCAGTTGAGATGGTTGTGAAATGTTGCTCTAATTGACATGATTGTGAAATGTTGCTCCAGTTGAGATGGTTATGAAATGTTGCTCTAATTGACATGACTGTGAAATGTTACTCTAATTGACATGATTCTGAAATGTTGCTCTAATTGACATGCTTGTGAAATGTTGCTCCAGTTGAGATGGTTGTGAAATGTTGCTCTAATTGACATGAATTTGAAATGTTGCTCTAATTGACATCCTTATGAAATGTTGCTCCAGTTGCGATGGTTGTGAAATGTTGCTCTAATTGACATGATTGTGAAATGTTGCTCTAATTGACATGATTGTGAAATGTTGCTCCAGTTGCGATGGTTATGAAATGTTGCTCTAATTGACATGACTGTGAAATGTTGCTCTAATTGACATGATTGTGAAATGTTGCTCTAATTGACATGATTGTGAAATGTTGTTCTAGTTGACATGCTTGTGAAATGTTGCTCTAATTGACATGATTGTGAAATGTTGCTCTAATTGACATGATTGTAAAATGTTGCTCCAGTTGCGATGGTTGTGAAATGTTGCTCTAATTGACATGACTGTGAAATGTTGCTCTAATTGACATGATTGTGAAATGTTGCTCTAATTGACATGATTGTGAAATGTTGTTCTAGTTGACATGCTTGTGAAATGTTGCTACAGTTGAGATGGTTGTGAAATGTTGCAAGAATTGACATGATTGTGAAATGTTGCTCCAGTTGACATGATTGTGAAATGTTGCTCTAATTGACATGATTGTGAAATGTTGCTCTAATTGACATTATTGTGAAATGTTGTTCTAGTTGACATGCTTGTGAAATGTTGCTCCAGTTGAGGTGGTTGTGAAATGTTGCAAGAATTGACATGATTGTGAAATGTTGCTCCGGTTGACATGATTGTGAAATGTTGCTCTAATTGACATGATTGTGAAATTTTGCTCCAGTTCAGGTGGTTGTGAAATGTTGCTCTAATTGACATGACTGTGAAATGTTGCACTAGTTGACATGCTTGTGAAATGTTGCTCCAGTTGAGATGTTTGTGAAATGTTGCCCTAATTTACATGATTGTGAAATGTTGCTCTAATTGACATGATTGTGAAATGTTGCTCTAATTGACATGATTGTGAAATGTTGCTCTAATTGACATTATTGTGAAATGTTGTTCTAGTTGACATGCTTGTGAAATGTTGCTCCAGTTGAGGTGGTTGTGAAATGTTGCAAGAATTGACATGATTGTGAAATGTTGCTCCAGTTGACATGATTGTGAAATGTTGCTCTAATTGACATGATTGTGAAATTTGCTCCAGTTGAGGTGGTTGTGAAATGTTGCTCTAATTGACATGACTGTGAAATGTTGCACTAGTTGACATGATTGTGAAATGTTGCACTAATTGACATGATTGTGAAATGTTGCTCTAATTGGCATGATTGTGAAATGTTGCTCTAATTGACATGATTGTGAAATATTGCTCTAATTGTCATAATTGTGAAATGTTGCTCTAATTGACATGATTGTGAAATGTTGTTCTAGTTGACATGCTTGTGAAATGTTGCTCCAGTTGAGATGGTTGTGAAATGTTGCTCTAATTGAGATGATTGTGAAATGTTGCTCTAATTGACATGATTGTGAACTGTTGCTCCAGTTGACATGGTTGTGAACTGTTGCTCTAGTTGAATGGTTGTGACTTGGTGCTCTAGGTGGCATGGTTGTGAACTGTAGCTTTAATTGGATGGTTCTGAACAGTTGCTCTAGTTGACATTGTTGTGAACTGCTGCTCTAGTTGGACTGGTTGTGAACCATTGCTCTATTTGACATGGTTGTAATCTGCTGCTCTAGTTTGACTGATTGTGAACTATTGCTCTAGTTTATATGGTTGTGAACTGCTGCTCTAATTGGACTGGTTGTGAACTTTTACTCTAGTTGACATGGTTGTGAACTGTTGCTCAAGTTTACATGATTGTGAGCTGTTGCTCTAGTTGACATGGTTGTGAACTGTTTCTCTAATTGACAAGGCTGTGAACTATTGCTTTAATTTACACCATATCTACACAATCTTGTAAATTAAATGAACAGTTCACAGCAATGTCAATTAGAGCAACTGTTCATAACCAGTCCAATTATCTGCACCATAATATGTAAGCATTGCCAGATGATGTATGTGGGTGAAAGTGGACGAATTTGAGTGACAGATTTTGTGAGCATCTTCGTGATGTTGAGCAAAAGACTGGCAGCCCAGTGTCTGCCCATTTCAACTCCCCTGGCCATAGTGGCAAACTGGACATGCAAGTTACTGCCATTGTCTCCTGTCACTAGCAATTGCAGCCGATTCACCCTTGAGAATCGCCTTATTGCCCAATTAGGTTCGCTGTCCCCCCAGGGTATGAACATATCACTCTCATACACATAGGACACCCACTACACATTTCTTACACCTATGCATGCTGATATATTTGTCTGCATGGTTATTGTCATATTTGGGCTCATTTCGGTGTTTCTTTTGTGGGCTTTGTGGCAACATATATGCTGATTTATGCTTGTTAGCATGCATTGTTACATACACATTCTTATTTTTACACATCGGTCCGGGGTACTCACACATAGTTAGATTTGCATAGTTTATACATATCCTGTACCCACCTCCCATAATTTTAGAAGCCTTCCTTTCCGTCGTCTCGCCTCACCGCCTGGCTAGCGAGATTGTATATAGTTGGTCTTCCGGCCTCGCTGTTTGAGTCCATTCTCAGACTGACCGCACTCTGGAACACATGGAAGTGACCTATTTTATTATTTTCCTCTCTTGAGTGTCTAGCATATTATCGCCATGTAGTTTGATTTGTTAATATACCCATATATATATATTTTGTGTGTTTGTTGTTTGTCCAGCCGAATGCCTCTTGGCCGGAACGTTGACTTTTGTTTCGTCCATTTCCACGTAAAGCTGTCACCATACCATTTTTTTCCTCTTTTTTTTATTATTTCTTTTATCATCAGCTTTACAGCAGCTTCGCATCTCTACGCATCTTGGTGCATCTTGATGCCTTTACCTCTGCTTTAATTGACATGGTTGTGACCTGCTGCTCTAGTTGAACTGGGTTTGAACCATTGCTCTAGTTGACATGATTGTAAAATGTTGCTCTAATTGATATGGTTGTGAACTGTTACTGTAATTTACATGGCTGTGAACTGTTGCTCTAATTGACAGGATTGTGAAATGTTGCTTTAAGTGGACTGGTATGAACAGTTGCTCTAATTGACATGGCTGTGAACTGTTCATTTAATTTACATGATTGTGAAATGTTGTTCTAGTTGACATGGTTGTGAAATGTTACTCTAATTGACAGGATTGTGAGCTGTTGCTCTAATTGACATGGTTGTGAACTGTTGATCTAGTTGACATGGTTGTGAACTGTTGCTTTAATGGTTCTGAACAGTTGCTCTAGTTGATATGGTTATGAACTGTTGCTCTAGTTGACATGGTTGTGAACTGTTGCTCTAGTTTACATGGTTGTGAACTGTTGCTCTAGTTGACATGGTTGTGAACTGATGCTCTAGTTGACATGGTTGTGAACTGTTGCTCTAATTGACAAGGTTGTGAACTGTTGCTCTAGTTGACATGGTTGTGACTTGGTGCTCTAGGTGACATGGTTGTGAACTATTGCTTTAATTGACATGGTTGTGAATTGTTGCTTTAATCGGACTGGTTCTGAACAGTGCTCTAGTTGACATTGTTGTGAACTGCTGCTCTAGTTGGACTGGTTGTGAACCATTGCTCTAGTTGACATGAATGTAAAATGTTGCTCTAATTGATATGGTTGTGAACTGTTACTGTAATTTACATGGCTGTGAACTGTTGCTCTAATTGAAACGATTGTGAACTGTTGCTTTAATTGACGTGGTTGAGAAATGTTGCTTTAATTGACATGACTGTGAGCTGTTGATTTAATTTACATGATTGTGAAATGTTGTTCTAGTTGACATGGTTGTGAAATGTTACATTAATTGACAGGATTGTGAGCTGTTGCTCTAATTGACATGGTTGTGAACTGATGCTCTAGTTGACATGGTTGTGAACTGTTGCTCTAGTTGACATGGTTGTGAACTGTTGCTCTAGTTGACATGGTTGTGAACTGTTGCTCTAGTTGTAAACTGTTGCTCTAGTTGTGAATTGTTGCTCTCATTGACCTGGCTGTGGACTTTCGTTCTAGTAGTGAACTGTTGCTCTAATTGTCATGGCTGTGAACTGTTGCTCTAGTTGACATGGTTGTGAACTGTTGCTCTAGTTGACATGGTTGTGAACTGTTGCTCTAATTGACATGGTTGTGAACTGATGCTCTAGTTGACATGGTTGTGAAATGTTGCTCTAATTGACATGATTGTGAAATGTTGCTCTAATTGACATGATTGTGAAATGTTGCTTTAATTGACATGATTGTGAAATGTTGCTCTAATTGACATTGTTGTGAACTGCTGCTCTAGTTGGACTGGTTGTGAACCATTGCTCTAGTTGACAAGGTTGTAATCTGCTGCTCTAGTTTGACTGATTGTGAACTATTGCTCTAGTTTATATGGTTGTGAACTGCTGCTCTAATTGGACTGGTTGTGAACTTTTACTCTAGTTGACATGGTTGTGAACTGTTGCTCTAGTTGTAAACTGTTGCTCTAGTTGTGAATTGTTGCTCTCATTGACCTGGCTGTGGACTTTCGTTCTAGTAGTGAACTGTTGCTCTAATTGTCATGGCTGTGAACTGTTGCTCTAGTTGACATGGTTGAGAACTGTTGCTCTAGTTGACATGGTTGTGAACTATTGCTCTAGTTGACATGGTTGTGAACTGTTGCTCAAGTTTACATGATTGTGAGCTGTTGCTCTAGTTGACATGGTTGTGAACTGTTTCTCTAATTGACAAGGCTGTGAACTATTGCTTTAATTTATACCATATCTACACAATCTGTAAATTAAATGAACAGTTCACAGCCATGTCAATTAGAGCAACTGTTCATAACCAGTCCAATTATCTACACCATAATATGTAAGCATTGCCAGATGATGTATGTGGGTGAAAGTGGACGAATTTGAGTGACAGATTTTGTGAGCATCTTCGTGATGTTGAGCAAAAGACTGGCAGCCCAGTGTCTGCCCATTTCAACTCCCCTGGCCATAGTGGCAAACTGGACATGCAAGTTACTGCCGTTGTCTCCTGTCACTAGCAATTGCAGCCGATTCACCCTTGAGAATCGCCTTATTGCCCAATTGGGTTCGCTGTCCCCCCAGGGTATGAACATATCACTCTCATACACATAGGACACCCACTACACATTTCTTACCCTATGCATGCTGATATATTTGTCTGCTTGGTTATTGTCATATTTGGGCTCATTTCGGTGTTTCTTTTGTGGGCTTGTGTGGCAACATATATGCTGATTTATGCTTGTTAGCATGCATTGTTACATACACATTCTTATTTTTACACATCGGTCCGGGGTACTCACACATAGATTTGCATAGTTTATACATATCCTGTACCCACCTCCCCATAATTTTAGAAGCCTTCCTTTCCGTCGTCTCGCCTCACCGCCTGGCTAGCGAGATTGTATATAGTTGGTCTTCAGGCCTCGCTGTTTGAGTCCATTCTCAGACTGACCGCACTCTGGAACACAGGGAAGTGACCTATTTTTTTATTCCTCTCTTGAGTGTCTAGCATATTATCGCCATGTAGTTTGATTTGTTAATATACCCATATATATATAATATACCCATATATATATATTTTGTGTGTTTGTTGTTTGTCCAGCCGAAGGCCTCTTGGCCGGAAACGTTGACTTTTGTTTCGTCCATTTCCACGTAAAGCTGTCACCATACCATTTTTTTCCTCTTTTTTTTATTATTTCTTTTATCATCAGCTTTACAGCAGCTTCGCATCTCTACGCATCTTGGTGCATCTTGATGCCTTTACCTCTGCTTTAATTGACATGGTTGTGACCTGCTGCTCTAGTTGGACTGGTTTGAACCATTGCTCTAGTTGACATGATTGTGAAATGTTGCTCTAATTGACATGATTGTGAAATGTTGCTTTAATTGACATGATTGTGAAATGTTGCTCTAATTGACATTGTTGTGAACTGCTGCTCTAGTTGGACTGGTTGTGAACCATTGCTCTAGTTGACATGGTTGTAATCTGCTGCTCTAGTTTGACTGATTGTGAACTATTGCTCTAGTTTATATGGTTGTGAACTGCTGCTCTAATTGGACTGGTTGTGAACTTTTACTCTAGTTGACATGGTTGTGAACTGTTGCTCTAGTTGTAAACTGTTGCTCTAGTTGTGAATTGTTGCTCTCATTGACCTGGCTGTGGACTTTCGTTCTAGTAGTGAACTGTTGCTCTAATTGTCATGGCTGTGAACTGTTGCTCTAGTTGACATGGTTGAGAACTGTTGCTCTAGTTGACATGGTTGTGAACTATTGCTCTAGTTGATATGGTTGTGAACTGTTGCTCAAGTTTACATGATTGTGAGCTGTTGCTCTAGTTGACATGGTTGTGAACTGTTTCTCTAATTGACAAGGCTGTGAACTATTGCTTTAATTTATACCATATCTACACAATCTTGTAAATTAAATGAACAGTTCACAGCCATGTCAATTAGAGCAACTGTTCATAACCAGTCCAATTATCTACACCATAATATGTAAGCATTGCCAGATGATGTATGTGGGTGAAAGTGGACGAATTTGAGTGACAGATTTTGTGAGCATCTTCGTGATGTTGAGCAAAAGACTGGCAGCCCAGTGTCTGCCCATTTCAACTCCCCTGGCCATAGTGGCAAACTGGACATGCAAGTTACTGCCGTTGTCTCCTGTCACTAGCAATTGCAGCCGATTCACCCTTGAGAATCGCCTTATTGCCCAATTGGGTTCGCTGTCCCCCCAGGGTATGAACATATCACTCTCATACACATAGGACACCCACTACACATTTCTTACACCTATGCATGCTGATATATTTGTCTGCATGGTTATTGTCATATTTGGGCTCATTTCGGTGTTTTCTTTTGTGGGCTTTGTGGCAACATATATGCTGATTTATGCTTGTTAGCATGCATTGTTACATACACATTCTTATTTTTACACATCGGTCCGGGGTACTCCACATAGATTTGCATAGTTTATACATATCCTGTACCCACCTCCCCATAATTTTAGAAGCCTTCCTTTCCGTCGTCTCGCCTCACCGCCTGGCTAGCGAGATTGTATATAGTTGGTCTTCAGGCCTCGCTGTTTGAGTCCATTCTCAGACTGACCGCACTCTGGAACACAGGGAAGTGACCTATTTTTTTATTTTCCTCTCTTGAGTGTCTAGCATATTATCGCCATGTAGTTTGATTTGTTAATATACCCATATATATATATTTTGTGTGTTTGTTGTTTGTCCAGCCGAAGGCCTCTTGGCCGGAACGTTGACTTTTGTTTCGTCCATTTCCACGTAAAGCTGTCACCATACCATTTTTTCCTCTTTTTTTTATTTCTTTATCATCAGCTTTACAGCAGCTTCGCATCTCTACGCATCTTGGTGCATCTTGATGCCTTTACCTCTGCTTTAATTGACATGGTTGTGACCTGCTGCTCTAGTTGGACTGGGTTTGAACCATTGCTCTAGTTGACATGATTGTAAAATGTTGCTCTAATTGACATGATTGTGAAATGTTGCTCTAATTGACATGATTGTGAAATGTTGCTTTAATTGACATGATTGTGAAATGTTGCTCTAATTGACATTGTTGTGAACTGCTGCTCTAGTTGGACTGGTTGTGAACCATTGCTCTAGTTGACATGGTTGTAATCTGCTGCTCTAGTTTGACTGATTGTGAACTATTGCTCTAGTTTATATGGTTGTGAACTGCTGCTCTAATTGGACTGGTTGTGAACTTTTACTCTAGTTGACATGGTTGTGAACTGTTGCTCTAGTTGTAAACTGTTGCTCTAGTTGTGAATTGTTGCTCTCATTGACCTGGCTGTGGACTTTCGTTCTAGTAGTGAACTGTTGCTCTAATTGTCATGGCTGTGAACTGTTGCTCTAGTTGACATGGTTGAGAACTGTTGCTCTAGTTGACATGGTTGTGAACTATTGCTCTAGTTGATATGGTTGTGAACTGTTGCTCAAGTTTACATGATTGTGAGCTGTTGCTCTAGTTGACATGGTTGTGAACTGTTTTCTCTAATTGACAAGGCTGTGAACTATTGCTTTAATTTATACCATATCTACACAATCTTGTAAATTAAATGAACAGTTCACAGCCATGTCAATTAGAGCAACTGTTCATAACCAGTCCAATTATCTACACCATAATATGTAAGCATTGCCAGATGATGTATGTGGGTGAAAGTGGACGAATTTGAGTGACAGATTTTGTGAGCATCTTCGTGATGTTGAGCAAAAGACTGGCAGCCCAGTGTCTGCCCATTTCAACTCCCCTGGCCATAGTGGCAAACTGGACATGCAAGTTACTGCCGTTGTCTCCTGTCACTAGCAATTGCAGCCGATTCACCCTTGAGAATCGCCTTATTGCCCAATTAGGTTCGCTGTCCCCCCAGGGTATGAACATATCACTCTCATACACATAGGACACCCACTACACATTTCTTACACCTATGCATGCTGATATATTTGTCTGCATGGTTATTGTCATATTTGGGCTCATTTCGGTGTTTCTTTTGTGGGCTTTGTGGCAACATATATGCTGATTTATGCTTGTTAGCATGCATTGTTACATACACATTCTTATTTTTACACATCGGTCCGGGGTACTCACACATAGATTTGCATAGTTTATACATATCCTGTACCCACCTCCCATAATTTTAGAACCCTTCCTTTCCGTCGTCTCGCCTCACCGCCTGGCTAGCGAGATTGTATATAGTTGGTCTTCAGGCCTCGCTGTTTGAGTCCATTCTCAGACTGACCGCACTCTGGAACACAGGGAAGTGACCTATTTTTTTATTTTCCTCTCTTGAGTGTCTAGCATATTATCGCCATGTAGTTTGATTTGTTAATATACCCATATATATATTTGTGTGTTTGTTGTTTGTCCAGCCGAAGGCCTCTTGGCCGGAACGTTGACTTTTGTTTCGTCCATTTCCACGTAAAGCTGTCACCATACCATTTTTTTCCTCTTTTTTTTTATTACTTCTTTTATCATCAGCTTTACAGCAGCTTCGCATCTCTACGCATCTTGGTGCATCTTGATGCCTTTACCTCTGCTTTAATTGACATGGTTGTGAACTGCTGCTCTAGTTGGACTGGGTTTGAACCATTGCTCTAGTTGACATGATTGTAAAATGTTGCTCTAATTGATATTGTTGTGAACTGTTACTGTAATATACATGGCTGTGAACTGTTGCTCTAATTGACACGATTGTGAACTGTTGCTTTAATTGACGTGATTGTGAAATGTTGTTCTAGTTGACATGATTGTGAAATGTTACTCTAATTTACAAGATTGTGAAATGTTGCTTTAAGTGGACTGGTTATGAACAGTTGCTCTAATTGACATGGCTGTGAACTGTTCATTTAATTTACATGATTGTGAAATGTTGTTCTAGTTGACATGGTTGTGAAATGTTACTCTAATTGACAGGATTGTGAGCTGTTGCTCTAATTGACATGGTTGTGAACTGTTGATCTAGTTGACATGATTGTGAACTGTTGCTTTAATGGTTCTGAACAGTTGCTCTAGTTGATATGGTTATGAACTGTTGCTCTAGTTGACATGGTTGTGAACTTTTGCTCTAGTTGACATGGTTGTGAACTGTTGCTCTAGTTTACATGGTTGTGAACTGTTGCTCTAGTTGACATGGTTGTGAACTGTTGCTCTGCTTGACATGGTTGTGAACTGATGCTCTAGTTGACATGGTTGTGAACTGTTGCTCTAATTGACAAGGTTGTGAACTGTTGCTCTAGTTGACATGGTTGTGACTTGGTGCTCTAGGTGACATGTTTGTGAACTGTTGCTTTAATTGACATGGTTGTGAATTGTTGCTTTAATCGGACTGGTTCTGAACAGTTGCTCTAGTTGACATTGTTGTGAACTGCTGCTCTAGTTGGACTGGTTGTGAACCATTGCTCTAGTTGACATGATTGTAAAATGTTGCTCTAATTGATATGGTTGTGAACTGTTACTGTAATTTACATGGCTGTGAACTGTTGCTCTAATTGACATGATTGTGAACCGTTGCTTTAATTGACGTGGTTGAGAAATGTTGCTTTAATTGACATGACTGTGAGCTGTTGATTTAATTTACATGATTGTGAAATGTTGTTCTAGTTGACATGGTTGTGAAATGTTACATTAATTGACAGGATTGTGAGCTGTTGCTCTAATTGACATGGTTGTGAACTGATGCTCTAGTTGACATGGTTGTGAACTGTTGCTCTA
The DNA here is from genome assembly GCA_032433765.1 of Megaustenia siamemsis. Taxonomy (NCBI): domain Eukaryota; kingdom Metazoa; phylum Mollusca; class Gastropoda; order Stylommatophora; family Ariophantidae; genus Megaustenia; species Megaustenia siamemsis. The sequence continues at coordinate 103,538,735 of JAVIAB010000092.1, forward strand.
GTTGACATGGTTGTGAACTGTTGCTCTAGTTGACATGGTTGTGAACTGTTGCTCTAATTGACATGGTTGTGAACTGATGCTCTAGTTGACATGGTTGTGAAATGTTGCTCTAATTGACATGATTGTGAAATGTTGCTCTAATTGACATGATTGTGAAATGTTGCTCTAATTGACATGATTGTGAAATGTTGCTCTAATTGACATGATTGTGAAATGTTGCTCTAATTATTATGATTGTGAAATGTTGCTCTAGTTGACATGGTTGTGAAATGTTGCTCTAATTGACATGATTGTGAAATGTTCTTTAATTGACATGATTGTGAATTGTTGCTCCAGTTAAGATGGTTGTGAAATGTTGCTCTAATTGACATGATTGTGAAATGTTGCTCCAGTTGAGATGGTTATGAAATGTTGCTCTAATTGACATGATTGTGAAATGTTTGCTCTAATTGACATGATTCTGAAATGTTGCTCTAATTGACATGCTTGTGAAATGTAGCACCAGTTGAGATGGTTGTGAAATGTTGCTCTAATTGACATGACTGTGAAATGTTGCTCTAATTGACATCCTTATGAAATGTTGCTCCAGTTGCGATGGTTGTGAAATGTTGCTCTAATTGACATGATTGTGAAATGTTGCTCTAATTGACATGATTGTGAAATGTTGCTCTAATTGACATGATTGTGAAATGTTGCTCTAATTGGCATGATTGTGAAATGTTGCTGTAATTGACGTGATTGTGAAATGTTGCTCTAATTGACATGATTGTGAAATGTTGTTCTAGTTGACATGCTTGTGAAATGTTGCTCTAATTGACATGATTGTGAAATGTTGCTCTAATTGACATGATTGTAAAATGTTGCTCCAGTTGCGATGGTTGTGAAATGTTGCTTTAATTGACATGACTGTGAAATGTTGCTCTAATTGACATGATTGTGAAATGTTGCTCTAATTGACATGATTGTGAAATGTTGTTCTAGTTGACATGCTTGTGAAATGTTGCTCCAGTTGAGATGGTTGTGAAATGTTGCCCTAATTGACACGATTGTGAAATGTTGCTCTAATTGACATGATTGTGAAATGTTGCTCTAATTGACATGATTGTGAAATGTTGCTCTAATTGACATGATTGTGAATGTTGTTCTAGTTGACATGCTTGTGAAATGTTGCTCCAGTTGAGGTGGTTGTGAAATGTTGAAAGAATTGACATGATTGTGAAATGTTGCTCCAGTTGACATAATTGTGAAATGTTGCTCTAATTGACATGATTGTGAAATGTTGCTCTAATTGACATGACTGTGAAATGTTGCTCTAATTGACATCCTTATGAAATGTTGCTCCAGTTGCGATGGTTGTGAAATGTTGCTCTAATTGACATGATTGTGAAATGTTGCTCTAATTGACATGATTGTGAAATGTTGCTCCAGTTGCGATGGTTGTGAAATGTTGCTCTAATTGACATAATTGTGAAATGTTGCTCTAATTGACATGATTGTGAAATGTTCCTCTAATTGACATGATTGTGAAATGTTGTTCTAGTTGACATGATTGTGAAATGTTGCTCTAATTGACATGAATGTGAAATGTTGCTCTAATTGACATGATTGTGAAATGTTGCTCTAATTGACATGATTGTGAAATGTGGCTCTAATTGACATGATTGTGAAATTTTGCTCCAGTTGAGGTGGTTGTGAAATGTTGCTCTAATTGACATTACTGTGAAATGTTGCACTAGTTGACATGATTGTGAAATGTTGCACTAATTGACATGATTGTGAAATGTTGCTCTAATTGACATGACTGTGAAATGTTGCTCTAATTGACATCCTTATGAAATGTTGCTCCAGTTGCGATGGTTGTGAAATGTTGCTCTAATTGGCATGATTGTGAAATGTTGCTCTAATTGACATGCTTGTGAATGTTGCTCTAATTGACATGACTGTGAATGTTGCTCTAATTGACATGATTGTGAAATGTTGCTGTAATTGACATGATTGTGAAATGATGTTCTAGTTGACATGCTTGTGAAATGTTGCTCCAGTTGAGATGGTTGTGATATGTTGCCCTAATTGACATGATTGTGAAATGTTGCTCTAATTGACATGATTGTGAAATGTTGCTCTAATTGACATGATTGTGAAATGTTGCTCTAATTGACATGATTGTGAAATGTTGCTCTAATTGACATGATTGTGAAATGTTGCTCTAATTGACATGATTGTGAAATGTTGCTCTAATTGACATTATTGTGAAATGTTGCTCCATTTGACATGATTGTGAAATGTTGCTCTAATTGACATGATTGTGAAATGTTGCTCTAATTGACATGATTGTGAAATGTTGCTCTAATTGACATGATTGTGAAATGTTGTTCTAGTTGACATGCTTGTGAAATGTTGCTCCATTTGACATGGTTGTGAAATGATTGCCCTAATTGACATGATTGTGAAATGTTGCTCTAATTGACATGATTGTGAAATGTTGCTCTAATTGACATGATTGTGAAATGTTGCTCTAATTGACATGATTGTGAAATGTTGTTCTAGTTGACATGCTTGTGAAATGTTGCTCCAGTTGAGGTGGTTGTGAAATGTTGCAAGAATTGACATGATTGTGAAATGTTGCTCCAGTTTATATGATTGTGAAATGTTGCTCTATTGACATGATTGTGAAATTTTGCTCCAGTTGAGGTGGTTGTGAAATGTTGCTCTAATTGACATTACTGTGAAATGTTGCACTAGTTGACATGATTGTGAAATGTTGCACTAATTGACATGATTGTGAAATGTTGCTCTAATTGGCATGATTGTTAAATGTTGCTCTAATTGACATGCTTGTGAAATGTTGCTCTAATTGACATGACTGTTAAATGTTGCTCTAATTGACATGATTGTGAAATGTTGCTCTAATTGACATGATTGTGAAATGATGTTCTAGTTGACATTTGCTCTAATTGACATGACTGTTAAATGTGCTCTAATTGACATGATTGTGAAATGTTGCTCTAATTGACATGATTGTGAAATGATGTTCTAGTTGACATGCTGTGAAATGTTGCTCCAGTTGAGATGGTTGTGAAATGTTGCCCTAATTGGACATGATTGTGAAATGTTGCTCTAATTGACATGATTGTGAAATGTTGCTCTAATTGACATGATTGTGAAATGTTGCTCTAATTGAATGATTGTGAATGTTGTTCTAGTTGACATGCTTGTGAAATGTTGCTCCAGTTGAGGTGGTTGTGAAAGTTGCAAGAATTGACATGATTGTGAAATGTTGCTCCAGTTGACATGATTGTGAAATGTTGCTCTAATTGACATGATTGTGAAATTTTGCTCCAGTTGAGGTGGTTGTGAAATGTTGCTCTAATTGGACATGACTGTGAAATGTTGCACTACTTGACATGATTGTGAAATGTTGCACTAATTGACATGATTGTGAAATGTTGCTCTAATTGGCATGATTGTGAAATGTTTGCTCTAATTGACATGATTGTGAAATGTTGCTCTAATTGACATGATGGTGAAATGTTGCTCTAATTGACATGATTGTGAAATGTTGCTCTAATTGGCATGATTGTGAAATGTTGCTCCAGTTGAGATGGGTGAAATGTTGCTCTAATTGAGATGATTGTGAAATGTTGTTCTAGTTGACATGCTTGGAAATGTTGCTCCAGTTGAGATGGTTGTGAAATGTTCTCTAATTTGACATGATTGTGAAATATTGCTCCAGTTGAGATGGTTGTGAATGTTGCTCTAATTGACATGCTTGTGAAAATGTTGCTCCAGTTGAGATGGCTGTGAAATGTTGCTCTAATTGACATGACTGTGAAATGTGCTCTAATTGACATGACTGTGAAATGTTGCTCTAATTGACATGCTTGTGAAATGTTGCTCCAGTTGAGATGGTTGTGAAATGTTCTCTAATTGACATGACTGTGAAATGTTGCTCTAATTGACATCTTTATGAAATGTTGCTCCAGTTGTGATGGTTGTGAAATGTTGCTCTAATTGACATGCTTGTGAAATGTTGCTCCAGTTGAGATGGTTGTGAAATGTTGCCCTAATGACATGATTGTGAAATGTTGCTCTAATTGACATGATTGTGAAATGTTCCTCTAATTGACATGATTGTGAAATGTTGCTCTAATTGGCATGATTGTGAAATGTTTGCTGTAATTGACATGATTGTGAAATGTTGCTCTAATTGACATGATTGTGAAATGTTGCTCTAATTGACATTATTGTGAAATGTTGCTCCAATTGACATGATTGTGAAATGTTGCTCTAATTGACAGACTGTGAAATGTTGCTCTAATTGACATTATTGTGAAATGTTGTTCTAGTTGAGATGATTGTGAAATGTTGTTCTAGTTGACATTGTTGTGAAATGTTGTTCTAGTTGAGATGATTGTGAAATGTTGCTCTAATTTGAGGTGATTGTGAAATGTTGCTCCAGTTGAGATGGTTGTGAAATGTTGCTCTAATTGACATGACTGTGAAATGTTGCTCTAATTGACATGATTGAAAATGTTGCTCCAGTTGAGATGGTTGAATGTTGCTCTAATTGACATGACTGTGAAATGTTGCTCTAATTGACATGATTGTGAAATGTTGCTCTAATTGACATGATTGTGAAATGTTGCTCTAATTGACATGATTGTGAAATGTTGTTCTAGTTGACATGCTTGTGAAATGTTGCTCCATTTGACATGGTTGTGAAATGATTGCCCTAATTGACATGATTGTGAAATGTTGCTCTAATTGACATGATTGTGAAATGTTGCTCTAATTGACATGATTGTGAAATGTTGCTCTAATTGACATGATTGTGAAATGTTGTTCTAGTTGACATGCTTGTGAAATGTTGCTCCAGTTGAGGTGGTTGTGAAATGTTGCAAGAATTGACATGATTGTGGAAATGTCTCCAGTTTATATGATTGTGAAATGTTGCTCTAATTGACATGATTGTGAAATTTTGCTCCAGTTGAGGTGGTTGTGAAATGTTGCTCTAATTGACATTACTGTGAAATGTTGCACTAGTTGACATGATTGTGAATGTTGCACTAATTGACATGATTGTGAAATGTTGCTCTAATTGCATGATTGTTAAATGTTGCTCTAATTGACATGCTTGTGAAATGTTGCTCTAATTGACATGACTGTTAAATGTTGCTCTAATTGACATGATTGTGAAATGTTGCTCTAATTGACATGATTGGTGAAATGATGTTCTAGTTGACATGCTTGTGAAATGTTGCTCCAGTTGAGATGGTTGTGAAATGTTGCCCTAATTGACATGATTGTAATGTTGCTCTAATTGACATGATTGTGAAATGTTGCTCTAATTGACATGATTGTGAATGTTGCTCTAATTGACATGATTGTGAAATGTTGTTCTAGTTGACATGCTTGTGAAATGTTGCTCCAGTTGAGGTGGTTTGAAATGTTGCAAGAATTGACATGATTGTGAAATGTTGCTCCAGTTGACATGATTGTGAAATGTTGCTCTAATTGACATGATTGTGAAATTTTGCTCAGTTGAGGTGGTTGTGAAATGTTGCTCTAATTGACATGACTGTGAAATGTTGCACTACTTGACATGATTGTGAAATGTTGCACTAATTGACATGATTGTGAAATGTTGCTCTAATTGGCAGGATTGTGAAATGTTGCTCTAATTGACATGATTGTGAAATGTTGCTCTAATTGACATGATGGTAAATGTTGCTCTAATTGACATGATTGTGAAATGTTGCTCTAATTGGCATGATTGTGAATGTTGCTCCGTTGAGATGGTTGTGAAATGTTGCTCTAATTGAGATGATTGTGAAATGTTGTTCTAGTTGACATGCTGTGAAATGTTGCTCCAGTTGAGATGGTTGTGAAATGTTGCTCTAATTGACATGATTGTGAAATATTGCTTCATTGAGATGGTTGTGAAATGTTGCTCTAATTGACATGCTTGTGAAATGTTGCTCAGTTGATGGCTGTGAAATGTTGCTCTAATTGACATGACTGTGAAATGTTGCTCTAATTGACATGACTGTGAAATGTTGCTCTAATTGACATGCTTGTGAAATGTTGCTCCAGTTGAGATGGTTGTGAAATGTTGCTCTAATTGATGACTGTGAATGTTGCTCTAATTGACATCTTTATGAAATGTTGCTCCAGTTGTGATGGTGTGAAATGTGCTCTAATTGACATGCTTGTGAAATGTTGCTCCAGTTGAGATGGTTGTGAAATGTTGCCCTAATTGACATGGATTGTGAAATGTTGCTCTAATTGACATGGATTGTGAAATGTTCCTCTAATTGACATGATTGTGAAATGTTGCTCTAATTGGCATGATTGTGAAATGTTGCTGTAATTGACATGATTGTGAAATGTTGCCTAATTGACATGATTGTGAAATGTTGCTCTAATTGACATTATTGTGAAATGTTGCTCCAATTGACATGATTGTGAAATGTTGCTCTAATTGACATGACTGTGAAATGTTGCTCTAATTGACATTATTGTGAAATGTTGTTCTAGTTGAGATGATTGTGAAATGTTGTTCTAGTTGACATTGTTGTGAAATGTTGTTCTAGTTGAGATGATTGTGAAATGTTGCTCTAATTGAGGTGATTGTGAAATGTTGCTCCAGTTGAGATGGTTGTGAAATGTTGCTCTAATTGACATGACTGTGAAATGTTGCTCAATTGACATGATTGAAAAATGTTGCTCCATTGAGATGGTTGTGAAATGTTGCTCTAATTGAATGACTGTGAAATGTTGCTCTAATTGACATGATTGTGAAATGTTGCTCTAATGACATGATTGTGAAATGTTGCTCTAATTGACATGATTGTGAAATGTTGCTCTAATTGACTGATTGTGAACTGTTGCTCTAGTTTACATGGTTGTGAACTGTTGCTCTAGTTGACATGGTTGTGACTTGGTGCTCTAGTGGCATGGTTGTGAACTGCTTAATTGTACTGGTTCTGAACAGTTGCTCTAGTTGACATGTTTGTGAACTGCTGCTCTAGTTGGACTGGTTGTGAACCATTGCTCTAGTTGACATGGTTGTAATCTGCTGCTCTAGTTTGACTGATTGTGAACTATTGCTCTAGTTTATAGGTTGTGAAACTGCTGCTCTAATTGGACTGGTTGTGAACTTTTACTCTAGTTGACATGGTTGTGAACTGTTGCTCTAGTTGTAAACTGTTGCTCTAGTTGTGAATTGTTGCTCTCATGACCTGGCTGTGGACTTTCGTTAGTAGTGAACTGTTGCTCTAATTGTCATGGCTGTGAACTGTTGCTCTAGTTGACATGGTTGAGAACTGTTGCTCTAGTTGACATGGTTGTGTTGAGAACTGTTGCTCTAGTTGACATGGTTGTGAACTATTGCTCTAGTTGACATGGTTGTGAACTGTTGCTCAAGTTTACATGATTGTGAGCTGTTGCTCTAGTTGACATGGTTGTGAAACTGTTTCTCTAATTGACAAGGCTGTGAACTATTGCTTTAATTATACCATATTACACAATCTTGAAATTAAATGAAACAGTTCACAGCCATGTCAATTAGAGCAACTGTTCATAACCAGTCCAATTATCTACACCATAATATGTAAGCATTGCCAGATGATGTATGTGGTGAAAGTGGACGAATTTGAGGACAGATTTTGTGAGCATCTTCGTGATGTTGAGCAAAAGACTGGCAGCCCAGTGTCTGCCCATTTCAACCCCCTGGCCATAGTGGCAAACTGGACATGCAAGTTACTGCTATTGTCTCCTGTCATTAGCAATTGCAGCCGATTCACCCTTGAGAATCGCCTTATGTGCCCAATTGGGTTCGCTGTCCCCCCAGGGTATGAACATATCACTCTCATACACATAGGACACCCACTACACATTTCTTACACCTATGCATGCTGATATATTTGTCTGCATGGTTATTGTCATAATTGGGCTCATTTCGGTGTTTCTTTTGTGGCTTTGTGGCAACATATATGCTGATTTATGCTTGTTAGCATGCATTTGTACTACACATTCTTATTTTTACACATCGGTCCGGGGTACTCACACATAGTTAGATTTGCATAGTTTAACATATCCTGTACCCACCTCCCATATTTAGAACCCTTCCTTTCCGTCGTTCGCCTCACCGCCTGGCTAGCGAGATTGTATATAGGTCTTCAGGCCTCGCTGTTTGAGTCCATTCTCAGACTGACCGCACTCTGGAACACAGGGAAGTGACCTATTTTTTATTTTCCTCTCTTGAGTGTCTAGCATATTATCGCCATGTAGTTGATTGTTAATATACCCATATATATATTTTTGTGTGTTGTTGTTTGTCCAGCCGAAGGCCTCTTGGCCGGAACGTTGACTTTTGTTTCGTCCATTTCCACGTAAGCTGTCACCATACCATTTTTTTCCTCTTTTTTTATTACTTCTTTTATCATCAGCTTTACAGCAGCTTCGCATCTCTACGCATCTTGGTGCATCTTGATGCCTTTACCTCTGCTTTAATTGACATGGTTGTGAACTGCTGCTCTAGTTGGACTGGGTTTGAACCATTGCTCTAGTTGACATGATTGTAAAATGTTGCTCTAATTGATATGGTTGTGAACTGTTACTGTAATATACATGGCTGTGAACTGTGCTCTAATTGACACGATGTGAACTGTTGCTTAATTGACGTGATTGTGAAATGTTGTTCTAGTTGACATGTGTGAAATGTTACTTAATTTACAGGATTGTGAAATGTTGCTTAAGTGGACTGGTTATGAACAGTGCTCTAATTGACATGGCTGTGAACTGTTCATTTAATTTACATGATTGTGAAATGTTGTTCTAGTTGACATGGTTGTGAAATTACTCTAATGACAGGATTGTGAGCTGTTGCTCTAATTGACATGGTTGTGAACTTTGATCTAGTTGACATGGTTGTGAACTGTTGCTTAATGGTTCTGAACAGTTGCTCTAATTGACATGCTTGTGAAATGTGCTCCAGTTGAGATGGTTGTGAAATGTGCTCTAATTGACATGACTGTGAATGTTGCTCTAATGACATCTTATGAATGTTGCTCCAGTTGTGATGGTTGTGAAATGTTGCTCTAATTGACATGCTTGTGAAATGTTGCTCCAGTGAGATGGTTGTGAAATGTTGCCCTAATTGACATGATGTGAAATGTGCTCTAATTGACATGATTGTGAAATGTTCTCTAATTGACATGATGTGAAATGTTGCTCTAATTGCATGATTGTGAAATGTTGCTGTAATTGACATGATTGTGAAATGTTGCTCTAATTGACATGATTGTGAAATGTTGCTCTAATTGACATTATTGTGAAATGTTGCTCAATTGACATGATTGTGAAATGTTGCTCTAATTGACATGACTGTGAAATGTTGCTCTAATTGACATTATTGTGAAATGTTGTTCTAGTTGAGATGATTGTGAAATGTTGTTCTAGTTGACATTGTTGTGAAATGTTGTTCTAGTTGAGATGATTGTGAAATGTTGCTCTAATTGAGGTGATGTGAAATGTTGCTCCAGTTGAGATGGTTGTGAAATGTTGCTCTAATTGACATGACTGTGAAATGTTGCTCTAATTGACATGATTGAAAAATGTTGCTCCAGTTGAGATGGTTGTGAAAATGTTGCTCTAATTGACATGACTGTGAAATGTTGCTCTAATTGACATGATTGTGAAATGTTGCTCTAATTGACATGATTGTGAAATGTTGCTCTAATTGACATGATTGTGAAATGTTGTTCTAGTTGACATGCTTGTGAAATGTTTGCTCCATTTGACATGGTTGTGAAATGATTGCCCTAATTGACATGATTGTGAAATGTTGCTCTAATTGACATGATTGTGAATGTTGCTCTAATTGACATGATTGTGAAATGTTGCTCTAATGACATGATTGTGAAATGTTGTTCTAGTTGACATGCTTGTGAAATGTTGCTCCAGTTGAGGTGGTTGTGAAATGTTGCAAGAATTGACATGATTGTGAAATGTTGCTCCAGTTTATATGATTGTGAAATGTTGCTCTAATTGACATGATTGTGAAATTTTGCTCCAGTTGAGGTGGTTGTGAAATGTTGCTCTAATTGAATTACTGTGAAATGTTGCACTAGTTGACATGATTGTGAAATGTTGCACTAATTGACATGATTGTGAAATGTTGCTCTAATTGGCATGATGTTAAATGTTGCTCTAATGACATGCTTGTGAAATGTTGCTCTAATTGACATGACTGTTAAATGTTGCTCTAATTGACATGATTGTGAAATGTTGCTCTAATTGACATGATTGTGAAATGATGTTCTAGTTGACATGCTTGTGAAATGTTGCTCCAGTTGAGATGGTTGTGAAATGTTGCCCTAATTGACATGATTGTGAAATGTTGCTCTAATTGACATGATGTGAAATGTGCTCTAATTGACATGATTGTGAAATGTTGCTCTAATTGACATGATTGTGAAATGTTGTTCTAGTTGACATGCTTGTGAAATGTTGCTCCAGTTGAGGTGGTTGTGAAATGTTGCAAGAATTGACATGATTGTGAAATGTTGCTCCAGTTGACATGATTGTGAAATGTTGCTCTAATTGACAGATTGTGAAATTTTGCTCCAGTTGAGGTGGTTGTGAAATGTTGCTCTAATTGACATGACTGTGAAATGTTGCACTACTTGACATGATTGTGAAATGTTGCACTAATTGACATGATTGTGAAATGTTGCTCTAACTGGCATGATTGTGAAATGTTGCTCTAATTGACATGATTGTGAATGTTGCTCTAATTGACATGTGGTGAAATGTTGCTCTAATTGACATGATTGTGAAATGTTGCTCTAATTGGCATGATTGTGAAATGTTGCTCATTGAGATGGTTGTGAAATGTTGCTCTAATTGAGATGATTGTGAAATGTTGCTCTAATTGACATGCTTGTGAAATGTTGCTCCAGTGAGATGGTTGTGAAATGTTGCTCTAATTGACATGATTGTGAAATATTGCTCCAGTTGAGATGGTTGAAAGTGCTCTAATTGACATGCTTGTGAAAATGTGCTCAGTTGAGATGGCTGTGAATGTTGCTCTAATTGACATGACTGTGAATGTTGCTCTAATTGACATGACTGTGAAATGTTGCTCTAATTGACATGCTTGTGAAATGTTGCTCCAGTTGAGATGGTTGTGAAATGTTGCTCTAATTGACATGACTGTGAAATGCTCTAATTGGACATCTTTATGAAATGTTGCTCCAGTTGTGATGGTTGTGAAATGTTGCTCTAATTGACATGCTTGTGAAATGTGCTCCAGTTGAGATGGTTGTGAAATGTTGCCCTAATGACATGATTGTGAAATGTTGCTCTAATTGACATGATTGTGAAATGTTCCTCTAATTGACATGATTGTGAAATGTTGCTCTAATTGGCATGATTGTGAAATGTGCTGTAATTGACATGATTGTGAAATGTTGCTCTAATTGACATGATTGTGAAATGGTGCTCTAATTGACATTATTGTGAAATGTTGCTCAATTGACATGATTGTGAAATGTTGCTCTAATTGACATGACTGTGAAATGTGCTCTAATTGACATTATTGTGAAATGTTGTTCTAGTTGAGATGATTGTGAAATGTTGTTCTAGTTGACATGTTGTGAAATGTTGTTCTAGTTGAGATGATTGTGAAATGTTGCTCTAATTGAGGTGATTGTGAAATGTTGCTCCGTTGAGATGGTTGTGAAATGTTGCTCTAATTGACATGACTGTGAAATGTTGCTCTAATTGACATGATTGAAAAAATGTTGCTCCAGTTGAGATGGTTGTGAAATGTTGCTCTAATTGACATGACTGTGAAATGTTGCTCTAATTGACATGATTGTGAAATGTTGCTCTAATTGACATGATTGTGAAATGTTGCTCTAATGACATGATTGTGAAATGTTGCTCTAATTGACTTGATTGTGAACTGTGCTCTAGTTTACATGGTTGTGAACTGTTGCTCTAGTTGACATGGTTGTGACTTGGTGCTCTAGTGGCATGGTTGTGAACTGCTTTAATTGGACTGGTTCTGAACAGTTGCTCTAGTGACATTGTTGTGAACTGCTGCTCTAGTTGGACTGGTGTGAACCATTGCTCTAGTTGACATGGTTGTAATCTGCTGCTCTAGTTTGACTGATTGTGAACTATTGCTCTAGTTTATAGGTTGTGAACTGCTGCTCTAATTGGACTGTTTGTGAACTTTTACTCTAGTTGACATGGTTGTGAACTGTTGCTCTAGTTGTAAACTGTTTGCTTAGTTGTGAATTGTTGCTCTCATTGACCGGCTGTGGACTTTCGTTCTAGTAGTGAACTGTTGCTCTAATTGTCATGGCTGTGAACTGTTGCTCTAGTTGACATGGTTGAGAACTGTTGCTCTAGTTGACATGTTGTGAACTATTGCTCTAGTTGACATGGTTGTGAACTGTTGCTAAAGTTTACATGATTGTGAGCTGTTGCTCTAGTTGACATGGTTGTGAACTGTTTCTAATTGACAAGGCTGTGAACTTGCTTTAATTTAATACCATATCTACACAATCTTGAAATTAAATGAACAGTTCACAGCCATGTCAATTAGAGCAACTGTTCATAACCAGTCCAATTATCTACACCATAATATGTAAGCATTGCCAGATGATGTATGTGGGTGAAAGTGGACGAATTTGAGTGACAGATTTTGTGAGCATCTTAGTGATGTTGAGCAAAAGACTGGCAGCCCAGTGTCTGCCCATTTCAACTCCCTGGCCATAGTGGCAAACTGGACATGCAAGTTACTGCTATTGTCTCCTGTCATTAGCATTGCAGCCGATTCACCCTTGAGAATCGCCTTATGCCCATTGGGTCGCTGTCCCCCAGGGTATGAACATATCACTCTCATACACATAGGACACCCACTACACATTTCTTACACCTATGCATGCTGATATATTTGTCTGCATGGTTATTGTCATAATTGGGCTCATTTCGGTGTTTCTTTTGTGGGCTTTGTGGCAACATATATGCTGATTTATGCTTGTTAGCATGCATTGTTACATACACATTCTTATTTTTACACATCGGTCCGGGGTACTCACACATAGTTAGATTTGCATAGTTTATACATATCCTGTACCACCTCCCATAATTTTAGAACCCTTCCTTTCCGTCGTCTCGCCTCACCGCCTGGCTAGCGAGATGTATATAGTTGGTCTTCAGGCCTCGCTGTTTGAGTCCATTCTCAGACTGACCGCACTCTGGAACACAGGGAAGTGACCTATTTTATTTTCCTCTCTTGAGTGTCTAGCATATTATCGCCATGTAGTTTGATTTGTTAATATACCCATTATATATATTTGTGTGTTTGTTGTTTGTCCAGCCGAAGGCCTCTTGGCCGGAACGTTGACTTTTGTTTCGTCCTTTCACGTAAAGCTGTCACCATACCATTTTTTCCTCTTTTTTTTTATTACTTCTTTTTATCATCAGCTTTACAGCAGCTTCGCATCTCTACGCATCTTGGGCATCTTGATGCCTTTACTCTGCTTTAATTGACATGGTTGTGAACTGCTGCTCTAGTTGGACTGGGTTGAACCATTGCTCTAGTTGACATGATTGTAAAATGTTGCTCTAATTGATATGGTTGTGAACTGTTTACTGTAATATACATGCTGTGAAACTGCTGCTCTAATTGACACGATTGTGAACTGTTGCTTTAATGACGTGATTGTGAAATGTTGTTCTAGTTGACATGGTTGTGAAATGTTACTCTAATTTACAGGATTGTGAAATGTTGCTTTAAGTGGACTGTGTTATGAACAGTTGCTCTAATTGACATGGCTGTGAACTGTTCATTTAATTTACATGATTGTGAAATGTTGTTCTAGTTGACATGGTTGTGAAATGTTACTCTAATTGACAGGATTGTGAGCTGTTGCTCTAATTGACATGGTTGTGAACTGTTGATCTAGTTGACATGGTTGTGAACTGTTGCTTTAATGGTTCTGAACAGTTGCTCTAGTTGATATGGTTATGAACTGTTGCTCTAGTTGACATGGTTGTGAACTTTTGCTAGTTGACATGGTTGTGAACTGTTGCTCTAGTTTACATGGTGTGAACTGTTGCTCTAGTTGACATGGTTGTGAACTGTTGCTCTGCTTGACATGGTTGTGAACTGATGCTCTAGTTGACATGGTTGTGAACTGTTGCTCTAATTGACAAGGTTGTGAACTGTTGCTCTAGTTGACATGGTTGTGACTTGGTGTCTAGGTGACATGTTTGTGAACTGTTGCTTTAATTGGCATGTTGAATTGTTGCTTTAATCGGACTGGTTCTGAACAGTTGCTCTAGTTGACATGTTGTGAACTGCTGCTCTAGTTGGACTGGTTGTGAACCATTGCTCTAGTTGACATGATTGTAAAAATGTTGCTCTAATTGATATGGTTGTGAACTGTTACTGTAATTTACATGGCTGTGAACTGTTGCTCTAATTGACACGATTTGTGAACCGTTGCTTTAATTGACGTGGTTGAGAAATGTTGCTTTAATTGACATGACTGTGAGCTGTTGATTTAATTTACATGATTGTGAAATGTTGTTCTAGTTGACATGGTTGTGAAATGTTACATTAATTGACAGGATTGTGAGCTGTTGCTCTAATTGACATGGTGTGAACTGATGCTCTAGTTGACATGGTGTGAACTGTTGCTCTAGTTGACATGGTTTGTGAACTGTTGCTCTAGTTGACAGGTTGTGAACTGTTGCTCTAATTGACATGGTTGTGAACTGATGCTCTAGTGACATGGTTGTGAAATGTTGCTCTAATTGACATGATTGTGAAATGTGGCTCTAATTGACATGATTGTGAAATGTTGCTCTAATTGACATGATTGTGAAAGGTTGCTCTAATTGACATGATTGTGAAATGTTGCTCTAATTGACATGATTGTGAAATGTTGCTCTATTATTATGATTGTGAAATGTTGCTCTAGTTGACATGGTTGTGAATGAAAGTTGCTCTAACTGACATGATTGTGAAATGTTCTTTAATTGACATGATTGTGAATTGTTGCTCCAGTTGAGATGGTTGTGAAATGTTGCTCTAATTGACATGATGTGAAATGTTGCTCCAGTTGAGATAGTTATGAAATGTTGCTCTAATTGACATGATTGTGAAATGTTGCTCTAATTGACATGATTCTGAAATGTTGCTCTAATTGACATCCTTGTGAAATGTAGCTCCAGTTGAGATGGTTGTGAAATGTTGCTCTAATGACATGACTGTGAAATGTTGCTCTAATTGACATCCTTATGAAATGTTGCTCAGTTGCGATGGTTGTGAAATGTTGCTAATTGACATTATTGTGAAATGTTGCTCTAATTGACATGATTGACAAATGTTGCTCTAATTGACATGATTGTGAAATGTTGCTCTAATTGGCATGATTGTGAAATGTTGCTGTAATTGACATGATTGTGAAATGTTGCTCTAATTGACATGATTGTGAAATGTTGTTCTAGTTGACATGCTTGTGAAATGTTGCTCTAATTGACATGATTGTGAAATGTTGCTTTAATTGACATGATTGTAAAATGTTGCTCCAGTTGCGCGGTTGTGAAATGTTGCTTTAATTGCATGACTGTGAAATGTTGCTCTAATTGACATGATTGTGAAATGTTGCTCTAATTGACATGATTGTGAAATGTTGTTCTAGTTGACATGCTTGTGAAATGTTGCTCCAGTTGAGATGGTTGTGAAAGTTGCCCTAATTGACATGATTGTGAAATGTTGCTCTAATTGACATGATTGTGAAATGTTGCTCTAATTGACATGATGTGAAATGTTGCTCTAATTGACATGATTGTGAAATGTTGTTCTAGTTGACATGCTTGTGAAATGTTGCTCCAGTTGAGGTGTTTGTGAAATGTTGCAAGAATTGACATGATTGTGAAATGTTTGCTCCAGTTGACATAATTGTGAAATGTTGTCTAATTGACATGATTGTGAAATGTTGCTCTAATTGACATGACTGTGAAATGTTGCTCTAATTGACATCCTTATGAAATGTTGCTCCAGTTGCGATGGTTGTGAAATGTTGCTCTAATTGACATGATTGTGAAATGTTGCTCTAATTGACATGATTGTGAAATGTTGCTCCAGTTGCGATGGTTGTGAAATGTTGCTCTAATTGACATAATTGTGAATGTTGCTCTAATTGACATGATTGTGAAATGTTCCTCTAATTGACATGATTGTGAAATGTTGTTGTAGTTGACATGCTTGTGAAATGTTGCTCTAATTGACATGATTGTGAAATTTGCTCTAACTGACATGATTGTAAAATGTTGCTCCAGTTGCGATGGTTGTGAAAAGTTGCTCTAATTGACATGACTGTGAAATGTTGCTCTAATTGACATGATTGTGAAATGTTGCTCTAATTGACATGATTGTGAAATGTTGTTCTAGTTGACATGCTTTGTGAAATGTTGCTCCATTTTGACATGGTTGTGAAATGTTGCCCTAATTGACATGATTGTGAAATGTTGCTCTAATTGACATGATTGTGAAATGTTGCTCTAATTGACATGATTGTGAAATGTTGCTCTAATTGACATGATTGTGAATGTTGTTCTAGTTGACATGCTTGTGAAATGTTGCTCCAGTTGAGGTGGTTGTGAAATGTTGCAAGAATGGACATGATTGTGAAATGTTGCTCCAGTTTATATGATTGTGAAATGTTGCTCTAATTGACATGATTGTGAAATTTTGCTCCAGTTGAGGTGGTTGTGAAATGTTGCTCTAATTGACATTACTGTGAAATGTTGCACTAGTTGACATGATTGTGAAATGTTGCACTAATTGACATGATTGTGAAATGTTGCTCTAATTGGCATGATTGTTAAGTGTTGCTCTAATTGACATGCTTGTGAAATGTTGCTCTAATTGACATGACTGTGAAATGTTGCTCTAATTGACATGATTGTGAAATGTTGCTCTAATTGACATGATTGTGAAATGATGTTCTAGTTGACATGCTTGTGAAATGTTGCTCCAGTTGAGATGGTTGTGAAATGTTGCCCTAATTGACACGATTGTGAACTGTTGCTTTAATTGACGTGATTGTGAAATGTTGCTCAATGACATGATTGTGAAATGTTACTCTAATTTACAGGATTGTGAAATGTTGCTTTAAGTGGACTGGTTATGAACAGTTGCTCTAATTGACATGGCTGTGAACTGTTCATTTAATTTACATGATTGTGAAATGTTGTTCTAGTTGACATGGTTGTGAAATGTTACTATAATTGACAGGATTGTGAGCTGTTGCTCTATTTACATGGTTGTGAACTGTTGATCTAGTTGATGATTGTGAAATGTTGTTCTAGTTGACATGGTTGTGAAATGTTACTATAATTAGGATTGTGAGCTGTTGCTCTATTTACATGGTTGTGAACTGTTGATCTAGTTGACATGATTGTGAACTTGTGCTTAATGTTCTGAACAGTTGCTCTAGTGATATGGTTAGAACTGTTGCTCTAGTTGACATGGTTGTGAACTTTGCTCTAGTTGACATGGTTGTGAACTGTTGCTCTAGTTTACATGGTTGTGAACTGTTGCTCTAGTTGACATGGTTGTGAACTGTTGCTCTGCTTGAATGGTTGTGAACTGATGCTCTATTGACATGGTTGTGAACTGTTGCTCTAATTGACAAGGTGTGAACTGTTGCTCTAGTTGACTGGTTGTGACTTGGTGCTCTAGGTGACATGTTTGTGAACTGTTGCTTTAATTGACATGGTTGTGAATTGTTGCTTTAATCGGACTGGTTCTCGAACAGTTGCTCTAGTTGACATTGTTGTGAACTGCTGCTCTAGTTGGACTGGTTGTGAACCATTGCTCTAGTTGACATGATTGTAAAATGTTGCTCTAATTGATATGGTTGTGAACTGTTACTGTAATTTACATGGCTGTGAACTGTTGCTCTAATTGACACGATTGTGAACCGTTGCTTTAATTGACGTGGTTGAGAAATGTTGCTTTAATTGACATGACTGTGAGCTGTTGATTTAATTTACATGATGTGAAATGTTGTTCTAGTTGACATGGTTGTGAAATGTTACATTAATTGACAGGATTGTGAGCTGTTGCTCTAATTGACATGGTTGTGAACTGATGCTCTAGTTGACATGGTTGTGAACTGTTGCTCTAGTTGACATGGTTGTGAACTGTTGCTCTAGTTGACATGGTTGTGAACTGTTGCTCTAATTGACATGGTTGTGACTGATGCTCTAGTTGACATGGTTGTGAAGTTGCTCTAATTGACATGATTGTGAATGTTGCTCTATTGACATGATTGTGAAATGTTGCTCTAATTGACATGATTGTGAAATGTTGCTCTAATTGACATGATTGTGAAATGTTGCTCTAATTGACATGATTGTGAAATGTTGCTCTAATTATTATGATTGTGAAATGTTGCTCTAGTTGACATGGTTGTGAAATGTTGCTCTAATTGACATATTGTGAAATGTTTCTTTAATTGACATGATTGTGAATTGTTGCTCCAGTTGAGATGGTTGTGAAATGTTGCTCTAATTGACATGTGTGAAATGTTGCTCCAGTTGAGATGGTTGAGAAATGTTGCTCTAATTGACATGATTGTGAAATGTTGATTTAATTCATGAAATTGTGAAATGTTGCTCTAATTGACATGACTGTGAAATGTTGCTCTAATTATCATCCTTATGAAATGTTGCTCCAGTTGCGATGGTTGTGAAATGTCTCTAGTTGACATGGTTGTGAACTGTTGCTCTAGTTGACATGTTGTGAACTGTTGCTCTATTCACATGGTTGTGAACGTTGCTCTAATTGACATGGTTGTGAACTGATGCTCTAGTTGACATGGTGTGAAATGTTGCTCTAATTGACATGATTGTGAAATGTTGCTCTAATTGACATGATTGTGAAATGTTGCTCTAATTGACATGATTGTGAAATGTTGCTCTAATTGACATGATTGTGAAATGTTGCTCTAATTGACATGATTGTGAAATGTTGCTCTAATTATTATGATTGTGAAATGTTGCTCTAGTTACATGGTTGTGAAATGTTGCTCTAGTTGACATGGTTGTGAACTGTTGCTCTAGTTGACATGGTTGTGAACTGTTGCTCTAATTGACATGGTTGTGAACTGATGCTCTAGTTGACATGGTTGTGAAATGTTGCTCTAATTGACATGATTGTGAAATGTTGCTCTAATTGACATGATTGTGAAATGTTGCTCTAATTGACATGATTGTGAAATGTGTTGCTCTAATTGACATGATTGTGAAATGTTGCTCTAATTACATGATTGTGAATGTTGCTCTAATTATTAGATTGTGAAATGTTGCTCTAGTTGACATGGTTGTGAAATGTGTTGCTCTAATTGACATGATTGTGAAATGTTCTTTAATTGTCATGATTGTGAATTGTTGCTCCAGTTGAGATGGTTGTGAAATGTTGCTCTAATTGACATGATTGTGAAATGTTTCTCCAGTTGAGATGGTTAGAAATGTTGCTTAATTGACATGACTGTGAGCTGTTGATTTAATTTACATGATTGTGAAATGTTGTTCTAGTTGACATGTTGTGAAATGTTACATTAATTGACAGGATTGTGACTGTTGCTCTAATTGACATGGTTGTGAAACTGATGCTCTAGTTGACATGGTTGTGAAATGTTGCTCTAATTGACATGAGAGAAAATTGTGAAATGTTGCTCTAATTGACATGATTGTGAAATGTTGCTCTAATTATTATGATTGTGAAATGTTGCTCTAGTGACATGGTTGTGTGAAATGTGCTCTAATTGACATGATTGTGAAATGTTCTTTAATTGACATGATTGTGAATTGTTGCTCCAGTTGAGATGGTTGTGAAATGTTGCTCTAATTGACATGATGTGAAATGTTCTCCAGTTGAGATGGTTGGAGAATGTTGCTTTAATTGACATGACTGTGAGCTGTTGCCCTAATTGACATGATTGTGAAATGTTGTTCTAGTGACATGTTTGAAATGTTGTCTAATTGACATGATTGTGAGCTGTTGCTCTAATTGACATGGTTGTGAAATGTTGTCTAGTTGACATGCTTGTGAATGTTGCTCGAGTTTGAATGGTTGTGAAATGTTGCAAGAATGGAATGATGTGAATGTTGCTCCAGTTTATATGATTGTGAAATGTTGCTCTAATGACATGATGTGAAATTTTGCTCCAGTTAGGTGGTTGTGAATTTGCTCTAATTGACATTACTGTGAAATGTTGCACTAGTTGACATGATTGTGAAATGTGCACTAATTGACATGATTGTGAAATGTTGCTCTAATTGGCATGATTGTTAAATGTTGCTCTAATTGACATGCTTGTGAAAGTTGCTCTAATTGACATGACTGTGAAATGTTGCTCTAATTGACATGATTGAAATGTTGCTCTAATTAACATGATTGTGAAATGTGTTCTAGTTGACATGCTTGTGAAATGTTGCTCCAGTTGAGATGGTTGTGAAATGTTGCCCTAATTGACATGATTGTGAAATGTTCTCTAATTGACATGATTGTGAAATGTTGCTCTAATTGACATGATTGTGAAATGTTCGCTATTACATGATTGTGAAATGTTGCTCTAGTTGACATGCTTGTGAATGTTGCTCCAGTTGAGGTGGGTTGTGAAATGTTGCAGAATTGACATGATTGTGAAATGTTGCTCCAGTTGCGATGGTTGTGAAATGTTGCTCTAATTGACATGACTGTGAAATGTTGCTCTAATTGACATGATTGTGAAATGTTGCTCTAATGACATGATTGTGAAATTGTTGTTCTAGTTGACAATGCTGTGAAATGTGCTCCATTTGACATGGTTGTGAAATGTTGCTCTAATTGACATGATTGTGAAATGTTGTTCTAGTTGACATGCTTGTGAAATGTTGCTCCATTTGACATGATTGTGAAATGTTGCTCTAATTGACATGATTGTGAAATGTTGTTCTAGTTGACATGCTTGTGAAATGTTGCTCCAGTTGAGGTGGTTGTGAAATGTTGCAAGAATTGACATGATTGTGAAATGTTGCTCCAGTTTATATGATTGTGAAATGTTGCTCTTGACATGATTGTGAAATTTTGCTCCAGTTGAGGTGGTTGTGAAATGTTGCTCTAATTGACATTACTGTGAAATGTTGCACTAGTTGACATGATTGTGAAATGTTGCACTAATGACATGATTGTGAAATGTTGCTCTAATTGGCATGATGTTAAATGTTGCTCTAATTGACATGCTTGTGAAATGTTGCTCTAATTCACATGACTGTGAAATGTTGCTCTAATTGACATGATTGTGAAATGTTGCTCTAATTGACATGATTGTGAAATGATGTTCTAGTTGACATGCTTGTGAAATGTTGCTCCAGTTGAGATGGTTGTGAAATGTTGCTCTAATTGACATGACTGTGAAATGTTGCTCTAATTGACATCCTTATGAAATGTTTGCTCCAGTTGCGATGGTTGTGAAATGTTGCTCTAATTGACATGATTGTGAAATGTTGCTCTAATTGACATGATTGATGTGAAATGTTGCTCCAGTTGCGATGGTTGTGAAATGTTGCTCTAATTGACATAATTGTGAAATGTTGCTCTAATTGACATGATTGTGAAATGTTCCTCTAATTGACATGATTGTGAAATGTTGTTGTAGTTGACATGCTTGTGAAATGTTGCTCTAATTGACATGCTTGTGAAATGTTGCTCTAATTCACATGACTGTGAAATGTTGCTCTAATTGACATGATTGTGAAATGTTGCTCTAATTGACATGATTGTGAAATGATGTTCTAGTTGACATGCTTGTGAAATGTTGCTCAGTTGAGATGGTTGTGAAATGTTGCCCTAATTGACATGATTGTGAAATGTTGCTCTAATTGACATGATTGTGAAATGTTGCTCTAATTGACATGATTGTGAAATGTTGCTCTAATTGACATGATTGTGAAATGTTGTTCTAGTTGACATGCTTGTGAAATGTTGCTCCAGTTGAGGTGGTTGTGAAATGTTGCAGAATTGACATGATTGTGAAATGTTGCTCCAGTTGACATGATTGTGAAATGTTGCTCTAATTGACATGATTGTGAAATTTTGCTCCAGTTGAGGTGGTTGTGAAATGTTGCTCTAATTGGCATGACTGTGAAATGTTGCACTAGTTGACATGATTGTGAAATGTTGCACTAATTGACATGATTGTGAAATGTTGCTCTATTGGCATGATTGTGAAATGTTGCTCTAATTGACATGATTGTGAAATGTTGCTCTAATTGACATGATGGTGAAATGTTGCTCTAATTGACATGATTGTGAAATGTTGCTCTAATTGGCATGATCTGAAATGTTGCTCCAGTTGAGATGGTTGTGAAATGTTGCTCTAATTGAGATGATTGTGAAATGTTGTTCTAGTTGACATGCTTGTGAAATGTTGCTCCAGTTGAGATGGTTGTGAAATGTTGCTCTAATTGACATGATTGTGAAATATTGCTCCAGTTGAGATGGTTGTGAAATGTTGCTCTAATTGACATGCTTGTGAAAATGTTGCTCCAGTTGAGATGGCTGTGAAATGTTGCTGTAATTGACATGATTGTGAAATGTTGCTCTAATTGACATGACTGTGAAATGTTGCTCTAATTGACATGCTTGTGAAATGTTGCTCCAGTTGAGATGGTTGTGAAATGTTGCTCTAATTGACATGACTGTGAAATGTTGCTCTAATTGACATCTTTATGCAATGTTGCTCCAGTTGTGATGGTTGTGAAATGTTGCTCTAATTGACATGCTTGTGAAATGTTGCTCCATTTGAGATGGTTGTGAAATGTTGCCCTAATTGACATGATTGTGAAATGTTGCTCTAATTGACATGATTGTGAAATGTTGCTCTAATTGACATGATTGTGAAATGTTGCTCTAATTGGCATGATTGTGAAATGTTGCTGTAATTGACATGATTGTGAAATGTTGCTCTAATTGACATGATTGTGAAATGTTGCTCTAATTGACATTATTGTGAAATGTTGCTCCAATTGACATGATTGTGAAATGTTGCTCTAATTGACATGACTGTGAAATGTTTGCTCTAATTGACATGATTGTGAAATGTTGTTCTAGTTGAGATGATTGTGAAATGTTGTTCTAGTTGACATTGTTGTGAAATGTTCTAGTTGAGATGATTGTGAAATGTTGCTCTAATTGAGGTTATTGTGAAATGTTGCTCCAGTTGAGATGGTTGTGAAATGTTGCTCTAATTGACATGACTGTGAAATGTTGCTCTAATTGACATGATTGAAAATGTTGCTCCAGTTGAGATGGTTGTGAAATGTTGCTCTAATTGACATGACTGTGAAATGTTGCTCTAATTGACCTGATTGTGAAATGTTGCTCTAATTGACATGATGGTGAAATGTTGCTCTAATTGACTGATTGTGAAATGTTGCTCTAATTGACATGATTGTGAAATGTTGCTCTTGTTGACATGGTTGTGAACTGTTGCTCTAGTTGACATGGTTGTGAACTGCTGCTCTAGTTGGACTGGTTGTGAACCATTGCTCTAGTTTATATGGTTGTGAACTGCTTCTCTAATTGGACTGGTTGTGAACTTTTACTCTAGTTGACATGGTTGTGAACTGTTGCTCTAGTTGTGAACTGTTGCTCAAGTTGTGAATTGTTGCTCTCATTGACCTGGCTGTGGACTTTCGTTCTAGTAGTGAACTGTTGCTCTAATTGTCATGGCTGTGAACTGTTGCTCTAGTTGACATGGTTGTGAACTGTTGCTCTAGTTGACATGGTTGTGAACTATTGCTGTAGTTGACATGGTTGTGAACTGTTGCTCAGTTTACATGATTGTGAGCTGTTGCTCTAGTTGACATGGTTGTGAACTGTTTCTCTAATTGACAAGGCTGTGAACTATTGCTTTAATTTACACCATATCTACACAATCTTGTAATTAAATGAACAGTTCACAGCCATGTCAATTAGAGCAACTGTTCATAACCAGTACAATTATCTACACCATAATATGTAAGCATTGCCAATTGATGTATGTGGGTGAAAGTGGACGAATTTGAGTGACAGATTTTGTGAGCATCTTCGTGATGTTGAGCAAAAGACTGGCAGCCCAGTGTCTGCCCATTTCAACTCCCCTGGCCATAGTGGCAAACTGGACATGCAAGTTACTGCTATTGTCTCCTGTCACTAGCAATTGCAGCCGATATACCCTTGAGAATCGCCTTATTGCCCAATTGGGTTCGCTGTCCCCCAGGGTATGAACATATCACTCTCATACACATAGGACACCCACTACACATTTCTTACACCTATGCATGCTGATATATTTGTCTGCATGGTTATTGTCATATTTGGGCTCATTTCGGTGTTTCTTTTGTGGGCTTTGTGGCAACATATATGCTGATTTATGCTTGTTAGCATGCATTGTTACATACACATTCTTATTTTTACACATCGGTCCGGGGTACTCACACATAGTTAGATTTGCATAGTTTATACATATCCTGTACCCACCTCCCCATAATTTTAGAAGCCTTCCTTTCCGTCGTCTCGCCTCACCGCCTGGCTAGCGAGATTGTATATAGTTGGTCTTCCAGCCTCGCTGTTTGAGTCCATTCTCAGACTGACCGCACTCTGGAACACAGGGAAGTGACCTATTTTTTATTTTCCTCTCTTGAGTGTCTAGCATATTATCGCCATGTAGTTTGATTTGTTAATATACCATATATATATATTTTGTGTGTTTGTTGTTCGTCCAGCCGAAGGCCTCTTGGCCGGAACGTTGACTTTTGTTTCGTCCATTTCCACTTAAAGCTGTCACCATACCATTTTTTTCCTCTTTTTTTTATTATTTCTTTATCATCAGCTTTACAGCAGCTTCGCCACTCTACGCATCTTGGTGCATCTTGATGCCTTTACCTGATTGTGAACTATTGCTCTAGTTTATATGGTTGTGAACTGCTGCTCTAATTGGACTGATTGTGAACTTTTACTCTAGTTGACATGGTTGTGAACTGTTGCTCTAGTTGTAAACTGTTGCTCTAGTTGTGAATTGTTGCTCTCATTGACCTGGCTGTGGAATTTCGTTCTAGTAGTGAACTGTTGCTCTAATTGTCATGGCTGTGAACTGTTGCTTAGTTGACATGGTTGTGAACTGTTGCTCAAGTTTACATGATTGTGAGCTGTTGCTCTAGTTGACATGATTGTGAACTGTTGCTCTAGTTGACATGGTTGTGAACTGTTGCTCTAGTTGACATGGTTGTGAACTGTTGCTTTAATTGACTGGTTCTGAACAGTTGCTAGAATGATAGTCTGTGAGCAAGTTTGATGACAGTGCTGCTATAGAATGATAATCTGTGAGCAAGTTTGATGACGGTGCTGCTATAGAATTATAGCCTGTGAGCAAATTTGATGACAGTGCTGCTATAGAATGATAATCTGTAAGCAAGTTTGATGACAGTGCTGCTGTAGAATGATAATTTATGAGCAAGCTTGATGACAGTGCTGCTGTAGAATGATAGCCTGTGAGCAAGTTTGATGACGGTGCTGCTGTAGAATGATAGCCTGTGAGCAAATTTTATGAAAGTGCTGCTATAGAATGATAGCCTGTGAGCAAGCTTGATGACAGTGCTGCTATAGAATGATTGCCTGTGAGCAAGTTTGATGACAGTGCTGCTATAGAATGATAATCTGTGAGCAAGCTTGATGACAGTGCTCCTATAGAATGATTGCCTGTGAGCAAGTTTGATGACGGTGCTGCTATAGAATGATAATCTGTGTGCAAGCTTGATGACAGTGCTGCTATAGAATGATAGCCTGTGAGCAAGTTTGATGACAGTGCTGTTATAGAATGATAATCTGTAAGCAAGTTTGATGACAGTGCTCCTATAGAATGATTGCCTGTGAGCAAGTTTGATGATGGTGCTGCTATAGAATGATAGCCTGTAAGCAAGTTTGATGACAGGGCTGCTTTAGAATGATAGCCTGTGAGAAAGTTGATGTTGGTGCTGCTATAGAATGATAGCCTGTGTGCTTAGCAATTGTTTTGTAGATATCATCACGAACGCTTCTTACTTTTTAATTACTCTTTTAAATAATTGTTTTTCCTTTTTTTTTTAAACATATTTTCTTTGTTAGTCATACTTTTATGTGGCATTAAAATTACTTTACAATTTGTTTTAAATTAGTTGTTTTTCTTCCTTGGACTTGTTGCCAGGTTGGTCTCTGACACCTGTTCATCTCAGACTAAAGCACCCATTGCTTTCACTGGTTATGGAATCAGTCAGCCATCCAATAATTCTTCATGGACAGTGACAGGGGTACTGTTAGATCAACAGCACAAAGCAGCAGCTATATCAAGGACACACACAAGCAGCAAGCATAACTTCTGGAGCAACAAGTTCAGCCTGTGATGACTTTCTTTTAAGAAACTTGAGTTCCACTTTTAAATAATGAGATCCGTTGTTTCAGGAATAAAATTTTTTCAAAACTTTGAAATGTTTTTTAACTTCTGCATCTTATCTTATTCCTTCTTTAAGAAATTGTAATCAATGCAATATTAGTTACTTCTGCCTCATATTTTTTCTTACATATAATCATTGTTCAATACTGTCACATATACTTTCATACATAATCTTATTGTTCACTCCTCATATATACTCGGATAATAAATCTCATTGTTCACTGTTGTCTCATATGCTCTCATATTGAATCTCATTGTTCCCTATTGCTATAAATACTTTCATACTAAATCTCATTGTTCACTTTTGCCTCATATACTCTCATACTAAATCTTGTTGTTCACTATTGCCTCATATACTCTAATTATAAATCTCATTGTTCACTATTGCCTCATATACTCTCATAATAAATCTCATTGTTCACCATTGCCAAATATACTCTCATAATAAATCTCATTGTTCACTATCGTTTCATATACTCTCATAATAAATCTCATTGTTCACTATTGTCTCATACACTCTCATAATAAATCTCATTGTTCACTATTGCCTCATATACTCTCATAATAAATCTTATTGTTCACTATTGCCTCATATACTCTCATAATAAATCTCATTGTTCACTATTGCCTCATATACTCTCATAATAAATCTCATTGTTCACTATTGTCTCATATACTCTCATAATAAATCTCATTGTTCACTATTGTCTCATATAATCTCATAATAAATCTTACTGTGCACAATTGCCTCATATACTTTCATAATAAATCTTATTGTTTACTTATGCCTCATATACTCTCATAATAAATCTCATTGTTCACTATTGTCTCATATACTCTCATAATAAATGTCATTGTTGACTATTGTCTCATATACTCTCATAATAAATGTCATTGTTCACTATTGTCTCTATACTCTCATAATAAATGTCATTGTTCACTATTGTCTCATATACTCTCATAATAAATGTCATTGTTCACTATTGTCTCATATACTCTCATAATAAATCTCATTGTTCACTATTGTCTCATATAATCTCATAATAAATCTTACTGTGCACTATTGCCTCATATACTTTCATAATAAATCTTATTGTTTACTTATGCCTCATATACTCTCATAATAAATCTCATTGTTCACTATTGCCTCATATACTCTCATAATAAATCTCATTGTTCACTATTGTCTCATATACTCTCATTTTAAATCTCATTGTTCACTATTGTCTTATATACTCTCATAATAAATCTCATTGTTCACTATTGTCTCATATACTCGCATAATAAATCTCATTGTTCACTATTGTCTCATATACTCTCATTTTAAATCTTATTGTTCACTATTGTCTCATATACTCTCATAATAAATCTCATTGTTCACTATTGTCTCATATACTCTCATAATAAATCTCATTGTTCACTATTGTCTCGTATACTCTCATAATAAATCGTACTGTTCACTATTGCCTCATATACTCTCATAATAAATGTTATTATTCACTATTGTCTCATATACTCTCATAATAAATCTCATTGTTCACTATTGTCTCATATACTCTCATAATAAATCTCATTGTTCACTATTGCCTCATATACTCTCATAATAAATCTCATTGTTCACTATTGCCTCATATACTCTCACACAGCACAGAGGGCAACATTTCCTACAAAGCAGCCCCGGCCAAATACAGACGTGAGGTCATGAAATCAGCAAGACAGAGCTGGATA
The DNA here is from genome assembly GCA_032433765.1 of Megaustenia siamemsis. NCBI lineage: Eukaryota > Metazoa > Mollusca > Gastropoda > Stylommatophora > Ariophantidae > Megaustenia > Megaustenia siamemsis. Next base: position 103,567,012 of record JAVIAB010000092.1, read on the forward strand.
GACGAAACTGAGAGCCTTAATCTAGATAAAAATGTCATAAACTATGGAACCTTGCGAAAGCTCTGAGCGACGAAAATAACTGCCGACCTCCAATATCATTAAGACACAATCAGACGTCCTCACAGGCAAAGGGCAGCAAATCTACTGATAGAGACAAAAATATTAGTAGAATAAACATTCCAATAGACAAACAGAAAGCTGCAAGACGGGAAAACCAAGATGCAAAACACATGCCTTTAGCACCAGAAGAGCATCAGACGACCATCTTTACCCCAACTGAATTAGATGTTGCCCTCAAAGGATTGAAGCTCAAAAGTTCCCATGGAAAGATGAAATCTCCAACGAAATGCTCCTAAATCTGGGACAGAAAGCCAAGAGCCAGCTTCTAAGGATAATAAATGCTAGCTGGAAGAGAGGTTATGTATCGGCAATCTGGAAAGAAGCTATTATGGTGCCCATCCTCAAGCGTGGAAAAGACCCACTAGACCCAAGTAGCTATAGACCAATTAGCCTACTGAGCAGCCTGAGTAAACTCATGGAAAGGCTGGTTAATAGAAGACGTATGTGGCATTTGGAGACAAAACAACAAACCGTACCACAACAAAGTGGCTTCCGTCAGCACAGATCAACTGAAGACCTGGTCACCTACATTGCACAGGAAATAGAGGATGCTCTACAAGAAAAGAAACACACACTGGCAGTGTGGGTCGACATGGAGAAGGCTTTTGATAGGGTATGGCGAGAAGGTTTAAAGAACAAGCTTTTTAGACTTGGCATCCAGGGTCGTTTATTCATTGGGTCTCTCAATATCTTCAGGATAGAACGGCCAGAGTACAAGTTCAAGGTCAACTAAATAAGAAGGTCTCAATCGAACAAGGTGTCCCACAAGGCGGAGTGTTGTCCCCAACACTCTTTTTAATTTTCATAAATGACATAGTAATGGACATTCCACCCAGAATACACTCAGCATATACGCAGATGATCTGGCGTTATGGGCTCGCGAGGAAAGTATGTCGGTGGCTGGACCCAGGATGCAAGATGCCCTAGGTGAACTTGAAAAATGGACGAATACCTGGTTCTTACCAATCAACGAAAAAAAAACTACATATACAATTTTCAGCCTATCAAGAAACACTCTCTGCAAACTTGAAGATAAAAGACCATACATTCCCTATTGACCAAAACCCAGCATATCTTGGCGTCACCATGAATCGCAGAATGACTTGGAAAAATCAGATAGACAGAGCAAGAAAAAAGGCCAAAAAACGAACTAATATTATGAAGAAATTGGCAGGACGAACTGGGGAGCAGACAGCAATATTTTGAAAAGACTACGTAGGAAGAGTCAGACGAGTTCTAGAGTATGGAGTCACAGCTTGGGCTATGGCTTCCAATCAGACCTTAGCAAAATTAACAGAACACAGAACCAAGCTGCCCGTATCATCACTGGTACTATGAAGTCTACACCTATCAAGACTCTAGAAACAGTAACAGGTTTACAACCCTTAGATGACAGCCGGGTCACTAAAGTATTGCAACAAGCGGAGAAATATAGAAGGCTCCTTAGCCACCCCGTGCACCAAAGAATAACTGGTTCCGGAATTGTACGACTAAAGAGGAGCAACTTCGCTGCAATTGCCAATGAACTAACTACTGGAGACCAAGTACTTTCCCAAACAATACCGAACCCTTGGGTCCATCGGATATGTCTTCTCATGGAAAACATAAAATACCAGAACTTCAGGAAAATATAACAGGAATCATGAAAAAAATGCACCCAATCAGACACAGAAAGAAACACGTAGCAGAAAAACACATACACGATACCTACCCACATGACTCTTGGCCCACATGTACACAGATGGCTCTGCTACAAATGCCACCAGAAATGGAGGGGGAGGTGTGTTCTTGACGCTGAATAATCAGAACGAGATCACCAAGTCAATAGCTACTGGAAAATTCTCAAAAACTTTAAAGCAGAAACTGAGGCCATCAGAGATGCCGCAACACTGGCTACTCAACACAAAAATAACATGCACAATAAATTGGTGATTCTGACTGATGCACTGTCGGTACTATCAGCTCTAAAAATCCCCAAGAACAATGAACTAGATGACTTGAGAACAACCCTGGACCAACTATGCAATAACTTCCAGAGAGTAGTCATTCAGTGGATACCATCACACTGTAATATACAGGAACACAGGAACGAACGCGCAGACAAATTAGCTAAAGAGGGAGGGAGATTACCACAAGAGAACCATCCGCTCAGTTATGATGAAGCCAAATCCATCATCAAAGGTCAGTTCCATGAAAAATGGAAACGAGAACACCGAAAGCATAACGAGAGTGACGGATACCACAAACTATCAAGAGAGATCAAGTCATCATACTTCGCCTACGCACAGGCCACAATAGAATGAGAAATCACAAGTTCACCAAATTCAAAATATGTACAACCAGCCTATGCCACTGTACACTGGATAATATGACTACAAAACATGTTCTACAGGATTGCCCCCAGTACACAGTCTTGAGAAGAGCAATGTGGTCCACACCCACCTCCCTGGGAGAGAAAATATATGGGGCAATCGATTCACTTAAACAGACAGCTGACTTCATGAGGGAGTCTGGAATCCTACTCTGATTGAGTCTTGATTGCAGAGAGAGAGAGAGAGAGAGAGACTCTCATAATAAATCTCATTGTTCACTATTGCCTCATATACTCTCATAATAAATCTCATTGTTCTCTATTTCTCATATACTCTCATAATAAATCTCATTGTTGCCTCTGGATGGCACGAGCATACCTGAAGATTAGTGCAGATAAAGAGTATTAATTGCACCAGGAGCTCAACACATCGAAGGTGTCAGGCTAAAAAGAGGCAAATCATGGGTGGGCCAAGCAGAAGATGTCATCAAACAGGTCTGTGGGCTTACCAACATCAACGCTGGCGAGGAGTGGATACCGGTGTCTATGTCATACAGAGGGACATTCTCGTGTATTGTTACACTCGACTGGAAATGTAGGGAACAGGACTCAGTCGTGGTTAATGCAGAGGTTAACGGTCTCATCTACGATAACACCAATGAGAAAGATGCAGTCATCTATATAGACGGATCTGTAATACGACACCAAAGGAGTGCATGGGCATTCACAGCACACTCGGCTGGCAGAATAGTCAAGGAAGACGGTGCATACGTTATGACCACGAGTAGCATGACAATGGAGGTGATGGCAGTGACCAAGGGATTCATCTGGTTAGAGTGACAAGACTACATCCACGCATGTATACAAGTAATTCGATGAGTGTGATACAAAAAAAGTGGAGGCGGGCTCTGTACGTATGCAACGGGTAGAGTCATTGCAGTAGTCAAAAATATGAAAGGTCACCTTTTTACTATGTCCTAGGACATGCGGGAGTACGAGGAAATGAAAGAGCGAACATGTTGGCTAGCTGTGCTATCATTGAGGACGGTCAACCAATGGATCAGGCGGAGATCATCAATGCCCTCCCAGATGTGGGAAGAGCACAGGACTTTGGCAACCATGAGTCCACGTCACTCCTTCAGATGAAAGAGATGGGAGTTAAGATGGGCACAGCCAGAAATGAGAAACTTAGTGGGCGTGTAAGAAGACTTATCAACCAACACAGAACTGGAGTCGTCAGTCGCTGGACGGGACTTGCTGAGGAGGGGATCTGAGCACCTAAGGACATGTTCAAAGTGCAATGATGACCCGCAAAAAAATTAATAACTCAATAAATGAGTAATGGATAGAATATTGTGGACAGACATGATCGCCTACGCCAACCGGTATGGTGCATGATGATGGTACTGTTGAGACTTGAGAAACACTCTCAGATTGGTAGTGGCCATCTTTGGAGTAAAACATGGCCCTCATGTATGCTAGCTGGTCATTTGATAGGAAAACAATGTGTCCTCCATTAAGGCCCTCTGATCCCATCCAATACCTACTAAGCAGTCCAGGAAATCGGCAATGGGTGGTAGTGAGTGGTAGTTGTTGCTCATCCATGTGTGAGGTAGTTGTTGGCTAATCCATGTGTGTGGTAGTTGTTGGCTAAATCATGTGTGTGGTAGTTGTTGGCTAATCCATGTGTGTGGTAGTTGTTGGCTAATCCATGTGGGTGGTAGTTGTTGCTCATCCATGTGTGTGGTAGTTGTTGCTCATCCATCTGTGTAGTAGTTGTTGGCTAATCCATGTGGGTGGTAGTTGTTGCTCATCCATGTGTGTGGTAGTTGTTGCTCATCCATGTGTGTGGTAGTTGTTGCTCATCCATGTGTGTGGTAGTTGTTGCTCATCCATGTGTGTGGTAGTTGTTGCTCATCCATGTGTGTGGTAGTTGTTGCTCATCCATGTGTGTGGTAGTTGTTGCTCATCCATCTGTGTAGTAGTTGTTGGCTAATCCATGTGGGTGGTAGTTGTTGCTTATCCATGTGTGTGGTAGTTGTTGCTCATCCATGTGTGTGGTAGTTGTTGCTCATCCATGTGTGTGGTAGTTGTTGCTCATCCATGTGTGTGGCAGTTGTTGCTCATCCATGTGTGTGGTAGTTGATGCTCATCCATGTGTGTGGTAGTTGTTGCTTATCCATGTGTGTGGTAGTTGTTGGCTCATCCATGTGGGTAGTAGTTGTTGGCTAATCCATGTGGGTAGTAGTTGTTGGCTAATCCATGTATGTGGTAGTTGTTGCTCATCCATGTGTGTGGTAGTTGTTGGCTAATCCATGTGGGTGGCAGTTGTTGCTCATCCATGTGTGTGGTAGTTGTTGCTCATCCATGTGGGTGGTAGTTGTTGGCTAATCCATGTGTGTGGTAGTTGTTGCTCATCCATGTGTGTGGTAGTTGTTGGCTCATCCATGTGTGTGGTAGTTGTTGCTTATCCATGTGTGTGGTAGTTGTTGGCTCATCCATGTGGGTAGTAGTTGTTGGCTAATCCATGCATGTGGTAGTTGTTGCTCATCCATGTGTGTGGTAGTTGTTGGCTAATCCATGTGTGTGGTAGTTGTTGCTCATCCATGTGTGTGGTTGTTGTTGCTAATCCATGTGTGTGGTTATTGTTGCTCATCCATGTGTGTGGTTGTTGTTGCTAATCCATGTGTGTGGTAGTTGTTGCACATTCATGTGTGTGGTTGTTGTTGCTCATCTATGTGTGTGCTAGTTGTTGGCACGTTCACATTAACAACATCACCACATATTTCTCACATAAACTTCAGAAATCATGAGCTACCATTAGCTTGAGAGCAGTGGTTTCGCCATCACAATATACTGGGGGGGGGGCGCAAAAAAAGGAAAATTAACACAAAACAAAAGAACTTTCGTAGGAAAATTAAAATCAGATGTAAGAACATAAGGAAATCTGATACAAAATGAAAGAACTTTCGGAAAAGTAACACCGATTAAATGAACTCTGGCAAGATGGACATCAAATAAGTTCATCTAGGAGATTATTATTGTAATCTATGTTCATTGGATGAGCAAAAACTACCACACACATGGATGAGCAACAACTACCACACACATGGATGAGCAACAACTACCACACACATGGATGAGCAAAAACTACCACACACATGGATGAGCAACAACTACCACACACATGGATGAGCAACAACTACCACACACATGGATGAGCAACAACTACCACACACATGGATTAGCCAACAACTACCACACACATGGATGAGCAACAACTACACACACATGGATGAGCAACAACTACCACACACATGGATGAGCAACAACTACCACACACATGGATGAGCAAAAACTACCACACACATGGATGAGCAACAACTACCACACACATGGATGAGCTTGAACTACCACACAAGTAAAGCATGTGGAAATAATAAATATGCTGGAGAAATTAAACATTGATGGCAAGGATCTGCGAATCACAAAAAAACATGTACTGGCAACAAACAGCAGCTATACGAATTAACAACCAAACAAGACAATTCCAATATATAAAACAAGGAGTCAGACAAGGATGTGTTCTGTCACCGGATTTGTTTTCACTTTACAGCGAATATATTATGAGATCAATAGTAGACAAAAAAGGAATTGAAGTCAACGGTCACAACATAAATATTTGCGATATGCGGATGACACAGTCTTAATAGCAGAGACAGAGAACGAACTACAAGAAATGATAGACATAATAATAAAAGAAAGCAACAAGAAAGGTCTCAGTCTGAATAGTAAGAAAACAGAAGTAATGGTTATATCGAAGAAACAATCATCACCATCATGCAGCATAAAAATAAACGAGACAAATCTGAAACAAGTGCAACGTTTCAAATACTTGGGCACAATAATTACATCAGATGGGAGATGCACCACAGAAATAAAAAGCAGAATAGCTCAGGCCAAAATAGCATTTCAGAAAATGAAAAATAACTTATGCAACAAATCTATGTCAATAAAAATGAGAAAGAGAGTTCATCGGTGCTATATAGAACCAATTCTGACCTATGGAAGCGAATCATGGACAGTAGACAAACAAATGAAAAGACGGTTAAAGGCCACAGAGATGGGATTTCTCAGAAGAATGTTGAAAGTTCCCTGGATAGATAAAAAGACCAATGAGGAAGTTCTCAAAGAGGCCAACACAAAAAAGGAGCTCTTAAAAAACATCAGAAAGAAGCAATCAACATTTTTCGGGCACATCATGAGAAGAGGAAAGTTGGAACACTTGGTTACAACTGGCAAAATAAAAGGAAAGAGAGATCGCGAACAACAAAGAGAGAAAATACTGGATAGCTTGGTGTCATGGCATGGAAAATAGTCAACAACAGAACTGATAAGATGCACTATAGATAGAAGATTGTGGAGGGACATGATCGCCTACGCCAACCGGCAGGGTACATGATGGTGATGATGTTCATGTCTTGTTCATGTGTGTATCAAATTATTGCCAAATCAATGCTTTGTTTTGCTGCATTTGTTGCCTTCTCTGTATTTCTTATTGGATGATGTGACAGTTTATAAGTAGGACAGTTATTTCAAGTATGTCTGTCTTCTTCTACTGTCCTTCCTCATTTGCCTTTCAGTGGGGAGGGGAGATATATTTTGTGGTCTTTTGCTCTTCTGTTGAATTCTTATCCTGTTGTTTCCTAGTGTTTCTAATATTCCATCAATCCATCTTTTTTTGTGATCGGTTCTTGAGTCTAGTGTTCACATAACGTTTATTAGAGGCTCGTGTCGTTAGACTATGCACAGGACCAGCAGCATATTTCGCAACAATTCCCAGTTTTGTGTGAGCCTCTCAATTGCCATCCACTAATGAACGCTTTCAGAAGGGCTGGCCAGTCTAGAGGGAAGACGTCGACCCTTGGACTAGAAAGTAATAGGTTAAATTCCCACTACAGGCGGTAGAAATATTTTAGTCATTTTTTAAATCAAGTTTGTGGTTTCTTCATGGCTTTACCACTGTCCTCTAGGTAGTGAAATAAGAGGTCCTGTGTACATTCTGCACAAGTTTAAGAATCCTTGAAAGTTGGAAATCAAAAAGAGTAGCCTGCTGCTGGACAAAATTGAAAGGGAAACAATCCAAAAGATGTTAACCCTCTATTGCAGGGGTGGCCAAATGGCGGCCCGCGGGCCGGATCCGGCCCGCCAGCCTAGTTTTCTTGGCCCGCGAAGCTCCACGGACTTACTTCATTTTTTACCCCTAATAGCGGATTTCTCCTGGTTTTAATCCGTGTCGGAGTTAACTCTTCTATCGTTCAAGAATACACAATTTGAAAATCTCTGTCAATTTCTCGCAACAGCTAGATTGGCAACATAATTTCAAATAACACACACACACACACACACACACACACACACACACACACACACACACACTGCACAACTAATGGTGCCGACAATATTCAAAGTCTTTGCTTCGAGTTGGTACCGCAAAGTTGCTTTATTGTCAGTGCGGTGATAGCGTCAGATCTTTGGCTCAACATTTGTCGTCTGGACTTGTGGTGGCTCTTTCATTTCGCGGTAAGGGGTTAATGAGGTTGGGAGGGACAGGGGTGAGGGGACTTCGTAGCTCTAATTCTGTCTTTGAAGTTACATTCAAAATGTTTCACTGTTCGCCTTCATTCCCTTTGATCCCATCGTCTTGTCTTGTCCATAAAATGACTGCAACGTGTTTATTTGGTCACAATCTTTTGATTTCATTGTCAAACACAAGTCTGTGTATAACTGTCAAATCTGGACTTATTTTCGATAGTGGACCAACATTCTGTGACTTTTAACTTTGATGTGAGATTTTGTATTAAATCATGTTAAAACGTAGAAAAGTTGATTGTGAAAATCGCATATTTAAACCTGAATGGGAATTAGATTATTTGTTCATCTTCAATAAGGATAGTAAACCTCAGTGCTTAATTTGCGTTCAAGTGTTAGCCGTTTTGAAGGAATATAATTTAAAACGGCACTATGCCACACATCATCAAAACATGTATGAGAAACATAGCATTGAAGCTAGGAAGCTTTTGGTTGAACAGCTGAAGACAAAGTTGAATCAACAGCAAAGTATGTATACAAAGGGCAATAAAATTAAAGAGTCATCGATCATTGCATCATATACAGTTACCTATGAGCTTGCAAAATCTAAAAACCCTTTACTGACGGAAATTTTGTGAAGAAATGTGCGATTCAAATGGCAAAGGCATTCGGTCAAGAAAAAATAGCCAAAGAATTTGAATCTGTGCCTCTTTCAAAACAAACTGTAGCCAGAAGAACAGAAGACATCAGTCTGCAACTGTCTCAAAGTTTAAAATCTTGTATTGAAAACTGCTCATATTTTTCGCTCGCGATTGATGAAAGTACTGACATCACTGACACTTGCCAGCTTCTTATTTTTGTTAAAGTTATCCAGGAGGATTTTACTGTTATTGAAGAATTGTTGAAAGTTTGCTCTTTGCATGACACTTGTAGAGGGACAGACATATTTTCTGCAGTTCATAGTGCCGTAGATGAAGTAGGTGGTTTTGGAAAGTTGTCTGCAGTGTGTACTGATGGTTGCAAAGCTTTTATTGGTTCAAATACTGGTTTTGTTGGACTTCTAAAGCAAAACAAAATTAACGTACCTACATTGCATTGCATAATTCATCAAGAGGCCCTTTGTGCAAAGTCCATAAATCTAAAAGACACCATGGCTACTGTTGTGAAAATAACAAATTTGATAAGAGGAGGACACCAGTCTTTAAATCACAGGAAGTTTTTATCATTTTTAGAGGAAGTAGATTCTAGCTACGGTGATCTCCTGCTTTATACAGAAGTAAGATGGCTTAGTCGAGGGAAATGTTTAATAATATTTTTGAACTGAAGAATGACATTTATGACTTCCTGCGAGAGAACTTACCATGCTCCATTGATCTTCAACATGCACTCAAAGACATTAATTTCCTTCATAATCTGGCATATCTCACAGACATCACACAACATTTGAACATATTGAATTTGCAGCTACAAGGGGAAAAGCAAACCATTTTTCAATTGATGGGATATGTTGATGGTTTTAAAAAGAAGCTGAATCTATTTAGACTTTCTTTGCAAAAAAATGATCTGTTCCATTTTTCAAGTTGTAAGCAGTTGTTGTCAGAGATAGAAAGTGCAAACTTCAGTAAGTACGCAGCTGACATTGAACATTTGATTTGTGAATTTGATCGACGATTTCAAGATTTTGAAATGTTTCGTCCGCAAACGGAACTTTTTAATAACCCAATTAAGTGCACAGTGGAGTGCCAGCCATCAGATCTTCAACTAGAGTTGTGTGACCTTCAGTGTGACCCCTTCCTCAGTACTGTAAAGGCATTAGGAGCTGACTTCTGGAAATTGCTACCAAATGAACGTTACCCGTGTCTGAGAAAATGGGCACTAAAGATGTGCTCTATATTCGGCAGCACATATCTCTGCGAGACAACATTCTCTTCCATGAAGTTAATTAAATCTAAGACCAGGAACAGAATGACCGATTCGACATTGTCCCATACTCTCCGAATCGCCACGTCAAAAATGGAAGTGGACTTCAAATCTCTGGTGGAAAGCTGTGACAAGTCACAATCGTCGCACTGAGACATTAAAGGTAATTTTAAAATGAATAATTAATGGATTTGTTACAAATCAAATATGTAGTCAAAGTGCAAGCATTATTTATATATTACTATATCGCATAGGTCCCTACTGTCATTTTTGACGATATTCTTAAGTGTGGCCCGCGGGTCTTGGCCTTGGCTTTAATCCGGCCCTCGGGCAACCTCAAGTTGGCCACCACTGCTCTATTGCATGAATTATTTTAAATTTGCCCCCCCAAATTTTTTTTCTAATTTTCTTACATTAAAATACATACAGTACACAAAATATGTGTTTAATTTAAAAATATTTTATTTTGTAATACATTTGCAGCTTTGTGCCAAATATGGCACATTGCGCACACAATGAACAATTTACACAAAAAAAGGGATTTTTTACATAACATGAAATTCAACAAAGCAGCTGTTATTTTTGTTCAAACACAAATGCACTGCACATTTTATGCACTGGATAAAGGATTTGCTTGTACAATTGGGTCCACCTTTGTCGTGTATCTGATACAACAGGAAAATGACCTAGTTCGTCCTTTCTGACTGCCTGAAGGGGAACTGCGGCTGTTGGACCTTTAGTTCTCTTCAGCTGAAGTTGGTATTCCACTTCACTGCTTGGGCGGCCTCGCTTTTTTACAGTAGGAGGTATTGAAGATTTGCCAGACTTGCACAAACATTCAGCAACTTGTAGGAGGTATTGAAGATTTGCCACACTTGCACAAACATTCAGCAACTTGTAGGAGGTATTGAAGATTTGCCACACTTGCACAAACATTCAGCAACTTGTAGGAGGTATTGAAGATTTGCCACACTTGCACAAACATTCAGCAACTTGTAGGAGGTATTGAAGATTTGCCAGACTTGCACAAACATTCAGCAACTTGCTGCTTGAAGTCGTTGAGGCTGATGACATCTTTTGGACGACTACGAAGCTGCAGTTGCACGCGCCTATATAGCAGCCATGCTGATATGATTGACACATCCAGTAACCTATATAGCAGCCATGCTGATATGATTGACACATCCAGTAACCTATATAGCAGCCATGCTGATATGATTGACACATCCAGTAACCTATATAGCAGCCATGCTGATATGATTGACACAACCAGTAAATGTGTAAACAAACGAAAATACAATTTCTTGGACCGTAGCTGTATTCTATAAAGTCCCAAAGGGAAATTTATGAAACCAACACCTCCCATGTGTTTATTGTAAACAGCAACAACACTGGGACAGTCAATTTCTAGAAACTGCTTCTGTGCTTTTGACCACCTCTTGCTTTGCCGACTGGTTGGCTGCCACAAATGTTGACAGAAAATTGACAGGTGGTTATCAAACCACCTAACACAAGAAATTCTAACTGAGTCGTGTACTGCAGATGCCTCATCAAATGCGCCCCTTCCTTTCTTCTTCAAATCACCATCTGATATTATGTTACACTTGGGTACTCTATTCATTCGAACAGTTCCAAGTGAAAGAATACCTTTTATTGCAAGGCAAAGCTGAAGCTCTGGGCTGTTGACAAAGTTATCAAAATAAACTTTGTGGTTCTTCTTTTCTGGCACAACATCACATAACCGCAAAACCACATTTCCGCTTGCACCACAGTTCATGTTTTGGTCAGGGCATCCTTTCTCCTCACCGGTGTAAACTTCTATGTTGTAAGGAAAGCCAGATACTCCTGACAGAACAAATAGTTTATAACCCCATCAGTGAGGTTTCTTTGGAATGTACTGTTTCAGACTGTGTTGACCTTTGAAAGCACACATTTGCTCATCTACAGAGAGACCTTCTTCAACAGGTACTTGTTGAACTGTTCATTCAGCATATCAAGCAATGGTCTTATCTTGCAGAGACGATCAAATCCAGGTTGACCACGTTGAGCTGCTGTACTATTGTCATTAAAATGCAAATATCTCTAATCTCTTCAAACCGATTGATCGGCATCTTACTTGTTATGACATTAATGTTTACCTCTGGTTTCCATACATGCGTATATTGGGAAGCTGAATCAACGACATCCACAACAGAACTCCTAGAAACACTTCAATTTCAGAATTGTCAATGTCCAAAGGTTTTTCAGGTCTACACTGAGTTGCATACAGGCAAGTCTGTAATGCAATATGTCTAATTATTTCTGTTGTGAATATAAACTTAAAAAACTCATATGGTGTTTGAAAGTTCAATATGTCCTCAGACAGCAGACTATCTCCCAAAAACATGCCCTCATCAGACACAAAGCTCTGAGGTTCATGTCTCCAGCTGATGTCAATCTTTTTTTTTTTGTAGCAGTTGTTTGACCAACATTCTTTTTTTTTATTCTGGCTGCTTTTCTATTCGGCTACTCTCCAGGCTGAACAGAGATGATGTCAGTTAGCTGATCAACATCATTATGATCAGTGTCATCTGAATCTGTATCAGACTCCTCAAGTTGAGGAGCGTTAGAAATATGTGTACCTACTTTCTGTAGTAGGTCTAATTCATCACAATCAGAATCAGCAGATAAATTGCTATAGTCCGTTCAGAATCGTTTGCCGAGATGTTATGATTATAATTCAAAAAGTTCTTGATGATTTCACATGATTTTTGGCATACGGTGTTAAAATGTCCATGTCACGAGAACATATGTGTTACTCGATGTCTAGCTATAACGGTTTTCTTAAAGCGGCGAATTCCTTTGATCTTTGCCCATGTAACTATTATTTTGACCCTAATCAAAATGTTTTACAGTAATCTAGTGCAACGATGACCCATAGGCGTGTCCATAAAATTGTACTTGGTGGCAAGTATACAAATTTTAAATTATATATAGAACTTTTGTTCGTAGAGTCAATTTGATATAGTTCCATGCTCTTGGTGTGAGTTTCCCAAATGTTGTCGCTGCCTTTCAAATACGTACATTTAGTTCCTCATCTAAGGAAAGTGTGGCTGTAATAGTGGATCCAAGATAGCTGAACTTCTGTACTGACTCAAGCAGGCTTCCATTCAAAGTAATGGTTGTTGGTTTGCTTATAACATTTTTGATTGCTTGGGTGGTCTTGAACAATAAACTGTTTAACAAATCAACTAGGAAATTTTGCAAATCAAACTATTTATCTGTAGACTTAATCAGAGTAATGATCATTCAGAATCAGACGAGTCAAATAGGTCGATTACTGCTTTCGGCTGAACAAACAACAAACCATCCTTTTCCAATATTCCTCTTCTTGTCGTAACACATGATCCTCACATTTTACCCAGTAGTCTTTATTTATATTTGATAGAGCCTGATTTGTAAGTGTCTCAACATCGCATAATTTGAAAGTTTTATTTGTATATGCTACGTGTCCTTTAACTTTTGCCCAAACTAGTTCTATAGGATTTAAGTGTGCATGATATTGAGGTAGTCTCAAACATCTATGGCCATGTTCTTGTATAAATCTTTATAACAATGTTATGCTCAGTAAAATATTTTGCCTTTATATTCATTCTCACATAGACTTGCAGAAGATAATATGGATAGTGCCGCCTCCTTTCTGTAAATATTGAGATTTGCCTCTGAATTATGACTCGAACTCGAGTCTACGGCCGTGATTTTGACGTCACATAATTTCTGGTTTCGGCTAAAATGTCATTTTGTGCTAAACGGGAAATTTCATATGTAACATTTCTTTATAAAAATTTATAGTGGAAACATAACTATTTTAGGACGGTGCGCATTCAGCCGTGAAGGTCATGCCTATATGTTAAAGAATCAGCTGTGAGATGTAAGCATCTACATAATCCCGCCGGTGTTTATAATATCGATTAACGTTTTTTAATATAGGTTAAATAAGGCATCTTGAAACTGGATCACATTTCTTTGATAAAAAAATATTTTTATAGCGACATTAGTATTCTAAACCTAACTTCAAAAGATCAATGCAAATGAACAATAAGTTTTTGAAAAAAATAAATTAATGTCTAGGCAAACGAATCTGAACGGACTATAGAAGCGTATCTACATAGTGCTTAATTGTGGGTGTTGTTCGTTATGTGTATTTGCAAACATGAATTCAATTGGTTACAATTAGTGTGGCCGTATTTCTCAATGATTTTGTCAACATGGTACATCTTTTTCTTATTCGTATTCTTCACAAGTTGTAACAATTCGGGTTTTAAATATGTGTCGTCAAATTTGACATTTTCATTCGCAAGCCATGTCCTAATTTGCTCTTTTGTATTTGATGCAGTAGGCACTTTGTCCCATCTTGAATTCCCTAAGGAAGTGCTGATATAGTAAAACAGTAACCTTTTGCATAGTTATAAATTTGCATTTCAAACTCATTGTAATTTAGATATAAATGTTGGTATTTAAAGTCAACAAATTGTCTACTGAGTCTTCACAAAATTAATAAAGATACGCCTTCCCTTCGGTAATTAATGCCCAGGCCGTGGTGCGTCATGTCGTTCAATAACAATTCAGTTTTGTGCACGGGATTTTCCTGAACTTAGTGTTTCTGCAATAGCCAAACTATTTTACGTGAACGACCGCACCAAATTAATGTATATATCCTAAAATGGTGTCAAATTCGAACAGGGTGAATTTAATATAGCCTAAAGAAGAAAACTTTTAAACTAGATCAAATTTCTCAGAGCAAAAAATATTTCTATAACGACATCAATATTATAAGATTACATGCAAAAGTTGAAAGCAAAATAACAAACGGTTATCACGTAAAGCTAATTCAAGTGTGGTTATGAATTTCTGAACGGACTATATCTTCAGTACTGGACGGCAAAATCTTGATCTCTTTGGTGCAGAGTTGTCATAAAATGTAGCTGTATTCATTATAGATGATTATAATCACACTCGTTCACTATAATCACTTGAAATGAAAACGATAGACTGACACTTTTGTTGTGTCACTGAGCCGGCCTGACGAAGGGGAATCCCCGGAAGCGTGTGTAGTTTTACTGCACAATGTTCCACATCTGGCACAAAGCTAGAAACGCGAATTAATAGTTAATTGTTTTGCTCTAATAAAGTGTTAATTTTGATAAATAATGTGATAGTTCTATTAAATAATTTTTATAAAACTCTAGCACTGAGAATAAGAATAGAAACAGTTCAACACATTGACCAAAGCCACAGACGAAGCGTGTGTTCCGATGAGTCACCAATAACGAACTCTAACTTCTTCACTGAAGATTTCAAGAAAGGGAGAACACTCAAATCATTTAGCTATGTATTCTAGCTACCTCTTCTGTTTGTAGTACATTTTTGCATTCATTCTTATTTATAGGTGTACCGTTATTCGGCATGTGCCATATCTGGCACACTATGCAGTAGAGGGTTAAAACTCTCGATGATAAAAGTGAGAGTGCATCTGAAGTTGGAGAATATATGCGTGTATGGCGAGGAACATATGAGAACACGGATGTCGGCGTGAACAATAGAAAAAAATGATATTCGTGTAAAATTCAGTCTTTAGGGGCTAGCTAGAGATATAAAGTTGTCGAACGCAAGTAAAAACAAACAATAACATTGAATGAATTCTAGGTTCTGCCTCGTGTTTTCAATTCTGTAGAGTTTTCTCACGAGAAGCTTGTCATTTTGAATGTGAATCTGTGTAAATCTGAGTCATGTTGTGTAAATCTGAATCATGTTGTGTAAATCTGTGTCATGTTGTGTAAATCTGAGCCTGTTGTGTAAATCTGAGCCAAGTTGTTTCGGCTTTGGTTGGTCAGAATAACTAAAATCTCATCAGTTCAAATGCTAATTGTTAACAAGATTACCTTCAGATACAAATTTAACAGAAGCCATTGCCAGACAGAAGTTAGCAAGACCACATTCAGACAGAAAAGTTACCAAGACTACCTTCATGCAGAAGAGTTAACAAGACTACTTTTAGGTAGAAAAGTTAATAGGACTACTTTCAAACAGAAAAGTTAACAAGACTACTTTAAGGCAGAAAAGTTAAAAATATACTTTCAGAGAATTAAGTTAACAATAGTACCTACAGGCACAAAAGTTAACAAGACTACTTTCAGATAGACAAGTTTAAAAGACTACTTTTATGCAGAAAAGTGAACAAAAACTACTTCTTTCTAAGAAGATCACCACCAGGTAATAGTCACTACCAGAGTTCCTATATTGGAAGGTCTTCATTATATACTAAATCTGAGTAGAACTCTACCAGAAAAAAAGATCTTATAAGAAAAACTATGCCAGAAAATGAATCTAAAACTATCTTAACCAGGTAGCATATCATATCTAAGAAGATCTATACTAGGTAACAGATCTAAGAAGATCTCTACCAGGTAACAGTTTTAAGATCTCTACCAGAACAGATTTAAGAAGATAGATCTAAGAAGATAGATCTAAGAAGATAGATCTAAGAAGATAGATCTAAGAAGATAGATCTAAGAAGATAGATCTAAGAAGACTGTTAAATAACTAATGATGTTTCCGTCCACTAGCGGTGCAAGAAGGTGTGCTTAGTGGACATGGAACTTTTGAGCAGGAGCGTAGATGATTTCTTGCGTAGATTTCTTGTGTAGGTTAGTTTGACGTAGACAACACCTCATGGTAACAGAGTCTCTAAGGCCTTCGTGTACGAATTCTGAAACTGGCAAATGCTGCAGTAGCTGTAAATAACAACCACGGAGGCCTTCGTTGGTTTCAAATGGATCGTTCCGTTCACTCTTTGGATGGAATGGGACAGAGATCCACAGCAGCCTGGAACGATGCCTTAAATAAAGAGAATAACAATAGCAATGAGAATATATCAACTAGTAACGACAATGTCGGGCCGGTTATTAGAATTTTAGAAATTGAGGCCAAAATTGATAAAGAACCTACTCAAATTGATGAAAGCTCTTCTGCAGTACTTAAATATAGAACACCAAATTTCAGGTAAATCATTAGGTAGTCATCGCTATCTGACGCGGTTTAGCTAGTCAACAGATCATCCTCACTACACGTCGAACACGTCCATAAATGCTGACATCTCCTCCCAAGTAAATCCCTTCTTGTGGTGACTAATTACTTGAGTTCTGTTTTGATCTGTTATTCTTCTGTGTCTTCCAGATAGCGCTCATTTCTGGCGTCTCCAGTTTTGACCAGAAGTTCACGTAGTCTGGGCATGGTTGTAGTTACATGATCATTGACTGAATCATTAGCTTGCCTTGCCTCCCTCTGGGCATGGTTTGTAGTTACATGATCATTGACTGAATCATTAGCTCGCCTTGCCTCCCTCTGGGCATGGTTGTAGTTACATGATCATTGACTGAATCATTAGCTCGACTTATCTCCCTCTAGGCATGGTTGTAGTTACATGATCATTGACTGAATCATTAGCTCGCCTTACCTCCCTCTGGGCATGGTTGTAGTAACATGATCATTGACTGAATCATTAGCTCGCCTTACCTCCCTCTAGGCATGGTTGTAGTTACATGATCATGCCTGAACATTAGCTCGCCTTACCTCCCTCTGGGCACGGTTGTAGTTACATGATCATTGACTGAATCATTAGCTCGCCTTACCTCCCTCTAGGCATGGTTGTAGTTACATGATCATTGACTGAATCATTAGCTCGCCTTACCTCCCTCTGGGCATGGTTGTAGTAACATGATCATTGACTGAATCATTAGCTCGCCTTACCTCCCTCTAGACATGGTTGTAGTTACATGATCATTGACTGAATCATTAGCTCGCCTTACCTCCCTCTGGCATGGTTGTAGTTACATGATCATTGACTGAATCATTAGCTTGCCTTACCTCCCTCTGGGCATGGTTGTAGTTACATGATCATTGACTGAATCATTAGCTCGCCTTACCTCCCTCTGGGCATGGTTGTATAGCTCGTTTCAAATCACGTGCCCAACTTCAAACGCTATTACTCAGTAACCGTTTGTTAAAAACTGTTGACATTTTCCAAATGTTATTAGAATGCAAAAGACCCTTTAAATGTATATTTAACAAATATCTTGCAGCTGCAGTTTTCTTAAAGCGGCGAATTTCTTTGATGTTTGTCAAAATTGTTATTTGTGAAACCCTAAATAATAGAAATTACCGTATTTGTTGGTCTATGATTAATTTTCACTAGGTAAAGGCGTGGCCGTAATGGGGAAATAACGGAATAAGGCAAAACACCAGGAGAATTATGTCTTCTCAGTTCGAGGACGGACGATAATATCAAGGATACCTGTATGTCGAATTTTCATATTTTGTGTGGTCCTGAAAAGGACCGTTTGTTGAACTAATTTAAGGTAATATAGGGGCCAACATTGTGGGGGCTAAATACTTTCATTCTGAATCAGACGAGTCTAAAAGATTAATAACTGTTTGGGGTTGAACATTCCACAAACCATCATTTTTCAAATATTCCTCTTCCTGTTTTAAGACGTGGTCTTCACATTTAGCCCAATAATCTTTGTCTTTATTTAATAAAGCGAGATTAGCAAGAGTCTTTACATCGCATATTTTGAATGTTGTATTTTCATCTGCCACTTGTCCTTTTAATTTTGCCCAGATTAGTTCTATTGGATTTAAATGAGCATGGTAAGGTGGCAGCCTCAAACTTATATGACAGTGCTCTTGGATAATCTTCTATTTGAAAAATCTTTGTCCTTTGTTTTTGCTTTACTAGAGATAGTATTCAGGTTTTAAGTACATGTTATTAAATTGTATGTGCTCCTTTGTGAGCCATATCTTAATAGCATCTTTTGTACTGGATGACGTCGGGACTTTATCTTCAAGTGCAACAATGTTGTGGTACGCAGCATTGTCCATTATTAGCAAGATGGTCGATCTAGTGATGGAAAACAGAATTTTCAATCCAATGTCTAAATATGTGACCATTCATCTCAGAGTGATAATCCCGTTTCTATGGATTTTGAAAGAAAAATGAGCTCTGCATTCTGTATTAGTCCATGTTGTCGACTACCTGCATGAGCAATTATCAAGCGCTGTCCTTTGCTGCTAGGTATTAATCTCTAATCTTTCCATCTGATGACTGCCATTCCCTTGGTTAGTGTGGTGAGCATTGATCCATAGTTTCGTTCAAGTACACAATATCATAACCTTGCTTGCGCACCTCTTTTACTTCACGTAAGTACTTGCTTCTCATGACTACTATATGTGGCTTCTCACAAAGGATTTTCGTCCATTGGAAAACTTTCTGAATGTAAAGCCTGCAGCTCTCACATTCCTCCATAATGTAGACTTTGATATTTCAATACTGTTGTTCTTTTTCAGCGATACTTTTAATTTCTTATTGTAACAGTTTCATTCATACCCAACATTTTGCGAATTTCACTTCTAATATGTTCACTGTCGAAATTATCCAACATTTTTGCTCTTCCTTGTGATTTTGTATATTTTGAACATTGACGGTCACGTGCTTGAATCCAGCGATTAAATGACCGTTTAGATCAATCCAAAATGTGTCTTGTCCTATTCTCAGGGTTTTCTAAAGAATGAAATAATCTTCCTCGTTTAGCCTCTTTGCAAAAATAGTCATACATTTTTATTGCGATGTTTGTAAACTGCAGAATTTCATTTAAGACTCATTATAAATGTTATCGTTCCACGTCTGCACCTATGAATGAACGGAAATGGAACACACAATTTCTCGTGTTTTTTACAAGTGTCTAATTGTGTCAAAAACCACGGTGAAAGCGTGCAAACACGTCAATTTACCGTGTATGGATTTTTACTCGCTATTTTTAACTTAAAATACTGTAAACATTAAGTTTTGACTACATCAATGGGTCGTTATAAATTTATATAAATCAAATAAGCAACAATAATAACCAAATGTTGTTTTTTAATGAAATTAATTCCCTGTTGGGTTCTAATCATTATAACTTTACATGCAAATTTTTGAACAACTTACAACAAGCGGTTAAAAAGCTATTGATTTTAAAAGTTGGGCACGAGTTATGAAACAAGCTATAGTTACATGAACATTGACTGAATCATTAGCTCGTCTTACGCCCTCTGGGCATGGTTGCAGATTCATGATCATTGACTGAATCATTAGCTCGCCTTACCTCCCTCTGGGCATGGTTGTAGTTTACATGATCATTGACTGAATCATTAGCTCGCCTTCCTCCCTCTCGGGCATGGTTGCAGATTCATGATCATTGACTGAATCATTAGCTCGCCTTACTCCCTCTGGGCATGGTTGTGGTTACATGATCATTGACTGAATCATTAGCTAGCCTTACCTCCCTCTGGGCATGGCTGCAGATTCATGATCATTGACTGAATCATTAGCTTGCCTTACCTCCCTCTGGGCATGGTTGTAGTTACATGATCATTGCCTGAATCATTAGCTCGCCTTACCTCCCTCTGGGCACGGTTGTAGTTACATGATCATTGACTGAATCATTAGCTCGCCTTGCCTCCCTCTGGACATGGTTGTAGTTCCATGATCATTGACTGAATCATTAGCTCGCCTTACCTCCCTCTGGGCATGGTTGCAGATTCATGATCATTGACTGAATCATTAGCTCGCCTTACCTCCCTCAGGGCATGGTTGTAGATACATGATCATTGACTGAATCATTAGCTAGCCTTACCTCCCTCTGGCCATTCATAATGTCAGTCCGATCATGTGCACGTCTACCATTCACGGTACCGTTTAGGCTGTCACTCCTTTAATTCATTTCAAACCTGATTGTCCAACGACACTAATTAACATACCCGTCAGTCCTTCTTTAGTGACACCAACCACTGTCTTCGAACCCAGCCCCCTACGATCTTCTTGAGCACGCTCTCCCAGTCACTCACAAAACACATTTGGGTAAAAGGTTGTGTTTCGAATCAGGTTATTGCTTTTGTTACTGTCATGATCTCCATGGTCATACTATTTGTAATTACAGCCAAGGCGCAGCTTTCCTCCTTTACTGTTTTCTTTTAACCTGGCCGTGAAAGCACATGTGTTTTGACTGTGCAGAGCAACAGACCCGTCAGTGTAAATAATTCCAGAACAACAGACCCATCAGTGTAAATAATTCCAGAACAACAGAGTCATCAGTGTAGATAATTCCAGAACAACAGACCCATCAGTGTAGATAATTCCAGAACAACAGACCCATCAGTGTAGATAATTCCAGAACAACAGACCCATCAGTGTAGATAATTCAGAACAACAGACCCATCAGTGTAAATAATTACAGAACAACAACAGACCCATCAGTGTAGATAATTCCAGAACAACAGACCCATCAGTGTAAATAATTCCAGAACAACAGATCCATCAGTGTAGATAACTGCGGAACCCCCGCATAAATTTTAATATTCAAAGCGTGCACTTTGGCTTCCAAACCGTAGGGTTTTGTTTTCTTAATTTTATGTTTAACAGAAAAGGGACGTAGAACACTCTATTGACACGAATCCACTCCTCATAGGGTTCATGTCTCCAAGTGAACAAATCTGTTGAACAATGTCCTGAGCCCACGCATTCCAAGATTTTTCTCTTTTGAACCTGCTACTCGTTCTCCTCCCAATCCCACTGTATAGTGGATGTCGTACATCAGCATTTACTTGGGGGTAGGTACGTGTGTGAGACATAATAACTCTATCTGTGTTGGTGGGAAAAGTCGCGAAGATACCACTTCGTCCCGAAAGATATAATTGTAGTGCGTCCTGTATGATGCCCTCATTATGTATTCCTTCTACTCTTTCAAATAGCGTGAGAATTATAATATTCAATGCATAATCACCAACCGAAACCATCATTAATCGTTCATATACCGATCCGGTAGACAGCTCAACGTCAATGTTCTGATCCGCCAGACAGCTCATCGTCATGTCCCGAACTCTTAGACAGCTCATCGTTCATGTCTCGATCCCATAGACAGATCATCGTCAATATCCCGATCCTTTAGACAGCTCATCGTGCATGTCTCGATCCCTTAGAAAGTTCATCGTCCATGTCACGATCCCGCAGACAGCTCATCGTCCATGTCCCGATCCTGTAGACAGTTCATCGTCCATGTCCCGATCTGTTAGACAGTTCATCGTCCATGTCCCGATCTCTTAGACAGTCGTCGTCCATGTCCGATCTTTTAGATAGTTCATCGTCCTTGTCCCGATATCTTAGACAGTTCATTGTCCATGTCCCGATCTCTTAGTTCATCGTCCATGTCCCGATCTCTTAGACAGTTCATCGTCCATGACACGATCTCTTGACAGTTCATCGTCCACATCCCGATACCGTAGACAGTTAATCGTCCATGACCCGATCTCTTAGACAGTTCATCGTCCATGACCCGATCTCTTGGACATTTCATCGTCCATATCATGATCCCGTAAACAGTTCATCGCCCATGTCTCGATCTCTTAGACAGTTCATCGTCCATGACCGAACTCTTAGAGAGTTCATATTCCTTAACACGATTTCTTAGACAGTTAATAGTCCAAGACCCGATCTCTTAGATAGTTCATCGTCCATGACCCATATTTTAGACAGTTCATAGTCCGTGACCCGATCTCATAGACAGTTCATCGTCCATGACCCGATCCATTAGACAGCTCATCGTCCATGACCCGCACTTAGACAGTTCATCGTCCAGACCCGATCTCTTAGACAGTTCATCGTCCATGTCCCGATCTCTTAGACAGTTCATCGTCCATGTCTCGATTCCTTAGACAGTTCATCGTCCATGTCCGGATCCCGTAGTCATCTCATCGTCCAGTCCCGATCCCGTAGACAGCACAATGTCCACGTCCCGATCAGTAGACAGATCATCGTCCATGTCCCGATCCCGTAGACAGCTCATTGTCCATGTACCGATCCCGTAGACAGTCCATCACTCAAAAAACGACTGGGTCGAAGAAAATGCAGCAAGACTAGACCCACTAATAGCTAATAAGAAAAAGGCTTTACTGAACTTCAATAATAATCAATCAATCAAATCACCAAGGATCAGCTCAAACATGCGCAAGCCACCCTACAACGCGAAGCAAGAAGATGCGCAAACGAATACTGGAACAATCTATGCTCTGAAATACAGAAAGCCTCAGACAGGGGCGACTCAAAAACCATGCATGACAATATAAAAAAGGCCCTTGGACCAAAAATAACAAAATTAGCCCCCTAAAATCCAAGTTTGGAGAACCTATTACTGACAAGGGACAACAAATGCAAAGATGGGTTGAACACTACTCTAATCTATAAAGTGACGACAGACCAGCAAACACAGCTCTAGCACAATCAATACCAAAATATCCTACAATGTTTGAACTGGATGTTGAGCCTACTATGAACGAACTTGCTGACGCTATAAATGCCCTCTCAAGAGGAAAAGCTGCAGGAAATGACAACATTCCCACAGATGTACTAAAGGACAACCTAAACGTAGTACTTCCACACCTATAGAAACTGCTAATTAAATGCTGGAGAAACGGAGAAATACCTCATGATATGAGAAATGCCAAGATTATAACGCTGTACAAGAATAAAGGAGACAGGGGCGACTGCAACAATTACAGAGGCATTTCTCTCCTTAGCACAACAGGCAAAGCTTTTGCTAGAGTCGTACTTAATCGCCTGCATAGACTTGCAGAACGGGTGCTTCCCGAGTCCCAATGCGGTTTCAGACCCGGGAGATCAACCATAGATATGATCTACTACTAGTAGTACACACAGCATTAGATACAATGAAATCGCGTCTTGCAAGAAACTGAAAACGAAATTTACTTAATTAAATTCTTAAGTTATTTAAAATATTGATGCAGTTGGGGTTTACATGCGACTATTGGAGAAATTACCGCCCAAAAGAAGAAGTCTAATGTGCTTAGATAATCAATACTCAAATATATTATATTGAACAATATTTATGCTTATAAACAGATTAGACGTAAATGATGCTAATAAATTGTTTTATGTAAGAATAACTAAGAGATGAGAGATTGTGGTGGCAGAAGAATATAGTGGCCTGTAAGAAAACAAATAATAGAATTAGTTATTTGAAAAAAAATACCACCTTGAATGTGGTTTATGAAGATGTTAAAAAAAAATAGTTTCATATAGAAGGGTAAAGTTCGTACCATATACAATAATTTCATATAGAAGGGTAAAGTTCATACCATATACAATAATTTCATATAGAAGGGTAAAGTTCACACCATATACAATAATTTCATATAGAAGGGTAAAGTTCACACCATATACAATAATTTCATATAGAAGGGTAAAGTCAGGCAAAGTTCATACCATATACAATAATTTCATATAGAAGGGTAAAGTCAGGCAAAGTTCATACCATATACAATAATTTCATATAGAAGGGTAAAGTCAGGCAAAGTTCATACCATATACAATAATTTCATATAGAAGGGTAAAGTCAGGTAAAGTTCATACCATATACAATAATTTCATATAGAAGGGTAAAGTCAGGTAAAGTTCATACCATATACAATAATTTCATATAGAAGGGTAAAGTCAGGTAAAGTTCATACCATATACAATAATTTCATATAGAAGGGTAAGTTCATACCATATACAATAATTTCGAAAACAAAATATTTTTGAAATCATCCTCGCCGAGCTATGGTAAAATTAAAGTGCCCCGTTACGTATAGGGAATATGGTGTTAGTGACCATAATTTTTACAGACCTTCGGCACATGATTTTTAGGATAATGTGGTCGGTATTACGTAAGGTAACTATATTTTTGAAACCCTAATCCGGGACGGATTAATTTGACTTACATTTGTCATCAATAAAATGAAATTTCTTCCATCTTTTTCAAGTGAATAACACATATATTTAAAAAGTCATTAAAACACATAACAATATAGGCTTACAAAATGTTATCAGGAGATAAAAAAAAAAAAGCATTAGTGATACTCACTTAAATGGAAGGTGTAGCAAAGTTGCTGTACTTTTCTGATCAGTATTTCAGTTTCAGTATATAAGATTTAAAACCTGGAGCGTATTTTACTGTTACTGTTTCGCCAAATGAACAGCCTGTTCAGCTTCTTAAACATTTTCCACACAACGACGGAATAATGTATATTTTTAAGTCGAAGAGGCGTTTACCATTTTGGCAAAAATTTGAAAACGTTTGTGTCCCTAATGTATTTTAGGAAATCCAGAACAAAAGCTAAAAAAATCGGCCAACATCGGGACAAATTCGGAACAGTAACAAATCCAGGACAAAGGTTGAAAAAAGAAAAAAAGATGGGACTGTCCCGGAAAAATCGGGACGTCTGATCACCTTAGCATTACGCCCGTGCCGCTTTACTTTCCCAGTAAAGAAAATCCGGTACCCTTTTAATGCTGGGTGACACTGGTGCCGTCGATCAGGATCGAACACGACCCTCTGTCGTTTGTAGTCCAGGTCACTAACAACTGAGCTTTCGTGACCACCTCGTCGTGCTATGGAGTTAATGTAAAATATTGAGAGCTTCCTGTGTTATTTAGAAAGAGATTGACCGCTGTCCTGATAGAGCGCTGATGGTCTAAGACAACGGTTACGGATATTTATTCATCATCATCGAGTACCGTCTCTACAACGAAGGTTGGCTACCATGGAGCGCCATTCTGCTCGGTCTCTTGCTTTGATGGTTCAGGTTGTCATAGGCTGATTTGTCCATCTTTTGATGTTACTCGTCCATGTTAGTCTTGGTCTGCCTCTGCCTCTTTTACCTTGTATTTTCCCTCCAAGATTACTTTTAGTAGGCTGTTGTATCTTTTAACACGGCCAAAAATAGCATTTGTCTTGTTTGAATTGTGCTTTGTTCTTTGTTAAGACTTCATCGTTTGTTTTCTTTTCCTACCATTCAATTCTACATATTCTTCTATATATCCACATTTCAAAGGCTTCAATTATCTGTTCTGTTTTCTTGTCTAATGTCCATGTTTCTGCACCATATAGGAATATTGAGAAGATGTAACATTTTGCTATTCTTACTTAGTTTTAGCCCTGGTGTTATTGTTTTGATGTTAGTATGTTCTTCATGACATTAAAATTACTTTTTGCCATTCCTATTCTTTGTTAGTTCAGTTGCACATTTTCCATCACTGGTTATAGTATGTCCAAGGTAGTTGTAGTTCTGAACCGTCTCCAGGCCTATTCCTTCAATTTTGATATCCACTTGTGGGTTTTGAGTATTATCTTTGTTTATGATCACAGTTTTAGTCTTTTTGATATTCAAATATATATCTAGTCCATATTTTTGTTTTGTCATGTTTATTTCATTAAGTAGTTGTTGTAGATCTTTAGGATTTTCTGCTAGTAGTACAGTATTCATTTGAAATAGCACAAGAACGCTTGAATTTCTTTTTCTACGGGCATTGAAATTCACTTATAACTTAAATTTGACTCCCATCGAAAATTGTGTCGTGTTGCCAGCACAGTCACACTCTGGAAGTCCACACACCGGAACTTCTTCTCGAGAATGCACGGAAAAAGACCAAGAGGAAGACCCAGAAGAAGATGGATAGATGCGGTGACAGAGACATGTAACAACAAAGGGAAATCACTAATTCAGACAATTCGAGCAGTACAAGAACGACAAATGATAAACCACGACACCTTTTAGATATCAGTGAAAGAGAAAAGAGAAAGAAGTACAGCATCATCAGCATATCTTAGGTTATTGATTATCTTTCCAAAAATTTGTAGGCCTGGCATCTCTATGATGTTTTAAAAGATTTACTCAGTGTATAGATTGAACAAGCTTGGTGATAGGATGCATCCCTGTCTTACTCCTCTTTTTATATCAATGGGTGTAGAGTTCATTTTGTTATATTTTATTATTGCTGTTTGCTCCCAGTATAGATTACATATTAGTCATATGTCCATGTCATCTAGATGTATCTCTTTTAGTCATTCTATAAGTTGTTTGTGGTGTACTCTATCAAAAGCTTTGGTGTAGTCTATGATGCAGGCATATATTGGTTTGTTTACTTCTGTGTACTTTATGATTAATGTTTTCATGCAGAATATGGTTTCTTTTGTCCCGCTATTTATCCTAAATCTAAATTGCTGTTCATCTAATTCAGTAATGATTTTATTCTGAATCCTTCCTTGTTTAACTTCTAGCAAGATTTTTGTAACATGGCTCATTAGGCTTATTGTTCTAAAGTCAATGCATTCAACTGCACCATTCCTTGCAATGAAAGTTGATGTTTTTAGTTCATTTGGTGTGTATCCTGTGTGGTATATGTCGTTGCGTATGTCTGTAATCACTTCAATGCCAAATCTTCTAGTGCCTGTATCATCTCTATCTGTATGCTGTCAGGTCCTGCGGCCTTTCCCATTTTCATTGTTTTTATAACTTTTTCCACCTCAGATTTTAAAATTTTATAGCTTGATGTACATTTTAAACATGTTTCTTGTCCTTTGATCATGAAATAGTTCTGTTATATATTCCTGCCATCTATCTATAATATCTTTATTGTCTGTTAGCATTTTTCCTTTTTTGTCTGCAACGCATCCACCTTCTGTGGGTTTAAAAAAAAAATTTCTTAGTCATTCTCTATATTTCTGTGTGCATTTCTCTTAAGTCTTGTTTGCTTTCCATAGTTTATATTTCTATACATTTTTGGCTGAGACAGTCTTCTTTTGCTTTTTGCACATTTGGGTATTTCATTATTTATTTTATTGTATTTGGCAGTGTTCTTCGCTGTCTTCTTTCTTCCATTTTTTTCTAAGATGGTGTTAGTTATCCATTTTTATTTTTTGTCCTTTTCTCTTTGGAAAGGTGTCGCAGGTTTCTTGTATGCTTTTCTTTATGCATTGCCATTTGGTTGTGACTTTTCATCAGGCTTTTCTTTTCAGTATTGCTCAATTCCTTCTTCTAGCAGCTTCTGGTATGTGTTCTTTACTTGTATTGTATAGGTATCTTTTAATAGCAGAGACAGAGAACGAATTACAAGAAATGATAGACATAATAGTAAAAGAAAGCAACAAGAAAGGTCTCAGTCTGAATAGTAAGAAAACAGAAGTAATGGTTATATCGAAGAAACAATCACCAACATCATGCAGCATACAAATAAACGAGACAAATCTGAAACAAGTGCAGCGTTTCAAATACTTGGGCACAATAATAACATCAGATGGGAGATGCACTATAGAAATAAAAAGCAGAATAGCTCAGGCCCAAATAGCATTTCAGAGAATGAAAAATATCTTATGCAACAAATCTATGTCAATAAAAATGAGAAAGAGAGTTCATCGGTGCTATATAGAACCAATTCTGACCTATAGAAGCGAATCATGGACAGTAGACAACAAATGAAAAGACGATTGGAGGCCACAGAGATGGGATTTCTCAGAAGAATGTTGAATGTTCCCTGGACAGCTAGAAAGACCAATGAGGAAGTTCTCAAAGAGGCCAACACAAAAAGGGAGCTCTTAAAAAACATCAGAAAGAAGCAATCAACATTTTTCGGGCACATCATGAGAAGAGGAAAGTTGGAGTGCTTGGTTACAACTGGCAAAATAAAAGGAAAGAGAGATCGCGGACGACAAAGAGAGAAAATACTGGATAGCTTGGTGTCATGGCATGGAAAACGGTTAAGAACATAACTGATACGATGCTCTGTAGATAGAAGATTGTGGAGGGACATGATCGTCTACGCCAACCAGTATGGCACATGAAGATGATGATAGGTCTTTAATATCCCTTTGATTTAAAGCTGTTATATCTAGTGGATTTGTTGATGAATTAGACTTTTGCTTGTTTCTTTTTAGTTTGATTTTCATTTTAATCATTACAGGATTGTGATCTGAATTAATATCTGCTCCTGGATAGGTTTTGGTTTCTTTACGCTGTTACGGAACCTTTTTTTTTTATCTTTATGTAATCTATTTGATTCCTCTTCTTATCTCCAGGGCTTTTCCATGTGTATAGTTTCCTTTTCTCTTGCTCAAAGTAGGTGTTACATATTATCAGCCTGTTTTCTTCACAGAATTGTATTAATCTTTCCCCTCTGTCATTCTTTTTCCTAAATAATGATTTGACTTCCGTTTCTAAGATAGCGGAACCTGTGCACGTTCTCTCGATCGCTGCAAAAAGGGCATTCGATATCTGATTAATTTCAGTTCTAATTTGCACTCCTATGTGTTAAAATCAAGATGATGATCTACTTATTACATCTGAGCCGATAAAACAATGTCGTACGCCGGCAATATTTCATTTCGACAAATCAAGTGCTGTGAATGCGACCTTCCATCGTCTAGGCTTGTTCTGCGCTTTACGTCACATTGGTGCTGTTCATGACCGTTGATGGATTTGCTTGACGTAAGTTATTTTATGTTCTCATTAAATGTGAACTGCTTCGTAGCCGCAGTTTTATCTCTTTAGGGAATTTGCACCGTGTTCTGTTCGTCGTAGGCTACATTCACAACTAGAGTAATGAGAATCTAAAGGGCGCGTCATTGCTGTGCATACATTGTTATGTGTGCCAAGTCAGCGTAATGGCCCATCGTAAATCCCTAGACCGACCTTACGCTAAATTTACGGTCTGTTGTTTGATGTGCGACGGGGATAATCTGACGACTAACTGTGTGTTATATGTTCGAAATTGGAGTCAACAACGATGGCCTAACATCATCAAGCGCTATACATTTTAAAAGAAATATGACGATCATCACTTTCGGGAGGACGTGAAATTCTGGTATATGTTTGATAGGCGGTAGGAACCATTGCAGGCTATGCATGAAAAGTGTTCCTTGTTGCAGTTTCCTCATATTCCAAGTCCATGGGAGACTGGTTAGTCTCGAGGCAAGACGCGGCCTCGGGACAGAGAAGTTGTGGGTTCAAATCTCGGCTACACTGGTTGGGATTTTTATTTATGATTTCTCTCTGCGACAACCACCCCTGGTCTCAGCAGCGAGGCCCGGATTGAAACGTCAGTTACTCATCGACAGAAAAAAAAAAACATGAGTACCTCCGAAGTTGGAGTTTTTCTGCCTGTGCGGTGAGGGCCCCAGTGCACGCGGCTGCCAGGGAAAAATGGATTAACACGCAAAACTCAGTTCCTAGTCTCTAGGGACTTCGTCAGAGCTGAAGCTGGCAACCCAACAACAACAACAACAAACAAACAACAACAACAACAACAACAACAACAAACCATGATTTCCTATAATGGTCTTATATCTACCTTTTCCTACTTTAGCGTTCATGTCACCCATTACAATCAAGATGTCTGAAGATTTCACTTGCTTCATAATTTATTTAGGTCTTCATAGTATGCCTTTATTTGTGCATCTGTGTAGTTTTGAGTAGGTGCATATGTCTGTATTATTGCTACGTCGAATGGTTTTGCTTTCAACTTGAGTAGTATAATCCTATCACTCTATGTCCAGTGGGTACTTAATATTTGTGTAGCTCTTTTTTTTAATAAGTATTCTACCCCCCTTTGATGTTTGTTGTGTTTCCTGAGTATATAAATGTATATTTTTCGTCCTCTATGTACCCACATTCTTTCCATCTTGTCTCTGATGGAATATTTATTATTTTTATTTTATTTTTTCAAATGTCAAAATTTTTGTTTTTATTCTAGCGCGTTTAATATTGACGTAACGTATATACCTGAAAGCACACACACCCACACACGGACCATACTACGAAGTGACACCACTATGCAAAGCTAAACAAAGGGCAAATTTAAAAAAAAAAGAAAGAAGAGTAACAGTGATCACCCACAAAATCCACTCCTTACAAACATTGTTGATATCTGGCTCTGGCTGTATCAGCCAAACTGGCAATTCTGTTGATTATCTATTCAGCGACTTTTAGGACGGGGTGAAAAAAAAAGGGGGGGGGGTGGAGGTGGTGGAAGGGTTACTCCAAAACGAGACAGAAATTTAGAATTAGCAGACGATCTCTCCAGTCAATTCTGGTCACTGTACAATGACTAGTCTAATTAGTTCTAACGAGACACATTTCTTTTTAAAATTTAACATCTAATAAAGGTAAGCATTCATTAATAGATATGCTGTTCCTTGTAATTTCTAATTTTGGACTAGATGTTAATAATTTTAAATATAAAGTTGTGTAGATAATAATTTTTGACTTGTATTTGTATAGGCTGTCATCATAAGTCGGTACAGTTGAAGGTCAGTGGCCATTAGTATTCTATCTTTCCTGAACATTAGGGAAATTTCAGCGTAAGAGTACACACTATCCTAACTACGAAGGTGTCTTACCCTCACTCCCGCCGGATTTGAATCATGTACTTTTGATCGAGAGACGTGCATGAACCCCTATTTCATTAAGCTCCAACAAATCCGCACACTAGATAATCTAAATAACTAAACCAATTACATTATTTTTAAATAACCAAACGGGTTGACTGAACTAAGCAACTAAATAAACTTTACTAACGTAGCTGAGCAAATTAGAAACGAGGTTGAATAAATAAATAAAAGCGCTGTTAACATCGTCATCTGATGATGATGATGATGATGCGTTCGTCCGATGATTTGAGGTATTCTAACGGATACGAACCGTAGACTTCCTCCTCGTCATCCGCCCTTAAAAGGACGTTAAGTGGACGTAGTTACGTTGTGTTGCAGTTGCAGTGTAACACTGTGATATCTGCGCCTTTCGGCCCAACACATCCGATTTCAGCCGACGCTTTTTGTGTACCGGGTTCGTCTTCCCACTTCGATCCCTGCTCGCTTGGCCAGACTAGACAGGTTAGTCTGTTTCTAGAGGCACCACGAAGAGGTGTAGCAGGGTCTGGATGGTTCTGGTTCACCGATCCTGGCGCAAGCCATCAGTTGTGAGTCACTGACGACTTCCAGCTCTGGTGCTGGGGGGGCGCGCCTTCGCCTCCACATCGTCATCTGACATATTTCATATTTTCGTTGTATAGATGCACTCATCGATCTAGTTAAAATCATCGTAAATATCTCATCTACTTGTATAGATTCATTCCGTTAAAGTTATCATCATTCTCGTCATATAGATGCATTCCATTAAAATGATCATCATCATCATAATCTATATGTCATCTTCTTATTGACTGAATTTGAATGCCTTGATGCATTCATCAAATTTTCACTAATTGATTATAGACAGTATTTTTATAAAATCCTCCATGTCTTACGTTCTTTTCTACATTTGTATTCACGTTTCTTGGTTTGCTTTAATTCCACGAGAACTAATATTATTACATTTTTAAAAAAAATTGCAGGAAAGTTTATAATAATATGGCACATGTATAGAGCCTCTGCTTTGTATGTTCTACCATTTTACTGGATATTGTCAAGCGTTTACCTTGCTACTTCTTTAGCAAGCTTCTATATCTTCCGATTTTTGTTGTTGATGCTAAAGGCTAATTAAAGAATAAATAATCAGCATCACGTGTCTGCCGTTGTAGGTGAAAATGTCTCTAACAACTTTTATCTCTACATCATAATCATTACCATCACATCATCATGCGTCATACCGTTTGGCGTAGACGATCATGTGTTTCCACAACCTTCTATCCACAGTAAAAAAAAAAAAAGTAAAGAGCCCCGTCACGCCAAGAGGAGTATTGAGAATATGGTGTTAGTGACCATAATGTTTTATAGAACTTCGGCATATAATTTTTGGGGTAATGTGGTCGGTATTACGCCCATGCCGCTTTACTTTCCCAGAAAAAAAAACCGATACCCATTTAAGGCTGGGTGAACCCGGAAGCCGTCGGTTGGGATAGAACCCTACCTCATGTCCTGAATAACCCCGCCATAGAATATATACAGAAACAACAGATAAAATGGTTTGGCCACGTAACAAGGCAGAAAGATCAAACACAACACAACGAGTCCTCAATAAACGTTGCGAGAACACCAGGCCAAAGGGACGACCAAGAAAAAGATGGATTGAGGGAATATTAGAAGCACTTGGAAGCATAACAGCAGCAGAAGTGAACAAAAGAGCAAACGACTGCTAATTATATCCCCCCTCGACGCTGAAAGGTAAATGAAGAAGGAAAGAAAAAGAAGAAGATGAGTAATTGATGTTTCAAGTCGGGCTTCGCTGCTGAGACCAGGGGTGGTTGCCGCAGAGAGCAATCTACAAATAAAATCTTAACTGGTTCAGCCGGCATTTGAACTCACAGCCTCCCTGACTCGAGACCGGCGTCATGCTCGAGACAACCAGTCCCCAGTTTTGAGTTTAATATCACTTGATCGACACAAGATTATCCCTTAGACCCAGTTGATGTGACGACTTGCAGTAACTTCTTGATTTCTAGGTTCTTGGTAGATAAGTTGAAGTTTGTTCTGTTCACCCTAGGAGGTAGTGCAACACTAGGTCTTTGATGCCATAAAAAAACATCATTTGGATATAACTACGCAGATCTTAGTTTGTTAAGTCTGTTGCAACACATTGTTTGTATGGAGCTTTGCGAAGAGATGAAATGAGATCTTTATCATCTTTGGATTGCTGACCTTGCTCTAACGACACAAGTTTGGCCAGCATATTCTTCTCCAACAAAAGTTATCTCGTGTCTAGTGCTAAATACGACATAGCATTAGCATGTCTGCTGAAGTGCTTTCTACCAGATACATTTGCTTTTTTAAATATAGAAATAATAATAGTATGGCAGCAGTGAGGGCGTTATGTGAAAATGAGAGGGTGCTCTATGATAAGAGTGGAAGGAACTACTATCGTAATGTGGAGTTGCTGCAAAGCTGACGATAGAAATAAAAACGAAATGTTACCAAAATGTGCTTGCTTCTATTACCATACCATTTTTTTTTTCATTCCATTATAATTCTTATCGTCAGATAACATTTTCGCATATTTGTGCCAAGTACCTCATATTTTAGATACCCACCCCACTTTAGAATACCACTAAGGGAGAGCCATGACCGAACAAAATCAGAAGATTAAAGAGCCCCGTCATGCGCGTGACGTTTGGAGAACGTGGTTAAAGTATGAAACATATTTTTTTCACCATCGTCACATCTTTGAGTAATGAGGTCAGGTGTTATCTTTCCTTCCCATAAAAAAATCCTGTACACAATTAAATGTAAATCCAGTCATATTAAATAATGAAGTGGTCATCTGAAGGATCTGAACCCAACTTCTTGCTCTCAATAATTCAGTTCGCTTAACATCTGTCCTGCTGCGGCTGGTGACAAATATATTGTTGCCCTACAAGACATCACATAGCGCTTTTTTCTGTAAGTGATCAATAATTAGAAGAAAAGAAAATGTCATCTAGAAAAAGCAGAGCGTGAACTCACTCATACTATTTTACGCTAATCGTATTTTTGTTTTGGATGATCGTAAAAGATAATGTTTGTTTAGTTTAGTCTAAACGAATGATGTCACAGGCTTTCAAAAGCAAACTCTGACATAAAATAAACCGAATTTATTTATCTAAAAACGATTGTAAAAAAGAAAGTAAAGAGCCCCCGTCACGCCAAGTGGCGTATAGGAAATATGGTGTTAGTGACCACAAATTTTACAGACCTTCGGCGCATGATTTTTGGGGTAATGTGGTCGGTATTACGCCCGTGCCGCTTTACTTTCCATAAAAAAGTCAATCCAGTACCCATTTAAGGCTGGGTGAACCCGGAAGCCGTCGGTTGGGATCGAACCCTACCTCTTGTCCTTGTAGTTCAGATCACTAACCACTGAGCTACCACGCCCCCCCCCCCCAAAAAAAAAAAAACAAAAAAAAAAACGATTGTAGCTAATAATAAATATCCTGGCGCATGTCATTTGCAGAACGTTGCATTGACCACATCCCGTCTGAAAGAATCTCAATCCTACGCCAGATCTCCCACTGAACGTTGCATTAACCACATCCCGTCTGAAAGAATCTCTATCCTAAGCCAGACCTCCCTCTGAACTGTGCATTAACCACATCCCGGCTGACCTAATCTCTGTCTCTAGCCATATCTTCCACAGATCGTTGCATTCACCACATTCCATCCGAAAGAATCTCTGCCTCTAGCCAATTCTCCTACTTCTTCTGTTGTCATGTTCATGGTCTCATTGAAACCATCTTCTTGGTCTGCCCCTGATGCATCGCCCAGGAACTATGCCTTCCATTATTGTTCTTTTCAGTCCACGTCTCGTTTGACGTGGCCATAGTAGTTTAAATGTCTTCTGTAGAATGGTTTTTATAAGCCGGTTCTTTTTAATTTTTAAATCTTTCAATATGACTTCATCGTTATTTTTCATTATGCAGGGTTTTCTAAGGATTTTTCTGAAGCATTTTGTTCGTATAAATTGATTTTCATCCTTGTTGTTTGCGAAAATGTCGATGATTCTCAACCATATGTTACTATTGGGAAGATACATGTCTTCAGTAATTTTAATTTTACTGCCTTTTTGCTGGTATTGTGCCACATGTTCTTCATGGAGTTTACTTTTGTGTTGCTATTGCTATAATTTTTGTGTTGCTATTGCTATAATTTTTGTGTTGCTATTGCTATATTTTTTGTGTTGCTATTGCTATAATTTTGTGTTGCTATTGCTATAATTTTTGTGTTGCTATTGCTATATTTTTTGTGTTGCTATTGCTATATTTTTTGTGTTGCTATTGCTATAATTTTTGTGTTGCTATTGCTATATTTTTTGTGTTGCTATTGCTATATTTTTTGTGTTGCTATTGCTATAATTTTTGTGTTGCTACTGCTAATCTTCTTTTGATCGTTTTCTGGCAGTCTCCATTGTTAATTAATACAGATATTAATAGTTTGTTACAGTTTCAAGTTCTTCACTGTTGATGATGACGATGATAATAATAATAAATAATAATAATGTAAAAAATAGTTCCTAATTGAGCCAAATTAAGCCAGTTTTAACAAATGAGCATATTTTACTACAACATGCAGCTACAGAATTTAGATATGACTGCTAGTAAATTATTAGCAGTGTCGGCATGTGATCCTGTGTACACGCATGTAAGGAGTGCTAAATTCATCCAATTAATTTATTAAACGCACATGTTTAAAGCATTTTTCGATTACTGTTTCAGAAATGTTTCCAAGGAAAATTACATTTTTAAAAGTTGCTTAATAAATAATGGTGGAAAGAAAAATGTAAATCTACATGTGCCGCTAGTGCTCAGGTATATATATATATATATATATGTTGTTCTTTTAGCTTCATCTTTGGCGTTTTAATTGTTATGGTTTCCTATTTTTTCTTGTAATGACACGACTATTTTGATGTTTATTAGGTGATGTCAGGATTTGACATTGATTATATTATGGAATTAAACAAAAATTACTTTTGATTTATAAGAATATAACAACTCTAAACTCAACGACAAACTCTAGTATAAGAATGAAGGTTGAAGTAATTGTTTTGCTTGTCTTTGATTGGATTTTAGTGAACGATTGAATGGGGGCGATATTCATGTCAAACTATCGTCCAATGCTTGATTCGAAGCTCAAGAATCGATGTCTTAGGCCTGGGTCGATGGCGTACCAAGTCTTCAAGCTATGAAAACCTCGTTATGATCTAAGATAATGATCACACGGAGTATTATTGCAACGAAATAGCTGATACGCTGTCCGTGGTGAGCACAATTCATTTGTATAATTGTGCCGTCTTGAAAACCCTCGATGACGTCAAACATGCAGGAATGAAACATTCAATAAAATAAAAAAAAGTTACTGGAACTCTATCATCCCATTTATTTAAAATACTAAAACTGTAATATGCTAGGTCTATGAAGCCCTACTGTACTTCTCCAGTATGTGCTATTCTGTTATTACAACACAGATTATATGTGCATTACATTCATCAAGGGTGCTAGGCAAGGTTGTGTGCTGTCACCAGATTTGTTTAATATTTATCATCATCGAGTGCCGCAACGAAGGTTGGCTACCATGGATCGCCGTTCTACTCTGTTTCTTGCTTTGATGGTGCAGGCTGTCCTCTCCATGGCTTTCTTTGGAGTGTTACGTGATGAGGCTCCAATCTCTTTCACGGTGGTCTGCCATATTCGTCTTTCGTGTTCTGAATATGCCTCATGTGTACCACACACTTTGCTGTTTTCGCCTTCTGGGACGTTGATCATTTTCGATTCATCCGCCCCATCCACCGACACAGACTTTTTATATTCGGGTTGAACATACCCGGCGGCGCCATTTATTTTGTCGAACCATATGCTTGACTATTGAACCGCGAACACACGACACAAAGAAGAATAAATCATATTCCACTTAAATATCGGTATTAAATATTTATAGTGAGATTATTTTAAGGTCAATAAGGGGCATGCCTATAATAAAAATTGGAGGTCATAATATAAATAATCTAAGGTATGCTGAAGATACAGTCTTAATCGCTAAGAGTGAAAATGAATTACAAGAAATGTTTGATATTATTGTGAAAGAAAGCAAAAATAAAGGGCTCAGCCTTAATAGCAAAAAGACAGAAGTAATGGTAACAATAAAGAAAAGACATCACCTCAGTGCAAAATAAAGACAAGTGGAACAATATTAAAACAGGTAAAAGAATTTAAATATTTGGAAACTTTGTTAGCCTGAGACGGAAGATGTACAACAGGGTGAGATGCAGAATTGCGCAGGCAAAAGCAGCTTTCCAAAAAATGTAGAGGATAAAATGCAATCCATTTTTGACTATAGAAACAAGAAAAAGGGTTCTTAAATGTTATGTAGAGCCAGTCTTAACATATGGATGTGAATCATTTACAATAGGACAACAGACAAGAAAATTACTGGAGTCTGTAGAAATGTGGTTTTACAGAAGAATGTTGAGAATACCATGGACAGCTAATAAGAGTAATGAAAACGTTCTGAAAAAGGTCAAAGCAAAAAGAGAGCTAATTTCCAATATTAGGAAGATATTGGTCATATTTTGGCCATGTAATGTGAAGAGAACTGCTGGAATATATTGTAACAACTGAGAAAAATGAGGGACGAAGAGATAGAGGGAAGCAAAGAGAAAAGATACCATACAGCTTAAGAGAATGGCTTGGCAGAGACATGATCACCTACGCCAGCAGACCCTGTGCTTGATGATGATGACATTCATCAAAGATATAATAATATATAAAATAAGCTAACTACAAGCAGTGAGTTTGAAGCTCAGTGACTAATAAAATCTTAAAAGTTTACCAGGTTCTCCGGATCATTCCAAATGATACATGTTTTGCTTGTAACTGATTGCTGGTGTCAGGATAGGCAGACCAAAGCTGACCAAGATCTAACTTCATTTTCTTTGGTGATGTTCGTAGAAGCAGGCAGTTCTGCCTGACAAGCAATATGAATCTAATAGAGAAAACTACCGCGGCCATTTATATAAATGGAGGTTGTCAAATGTGTCAAGCTTAAAGACACAAAAATATCGCAACTGTGACACATCGTAGCAAACGGTCTGTTAAAAGCTATTAACGGGGAGGAATAAAACATGAAGGTTCTCTCGGAATACGCAAGCTATTTGAATTATCTGCGTGCTCACAGTTCAACATTTGCTATCCTACGGATCCGCTTTGTGTGCCACAAATTAACATTCTATTATTCGTCCTCTTTTACTTGAACTGAACCTTCGGGGTGTTGAAATATTTCCTACCTTAACTTCTACATATGTTTCATGTTATTTGATTTACAAATAAAATGCAAATTACGTTCTATAAACTATCAGCAATCATTACGGCATTTTCCCCGAGCTATAAGACTGGAGAATACTGACCGCTTTCACAGTAGAGTCGTCACAAGGTGTTTGGGTCTCATGAATTACGTTTCATGTACTAAAAAACATGGTAAAAGCCCCGTCACGCCAAGTGGCGTATACGGAATATGGTGTTAGTGACCATGATTTTTACAGACCTTTAGCACATGATATATGGGGTAATGTGGTCAGTATTACGTCCGCGCGTTTCATGTACTAAGTAAATACGGATTGTATAGGGCGTTTTGTAGCATTAGTGCTTTTGGGGAATGAAAGTTTTAAATTTCACAATACAAGGCCACCAAGCAAGGACGATAACTAGTGGACCATTAACATTTTCTCTATATACATTTCATATAATTGATATGTTTCACATTAAACCTATAATAAAGATAACAATCATTTAGGGAGACAGTGCTTTATTTTTTTTAGGTTCTCTAAAGTTGAACAAGACGACATTTAACAGACCAATTCAATGTCAGTCCTATACAATCTTCATCAGGTCTCATGTATAGATGATACCTATAATAACCAAAATATTCACAAGCTGTAGATTTACATGTATTTTTGGGAAAAAATATTATTTGTGTAACAGAATCTTTGAATCTTCTATATTTGTCGTCGATATTAATACGTTCAAAGAGACCCTCATATGATACACCAGGATAAGGAAGTTGAAATAAGCAAATAAGCACACGTTGGGTTAATGGAAACTAAGTGTCCAGAATTTACTTATTTGTTCTGAGCGTTGATGTACATATATCTTTTTGTAGTGAAAATTGAAGTGTTCCTAATAGATATATTATTAAAGTTAAGAAGTTTTCCTTGTGGTTATTTTTATGAACGAAATCAGTTTATTAGGTTCTGAAGGTGGACATTCGCCTGTAAATATAATATTGTGGTATTTGTGAGTTATGTTTGTTTCATATAGAGTGTTTATTGTCCTTAGCAGAAAAAAAGTGTTCTTTCGCTTGTCATTTTAAAACGCAGAGGCTAGAAATCTACATGTGCAGCTAACTCAGGAGAGCTGTGTCTGCTTAGGCGTTTAATTAAAAAACGTTAAAATGGTTAAACCAGAATATAATGCCCCGTTTTCATTTATTGCAAGAATGATGACACTATCAATGAAGCTGAGAAATCGTGTGTCTGTAAACATATCTCTCGCAATTATCCATAATTCTGCTACGCTCATGATTGCTTGAGATTTCTCTTTTATGTTTCGTTGTTCTTATCTCAGTCCTTCCTTGCAAGTTATTCATCATCACCAGTCCCGTAACCTTGATGGTCGTTGGGGTACTCTTGACGACAATTTCACAATTTTCCTCCAATCTTAACGATCAAGAGCTGCTCTCGGAGATTTGACAAAGGTTAATTCTGTTCATTCTATGATGTTATCTTCATCAGCTTTCTTTGTTTGCCTTGTCTTCGTTTGTATGGTACTGTGCCCTGCTGAATTGTCGTTAGAAGGCCCATATTTATTGTAGCATATCCATACCATTTAAATGTGTATGTTAGTGAAGACAAGGAGTGCCATTTAATTAGTGCCGTTGATCGCTAGATTTTATTGCGCACTTCCTCATTGGTGATATGATCTACAAAAGATGTACGCCCAATCTTTCTGTACTATCTCATTTCCAATGTTTGTATTCTTTTTTCAACATTAGCAGTGAGTGTCCATGTTTCGCAGGCATATAGAATACAGCTAACACTACTATTTGTAATAATCTGACCTTTATTGAATGTGAGATGGCTTTGCCTTTCCGTATATTGTTTGGTTTTGTCAGGACTGCCATTGTCAGTGCAGTTTTAGATAACATTACTGATTGTGAACCTTCGTCAGTGGTACTGGTGCTCATATATTTGAACTGATTGACTGCTTCAAGTGCTTCTCCGTTTATTGTGATTATTCTTTCAAAGTTCAAGGTTTTGTTTGTCATTAGTTTGGTTTCATCGACATTCTGTGTTCTCGTGATGCCAGATCAAAGCACACAACTTGACCACGGAACTCTGCTCCAGCACTTGCTAGCCATCTGTATCATTTGTACAATAACGGTTGATAATTGTTCTGCCCACGATGCTGACTGTACCGAAGTGTTCTTAGAGCGTGTCTCTCATAAATATTTCAAGAAATATATTTTCAAATGTGGGGAAAGTAAACATATGTTTAAGAAAAAGTAAGACTTCAATGGGCGCAGAGATAATTCGTTTGTACTTAAGTTTATTTTGACATTTATTGGCTACAATGCACGTTATCTTCTAAAGATCATGTTGGTAGGTTACAAGAAAAAAGCAATGCCTTTTTCTTTGCACTAAAGCAAATATTTTCCTACATGAGTAGAGCACCAGTTCACTCCTTCTGGTGTAATATAAAAAAAAGTGATAATGACTAATATTTGTCAGTGACCATCAGCACATGAATTGACTGACGTATCAGCATCACGTCAGTTTTATCGGGACAATAATATATCTAGTACCCATTTTGATAGATAGGCGGATCTTGATACGTGTCGGCCCTCTCAAAATATGGAGAATTGAACCAGCCTGATTAGTAGATGAAAGAACTAACCACTTGGCTACTGCTGCTTCTTTGTGTGCTTAAACCAGAAACATTATGTGTAATACAAGTGCACGTTGAGTGGGAGAGATGAACAAGAACGTTTTTAGAAAGTGTTGGCAATCTTGAAATTTATATTTCACTTTAAAAAAGTGTCCTTCGGTACTACAACAATGTCAATAATCTCTCAAACAGTGTCCAATGAGCTAACCC
Organism: Megaustenia siamemsis; assembly: GCA_032433765.1. Classification (NCBI taxonomy): domain Eukaryota; kingdom Metazoa; phylum Mollusca; class Gastropoda; order Stylommatophora; family Ariophantidae; genus Megaustenia; species Megaustenia siamemsis. Next base: position 103,608,471 of record JAVIAB010000092.1, read on the forward strand.
CTCGCTCTCTAAAATTAACATAATTTTATCGTTCTGTTAAATTTATAGATTTTATTAAGATATTTTTTAAATAAAGAAGGAATTTGTTAACAGCTTTGATGTAGTGCATGAAGAGTTGATTAAATATCACAACGAATAACCGTGCCTGCTGGCCTAGATGACCACGTTTCTCCAAAACTTTTCATTTCTACAGTTATTTATCAGTTATGTTGTTGACTACCTATCCAGCCGCTATCTGAAACTGTCTTTAATCTTTTCTAGCTATCCCCCACCCCCTCGATTTTCCCGTTGTCTCAAGATATTCCAGTTCTGTTCTTACAATGTGGTAAATGATGATTGTGTTCTCATGATGTTGGAAATAGAGTGTCTTCTGGTTTTAGCCTCTTTATAACTTTCACATTGCACTATATAACTGTTCTTCATATTCGGACACATTCTTCTGTAAAACCATATTTTTGAGGCATCCAAAGATTGTCTTGTCCTTTGTCCAATTTTGCAGGAGTTTATGGCTCCACATAACAGTACACAATTATTTTTTGTTTTCCCTGCATTATATTTTTTCTGTTTCTTTAAAATGCAGGTTTTGCTTAATCGACACCTCTCCTTTGTTGTATGCCTACTATCTGAAGTTACAGTTACAAAAATATAGAATTGCATGATATATTGCTGATTGAAGTGTTGCATGTACATTTATTAGGCTTTAAGAAACAGTTAACTAAATTGGAGGATGTAAAGAATAGCTTTCTAGATATACACATTTTTGCAACAACTTAAAACGATTACAGCAATATTTTACAAAACAGAAAGATTTCTAAACATTTTGCTACGTTGTAGGATTTCATAAACAAATGACTAAATATGTAAAAATGATATGAATTGGTTAAAATATTTAATATAAGATATTGAAGATGATGTCAAGTGTTATCTCTGCATCGGAGATTGATTGTATTTTAATTCTAGTATCTTCCCTGTTGGGTTTTTGTTTCCGCATTGTCTGGTAACAATGTTAACCTCATATGGTAGATGTACAGCAGAGGTGAGACGCAGAATAGCTCAGGCAAAAGCAGCTTTCCAAAAAATGAGGAATATACTATATAGTCCATTTTTGAGAACAGAAACAAGAAAAAGTGTTCTTAAGAAAATCAAAAGAGGCTGTGTAAATGTGGTATTGCAGATGAATGTTGAGAATACTATGGACAGCTAAGAGGAGTAATCAAAACGTTCTGAAAGAGGCCAAAGCAAAAGGAGAGCTAATATCCAATATTAGGAAGAAACAATCATTTTTTGTTATTGTAATGAGAAGGTAACAGCTGGAATATATTGTAACAACTGGAAAAATTAAGGGACAAAGAGATAGAGGGAAGCAAAGAGAAGAGATACCAGACAGCATAAGAGAATGGCTTGGCAGTAGGTCAGCAACAAAACGATAAACAACTGTCGAGATCAAAAGTTGTGGAGAGACATGATCACCTACGCCAGCAGGCACGGTACATGATTATGATGATGATGATTGTTAGGGCTGTTATTTGCCTATGGTTGTTTATCTTCCACTTGTAATATTATGGTCCACTTGTCAGATTTCCCTCAACCGTGCCTGGAATGACATTTGACATGATGTCGTGCTGTTTTATACGTCTAGGCAATTTTAAATGTTTAATCGTTTAATCTTCATCTATTTAAATATTTATTAATTATTCGTTTCTGTTTAAATTAACACAATTTATTGCTTTTCTGTCATTATCGCTTGTAAATTCACATTTTATAGAGGCTTCGTTAGTCTGTCTAGCATTTGTTTGTTAATTAATATCTACACTCCAGCAACACAGAGTATTTTTTACTGGTAAGAATTATATCAATAAATACAATAATTGTTCCTCTTCAGTGATTGACAAGGATCTCGATCAGGATGGCACGACTGAGCTCGTTTCTTTTTCCCATAATTTCTTTAATAGATTTCTACGTTTGTCCTAACTTTCGTTCTCTGGTTCTTAAATAATAACTCTTAACAACTATCATTTTCAAACTGTTTGTTAATTTTTAAAATGGTAAATATAATAATAATCATCATCATCATCAAGTACCAAGCCTGCTGGCGTTGGTGATCATGTCTCTCCACAACTTTCAATCACGACTGTTATTTATCATTTCTGTTGTTGACCTGCCAAGCCATTCTCTTAAGCTGTCTCTTTTCTTTGCTTCCCTCTATCTCTTCGTCCCTCAATTTTCTCAGTTGCTACAATATATTCCAGCTGCTCTCTTCTCATCAATATAATAATAATGTTATTATAATATTAAAACACTAATATAAAAAAAAATAATACAACAAAACTTGTGATACTTGATTCCTAATGAATTTTTAGACCGGCATTTATTTTTTTCTCAACTTTCATTCCATCGTTGTGCTACCAATGCGAGATCTGGATACTAGACAGAAAGATAAAAGAAAACGATGAAATGAGCCTTCAGCAAATGCTGTGAGAGACCATCAGACAGGGTCAAATTTTACAGTAGCAGAGACCAACAGAACAATATTAGACGACAAATTATATCTGTCTTCGGCGCTGAAAGTCAAATGAAGAAGGAAAGAAGAAAAAGAAAAAAATATTGTTTTCTTATAATATCAGTTGACATAATGGCTTCTCAGATTTTACTTTTCTTCCAATCGCCAAAGTGTTTCCTTCGTAATTCATGATCTCTCTTTTAGTTTAGATACACTATACAATAAAATAGTCAAGTAAATGCTCGATTGTTAAAAGAGATAACTTAGCATAAAATGATTATATAGAGCTTGCTAGATTTTAATGTGCTTGAACAGGTCTTGAGATGTACCAGTTGAGTTTAGGACAATAAGAAAGCGCATTCTTTTATTTTTCTTCGTTCTCACATATGTCAAGCTAAATGTATTTGCAACATTTAGCTTGACATATCCGACTTCGTATCAACATTTGTTGGAACAGGTTTGTCTTCCCTCTTCAATCCCTTTGCTCTTGGCCAGGCTGGGATGATTGTTTGCGACATAGTAGGATCTTGGTCAGGTCAGAGTTAATTTGTTGGCTCTGTCTATAGAAGTTTCTTATGAGTCTTTAAATGTGATCAGCTCCAGCTCAGTGGACATCATATTTCAAATTCATTTCAAATTTCCGTAAATGTTTTGCAAGCATAGGTCTCGAATTTTCATTCCATTTGCGTCTGAAATGAGTGCGATGGTGACACCTTCATTATTATAATATAATTTATTATTATTATATGTAATTCGTTTATGTGGGCACATTAAACTAATGACTATTAAACAAAGCAGCCCAAGTACATGAAATAACTGTGTTAATAGTAATGATCAGGAAGTTATTTTTTTCAGGAACAAGTCTAACTTTGCATCTTATCTAAGTGTTTTATTCTATATAATCAGAGCATATCAATTTTGTTGACAAAAACCTGTCGAACTGGTTCAAGTTTCGCTGGTCTCATCATTCTCTTGTTGTTTATCATTCATGTTGTTGAAAGCAGCCACGCTATCACTTTGCTGGCTTTCGAAGACAAAAGTACAGAGGTACATTTTGAAAATTATTTTCTCCTTTTTTTATTTTAACGTTCCACATAGGCTAACCGTAGGCGCAGTCCATGGTGATTGTTCTCCTCTGCAGAACATTACTTGGTCATTTTTTGATAAGGAATTGAATTATCTCTTGAGTAAAATTTTGCTTACTTTTTACCACTTTTCTTTACTGTTTTTATTTTTTTTTTAAATATCGTTCACATGTTGTCTCTTTATTTTATCCTTTTATGAGATGAATTGTCGCTTGCAATTGTCGCTGTCCTTATTTTGTACGCTTTACACAATCTTATTGATATTAAAATCATATGGCGAAGCAACTACAAAGACACGTTATACATGTAAATACATTGACACCCCCCCCCCCCCACCTAAAGATACAGAGACAGAATAAACAATCCCCCCAAAAATGTTCAGCCAGTTCTAACTAATGCCGTGCGTCAAGAAATGACGTAAATGGAACTGGGTCGACTGCAGATCCCTAAACTACTTTCCGTATTAATTTTGAGTTGTTCCATTGATCCAGAGGGACCTGCTTTATGGATCAATGAATTATCATTTGTCCACGAATAAGAGAGCAGAATTATGTAACCAACAAATTTCTGGCCCAAAAATGTAGTCCTGTACAGTCGTATTATGTGTCCACTTATGTGTATGCGACATGGCTTTATGTCATTCTGGTTTAGTGTTTCTTGCTTCAGGCGTGATACATTTGTATTATTGCCACTCTCCTCCACATTTTTGGTGTGAACTATCATGTTTCTTTCTGCTAATGCGAAGCAGCTTCACTGCGTTTATTTTTTGTTGTAATGTTGATTATGGTATTCTTTAACAGGCAAAGTCTTATATTTTCTTGATGATATATTTAATTTATTGAATCCGTTTTTGTGATAGCGAAGGATGATGATGGTGGTTAGAGGATGGAAGGAGGCGTGGAGGAACAAGGGCAGTTTGCACTGGGGAATATCGACTAGAGAAGTACCTAACGAGGGGAGATAGGTTCCAAACACGAGGGAATAAGAGGGAGGTTGTGACACCATGTGATGTGTCACAGGAATGATTCCCAGATACAGCAAACAGTTTATGTTCGCTTCAGATTGTCGTTAATGTTAATTCTTGTGTTATATTGTATTCCATATCTGTAAATGTCATTTCTGTGATCTCCAGCAATATTTAAACTACATTATTGTGTGTGTGTGTACATATGTGTGTAAAGTACAGTGTATCTGTCACACTAGTGACGTATGAAGCATAAGGTGTTAGATTTCAGATGTTTACGTGACCATCTGCACTTTGATAGACTATATTGTCAACGCCAAGCCTAGCCACTCTACTCCTTTCCTCTCCTTTGCCGCGCCTTCCCCAGAAAAAAGAAGATCCCCTAGCACTTATTTTAAAAGGCTGGATGACCTCTAAACCTGTTCTGGTATCATCATCATGTGCCATACCAGATGGCGTAGACGATCATATCCTCCCACAATCTTCTATCTGCAGTACATCGTATCAATTCTGTTGTTGACTGTTTTCCATGCCATAACACCAAGTTATCCAGTATTTTCTCTCTTTGTCGTCCGCAATCTCTCTTTTCTTTTATTTTGCCTGTTGTAACAAAGTATTCCAACTTTCCTCTTCTCATGATATGTCCAAAAAATGTTGATTGTTTCTTTCTGATGTTTTTTAGGAGTTCCCTTTTTGTGTTGGTCTCTTTGAGAATTTCTTCATTGGTCTTTTTCTACAATTAAAATTTAAATCTTGTTCATTCAGACATCCAAAAGATTCAAGGGCAACAAAATAATACAATAAAGTAGTATTTTCCTTGATTTTTATTTCATACATGGAACATTCAAGATCTGTTTTTATCCAATCCCTCTACCCGTTGTTTTCCTCGGTCGCGGATAAACGTAACACATATTAAGACACATACTTGTACAGAGCAATGCATTAAAGCACTGTTATGCTTTTGTCAACATCGTTCAGCAACGCCTTCCAACAACATATTTTATAGTAGCAGATATTGCTGTATTTACGAAAATTTTGATCACAACACATACTCATTTAAAGTAGACTCGTATAAAAAATCGCTCCACACAATGTTCATTATTTCATTGATTGGTCATTAGCTCCTGTCTGAAGCGCCACCTAGTGTTAGTATTCTTCTTAGCCAATAAACATTATACTTAAATTCACCCGAGAACATTTTTTTAAATGTACCAGCTCCCTGACTCGAACATTTTTCTATTTTGTAATAATAGAAAATAATGAATAAAAAGCTGTCGCCACACTAGCCTCGCAATTATGTTAATTGTTTTAACCGCTCGTGTCATTTAGAATTTAAACAATAACAAAGTAAAGTAAAGTACCCCCGTCACGCAAAGTGGCGTATAGGGAATATGGTGTTAGTGACCATAAATTTTACAGACCTTCGGCACATAATTTTTGGGGTAATGTGGTCGATATTACGCCCGTGCCGCTTTACTTTCCCAGAAAAAAATCCGGTACCCATTAAAGTAATTTAAACAGTGTTTAACATTTTTTGTTTGGAGATTGCTATTGATTTTTTATATCGTGCTTGAATATCACTAAAGTTGTAGGAAACAAAGGTATATCACAGCGCAGAGCTGGAAGTTAGTTGTCAGTAACCCACAGCTGATGGCTTGCGCCACAATCGGTGAACCATAATCATCCAGACCCTACTCCACCTCGACGTGATGCCCCCAGAAAAGGACTTCGAAGATGGAAGAAAGCACTGAACTAAAAAATAACTTGCTGAAGTCGGATGTGTTGGGCCGAAAAGCGCAATTATCGCAGTATACTGCAAACTACAACACCACGAATTTACGCCAACTTAACGTCCTTTTAAGGGCGGATAACGAAGAGGCCTGATCGTTAGTCATCGGGTGAAGGCAACCGAACGAACAAAAGTTGTATAGATTGTTTTTTTTGTCATAACTGCATATTCATAGGAATACCTTGTAAGCACTGACGTTCAATTAAAGCGAGCACACACGCACGCACGCACGCCTTTCAGGTGATCCGAATAAATTGTGGTATTAAGATTAGATTATTATCTTGTCGCCCAAGGAGCGACATTGCCTTTACGTATTCATTTGTTAAGGAGCCTGATAAGGAGAGTGTAAAAAAAATATGCTCAAATTAAGTTGTGTAATTGTACTGTAATTACATCTTCATGGTTATTGCAATTTACAGACCATTTCTATAAAAAAAATAAAAATAAATATCTGAATGTCCAAAGTAAGACTCGGTAAGTCTTATGATCGTCATCTTTTGTTTGAACAGTACACAAGCGTGAGCTTTTATCCATTTTATATGTGTCTATGTGTGTGCATGTATGCGTTGTGTGAGTGTGTACTGTTCTTTATAGTTTACGAAAGTTTAATGTGCTCGTTCAGTTTATATCACAGCTGAATATGAAAGATTATTCTTCACATCCAACTGCCAATTCAACATTTATATCTCTGACAACAAGATTGGAATAATCGACTTGGTAGCATTTGTACATTGCAATGGCTTGCGATTGTTGGCTGCCTGTTTATTGTGTGTGTGTGTGTTTATTTGAGAGGGGGGGGTGTATGGATGTATGCGTGTGAATGTTGTAACCATTATCACAGTATAACGCGCAGAACTTGATGATTTATGTTTCAGACAATTTCTGCTTTGAATGAACATAGTATCACCCACAAGTCGTAGGCAGAAAGTTCTGTCACGTGCCTGAAAAATACGCCACTGTACTCCACCAGATACGTGCTGAGGTTGCACACGGTCAACAATTGACCTATCATACTCAGTGTATGACGACGGGACACACAATCCGCCTGCCTTGAAATTTCACGCCATCTTGTTGGTCACTCAGTAAACAGCTTCACTGATACAAAACAAAATGTAGTAATTGACCAGGCAATCTCTCAGATATAAAGTCGTATAGAGGGAATCAGTAACAGAAACACTTGAGTTATTGTAACGAAGATGACAATAATAATGCAAAGGCACTGAGGTCTAGTTGTTGACGACTCTGTTCCAGTGTAACCTGTAATGAGATGAAATATAAGAATAGAGACACAAAAATTGAATGTAATTTGATATAACAATTAAATGATTGAGTTAAAAAAATTGACATTACTGCACTTCAGGCAAACCGAGAAGCGCTCAGACCACGTTGCTAGACATGGAAGTGTATGTTTACTTATGATTCATGTGGAGCACTGATTGTAAATGGAGCCGCGATAGCTCAGTGGTTAGTGAACTGGATTACCACGGACAAGGGTAGGGTTCGATCCCAACCGACGGCTTCCGGGTTCACCCAGCCTTAAATGGGTACCGGATTTTTTTCTGGGAAAGTAAAGCAGCACGGGCGTAATACTGACCACATCACCCCAAAAATCATGTGCTGAAGGTCTGTAAAATGTATGGTCACTAACACCATATTTCCCTATACGCCACTTGGCGTGACGGGGGTACTTTACTTACTGGTTGTAAATACTCCTCACATTTCCCGTGTTGCATGCTTTGCAACACATTTTTTTTTCACGCGAATAAAAAAAAAAAAATCACAATTTATAAAACAGTAAAAAAAACAAGGTGTCCGGTTAGCGCAATCGATAGGCGGTTGGCTTACCACGGCAACAGCCGGGGTTCGTACCCTGGCGAGGACACCTGGGTTTTACTAATTCCCTAAAAATTAGTACCTCTGAAGTCGGAGTAAATCTGCCTGCATGGCGAGGGGCATCCTGTAATGGGATAAAACAGACTTTACACGCAAAATTCAGTCCCACAAAATTGAGTGGGTGGGACTTCGTCAGAGGTCAAAGCTGACGAAAGCGAACGAAAACAGTAAAAGATTGAAAATAAAAACACTACACCCCCCCCCCCCCCATACCTCACAGTGAATGTAGTATTATTCTCCATATATTTTTAACTTTCGTCACATTTTTGCGCAATGTGGTGACGTCTTTCTTTGTCAGGACAGTCTGATACCAAGTAATGCCTCAGTGAATCTATAAGACGTTGACTGAATTCGAAACCTATCTCTTGTCCTTAGTACTGATCTACCGCGGCTGTCTTAAAAACAAAAGTTCGTAACGGAAACAAATTAGAATTGACGAAAAAGCTTAACATTAGCAACGAAAATAAATTTATAATCAAACGCAGAAAATCAGCAGAATATAACATTTCGTTTCGTTTTAAGTTCTGGCTAAAACTGAGTCCCACATCACCTTCATCATCATCATCACCATCATACTCATCATCATCACAAGTATAAATACTTCATGGATAGATATGGCGGAAAGTTCTGCCCAGTTAACAATGATCTAGACTAAAAAACCTGGGCAGAGTATGCGAAGCTGGCGCATCATTTACATACAGGTCAGCCGTCTAAGCCTAGGAAAACAGATGATAAACTTTGTCAGGGCATTAAGTAGGATTGCAAATATAGTTCACATACCAAAGACGTGAACGCTGAAAAAGAAATCTTCGAATAAAGCATTTATATTTATTGTCTGTTTAGAAGGTAAGTTCCATAGCTACACTTTGCCTACTCAAAGCTTCCAGTATAATATATATATATATATATATATATATATATATATAAAGTAATGTACCCCCGTCACGCCAAGTGGCGTATAGGGAATATGGTGTTAGTGACCATACATTTTACAGACCTTCAGCACATGATTTTTGGGGTAATGTGGTCGGTATTACGCCCGTGCCGCTTTACTTTTCCAGAAAAATCTGGTACCCATTTAAGGCTGGGTGAACCGGAAGCCGTCGATTGGGATCGTACCCTACCTCTTGTCCATTGTAGTCCAGTTCACTAACCACTGAGCTATCGCGGCTCCCTAGTATAATATATACCGATCATTAAAAGAAGAATCTCCATAAAAGTAGATGGCACGCTTCATATATTTCTTTTATGAGAAGATTATTACAATCACCCCTTTGCTGCTGCAACTCAGTTAGTGATAAAAAAAAGTAATGTACCCCCGTCACGCCAAGTGGCGTATAGGGAAATATGGTGTTAGTGGCCATAAATTGTACAGACCTTCGGCACATGATTTTTGGGGTAATCTGGTCGGTATTACGCCCGTGCCGCTTTACTTTCACAGAAAAAAAATCCGGTACCCATTAAAGGCTGGGTGAACCGAACGCCGTCGGTTGGGATCGAACCCTACCTCTTGTTCTTTGTAGTCCGGTTCACTAACCACTGAGCTATCGCGGCTCCCTTCAGTTAGTGATAGTCATTGATAATTATATAACTTTTAATTCTTTTTACAATAGAAAATATCTCTCCCTCCCTGGCCTTCATTCTCTGGTTCTCAAATTACACACACTTGCACACACATACACACACACACAAATATATACTGTCCAAAAAAAGAAACGCATAGGTACTGATGACCAAATTGTAGGCATAACTTTGACATTCAATAAGTTTATTAATTTAATGACCACAGTGTTCAAATTGCACATAAGAATACCTTAGGGTACTTGCTTTCCATTTACAGTTGTCGTGCATCTGTGTGACAAATTTTTTAGTCCCATGGGTTCTCAGGTTAGTATGGTGTGTGGCCTCCTCTTGCATCGATCAGCGACTGGCATCTCCTTGTCATAGATGCGATCAAATGTCTGATGTGGGCCTGTGGTATGGTTGCCCACTCTTCCTGCAGTGACTGAAACAGATCACGACGATTGGCTGGAGAAACGTTTCGGTGACAAAGACGTCTTTGCAGCTCATCCCATAGATGCTCGATTGGGTTCATGTCTGGAGACAGCGATGGCCAGGGAAGGGTGGGAATGTTGTTGGTAGTCAAGAACTGTGTGGTGAACCGTGCAGAATGGGGTCTGGCGTTGTCCTGTTGAAACACAGACCTCTGCGGTGCCAAAACTGGAACGACATAGGGTGCAAGAATTTCATTGACGTATCGTTGCGCATTCAAACCTCCTTCAATCTGCACCAATGGACTCCTTCCGTTGAAATTGATCATTCCCCACACCATTACACCTCCACCACCGTGCGGCGGAGCTTCATCAACGCAATTTTGGGCAAAACGTTCATTAGGCCTACGGTATACCCTTCTCCGTCTGTCATGGCGTTGCAACAAAAAGGAAGATTCGTCACTAAACCAGATACGTCTCCATTGATTGTCGATTGTCCAGGGCCGATGCTGGTTGGCCCAAAGAAGTCGATTTTGGCGATGGCGGCGCGTTAAGACAGGTCCTCGGTGAGGTCGTCGTGCCATAAGTCCAGCGTCATGCAGTCTATTCCGGACAGTTTGCTCAGACACACGGCGTCCTGCAAGCAATGACTGCGCACTAGAGGAAGCTGTTGTAAACCTGTTTCTGAGGTGATGAACCCGAATAAAGCGATCTTCAGCTGCTGTTGTCACCCTGGGTCGCCCACTGCGGTGCCGGTCTTCAACTGAGCCAGTGGCTTGGAAACGGTGCCAAAGTCGACTGATGGTACTCTGCTGCACGTTTAGATGCCTGGCAACCTGATTTTGACTTTCGCCTGCTTGCAGACGACCGATAGCAATGTTTCGTAAATTTAGCGATAGACGCGCCATAATTGTTTGCTTAAAATTTAAATGAATTTGTTTGTGTAACCTCATCCTTTTATAGGGCTTCATTTGCGTGGGAAGTGAGCTGTGTTTACCAAAAAAATCACGATTTTTCCATGAACGCAACGTGAGTTATGTTAAAAAAATGCGTGATTACCAAGGGCAGCTACTGCGTTCTGACTATGCAAAAGAATCTCGAAATTTACGCTTAATCCTTGACCTGTATCTTGTTGACAAATTTTGGTATGGTTTGAGATACCCCGAAAAAATGTTTTTTCTAAAAATATATAAATAATTAAGCTTGTACAAGCTATGCGTTTCTTTTTTTGGACAGTATATATGCCTCTGTAACACTGAACCTGAAAATCCTTTGCAAAGAGCTTGCAATAGGAGACAATCAGTGTACTGGAAACAGTCTGTGTATCCAGCAAGTGTTTTGGCCCTTTAGTACTACGAATGTTCTATTTTGCTCCATCTGGCTAGTCGGTGCAAAAAGTGCATGCACTGTGCTGAAATCTTCTTGATCAATTTTCAGGAAATTATTTGTGGGCCACAATGTGAGCGCAATGATGCGAGTCTGTTTGGAAAATGAGGGGGGGGGGGAGAAAGTAGGGTAGGAATGTGTTAAAAAAAAAAAAAAAAGTAAAGTATCCCCGCCACGCCAAGTGGCGTTGGGAATATGATGTTAGTGACCATAAATTTGACAGACCTTCAGCACATGATTTTTGGGGTAATGTGGTCGGTATTACGCCCGTGCCGCTTTACTTTTCCAGAAAAAAATCCGGTACCCATTAAAGGCTGGGTGAACCGCAAGCCGTCGATTGGGATCGAACCCTACCTCTTGTCCTTTATAGTCCAGTTCACTAGCCACTGAGCTATCGCGAATCGGTAGGAATGTGTGGGGAAAGTAAATCACGGCAGGAGGCGGCCACACCACATGGGTCATACCGGTTGGTGTAGACCATCATGTCAATCCACAATCTTCTATACATAGTGAATCGTATTAATTCTGTTGTTGACTGCTTTCAATACCATGACACCAAGCTATCTAGTATCTTCTCTCTTTGTCGTCCGCTATATCTCTTTCCTTGTATTTTGTCAGTTGTAACCAAGTATTCCAACATTCCTCTTCTCATGATGTGCCAGAAAAAATGCTGATTGTTTCTTTCTGATGTTTTTTAGGAGCTCCCTTTTTGTGGTGGCCTCTCTGATAATGTCGTCTCTAGTCTTTTTAGCTGTCGAGGTAATTTTCAACATTCTTCAGAGAAATCCCATCTCTGTGGCATCTGATAGTCTTTTCATTTGTTTGTTTACTGTCCATGATTCGCTTCCATAAGTCAGAATTGGCTCTATATAGCATCGATGAACTCTTTTTTTCACTTCTATTGACATAGACCTGTTGTATGAGACGTTTTTAATTTTTGAAAGGCTATTTTGGCCTTAGCTATTCGCCTTTTTTATTCCTGTGATGCATCTTCCATCTAATGTTATTGTTCCCAAATGTAACGCGTTGCATTTGTTTCTCTCTCTCTCTCTGCGTTCAGGACTCAATCAGAGTAAGGATTCCAGACTCTCATATGAAGTCAGCTGTCAGGCTAAGTGTGTTGATCGCCCCCACAGACAGAACATCACAATTAGAGTCTGTCAGATCCACTCTGACTGAACACCCGTTAATACGTTGCACTGTGTTCTGCGCCAGTGGCCCAGTGCATCCGATTTCAGCCAGCATTTTATTCGGGTTTACTTTCCCTAGCCTTTGATTGTCCCCAATCTTCCTGCAAGGCAGCAGATGATCTTTTCTGTAGGGGGATTCTGCCCTTAGATGGTAGGCCCTCCCTGGTTTACGAGCACCATCTGCCCGAGTCACTAGAGGTGACTAACACAGACATACACACACAAAGATGTGAGATGTGACTAACACAGACATGCACACACAAAGATATGAGATGTGACTAATGCAGACATGCACACAGCGATACGAGGCATGACTAACACTGACACACATCAAGATATATGACACATGACTAACATAAACATGCACATAAAGATATGAGATATAACTGACATTGACATGCACACACAAAGATATGACACATGCCTAACATAGACATTCACACAAAGATAAGAGATATGACTAACATAGATATGCACACACAAAGATATGAGATCGGACTAACATAACCATACACACAAAGATATGAGATATCACTAACCCAGACATGCACACACAAAGATATGACATATGACTAACACTGGTACACACTAAGATATGAGATATGACTAAACACAGACACACATAACCGTCTTTATAACCCTTTGTAGCCGTCTTTAAATATGGTCCTTTATAACCGTCTGGTCTTCCTCGACTTCGCGTTGTGACTTGTTTCCCCACGACTTCCAGCGTCCGTGCATTTGTTTCAGATTTGTCATGATTATTTTTAGGCTACATGATGGTGATGATTGTTTCTCCGATATGACTATTACTTATGTTTTCTTACTATTCTACTATTGATCTCATAATATTTTCATTGTAAAGTGAAAACAAATTCAGCGACTGAACACAGTCTTGTCTGATTCCTTGTTTTATATATTGCAACTGTTCTGTTTGGTAGCTAATTCTTATGGCTGCTATTTCTTATACTACGGCCACATCAAAAGAGACGGTGCGCTGGAAAGAACAATAATGGAAGGCATGGTTCCAGCTTGACGCATCAGGGGCAGACCAAGAAGAATATGTTTTCAAGACATCAAGGATACATTGAACATGACAACAGAAGAAGTGGGAGATCTGGTTAGGAACAAAGATTATGTCAGACGGGCTGTTGTGAGTACAGTATTCTGCAAAGGACATGCGACCTGATGATGTTGCTAGTCTATAAGCGAAAAGAAAATTATATACATGCACAAACATATATACATATACAAATACACACACACACAATTATATATTTACATATTTGGTAAACATAAAGGTAAAGTATAAGCCAACACCAAACTAACACTCAGGACTTCGATTCACATTTACCAAAGTTGTGTGCTTAGTACATTTATATATGGATGAGATACTTGGTTAAACAATTTACATGTGCGTTGCCTTCGAAAGATTATGAGCATCAAATAGCAGGACAAAGTAAAACTCTAATGTCTTAGAACGAGCCAAACTCCCATCCACCATGGCAACACTTAGGAGTCGTAGACTAAGCTGACTGAGTCATGTAAGCAGAATGGCAAACATTCGTATTCCCAAACAAATATTGTATGGCAAACTTAAGGACAGGGAGCCGCGGTAGCTCAGTGGTTAGTGAACTGGACTACAAAGAACAAGGGGTAGGGTTCGATTCCAACCGACGGCTTCCGGGTTCACCCAGCCTTAAATGGGTACCGGATTTTTTCTGGGAAAGTAAAGCAGCACGGGCGTAATACCGACCACATTACCCCAAAAATCATGTGCGGAAGGTCTGTAAAATATAGGGTCACTAAAACCATATTTCACTATACACCACTTGGCGTGACGGGGTTACTTTACTTTTTTTTTTAAAACTTAAGGACGGAAGTAGACCAAAGGGCAGACCAGAACTGCAATATAGGGATGTTTGCAGGCCTTCCTTGAGGGAATTCTCTTTCAGTGAAACTGGGAAAATATGGATGAGATCGTAGCACATGGAGAACAAAAAAAAAAAAAAAAATGGCACAAATACTTTCGAGGCAGTGCTAATGTCAAATTCAGAAGACAAAAGGCGCAGAAGAAAAGAGACGAGCCCATGAACCACAAATACATCTTGTTCATTCTACGAGCGGATCTGTCTATCCAATATTGGCAAATTCAGCCAGAGAAAAGCTGTTCAACAAAGTAGCATCAGCTTAAGGGATAATATTTTACTAAACTACAGACTTATGATTACTTGCTACCAACCGTCTGTTAAGACATCAAAGGCCGCACATACACACACGCAAGCACACACACACACACACACACACACACACACACACACACACACACACACACACACACACACACACACACACACACACACACACACACACACACACACACACACCTACCTATATACATACTGTAATACGCATTACTATTTATAATAGTACGAACTATAGTCACAATACTAAATCACAGTAAAATTTAACAATCTCCAGCACAATCTCCACATGTACTTTCAGCATAACTTTCGGATGCAGAATGTCTCTCAGATTGATGTTAAACACGTTAATACCAGCATTGGTTTGTTTGTTTATTTGTGTGTCTGTCTTTTTACGTGTTATCTTTACAATGTTTTGTATAACTTGAATTTTTGTTAACTATCTACCTAGGTATTAATGTATCTTGTTCTCTAACCCACACACGAGTGACAAAGACAAAATCAACAACAGTTTTTACAAGGATGTTCTGTAATCAAGTATGGTTTAAATAAATATAAAATAATACACGACTTACCTCTCTTGACATTTGTTGTATCAGCTGTCAATATGAAACAGAAACAGAAAAATAAACATAAAAAAACAACAAATCTGTATAATTTTCAATATTATACAATCTTATGTTGTTACAAAGTTATTAAAATATAATATTTACTGTTATTCAATGCACAATATTAGTTTTGAAATGAATAAAACTGATAAAAGTAATACATTAAAAAAAAACAACAAATCTGTATAATTTTCAATATTATACAACCTTCTGTTGTTACAAAGTTATTAAAATATAATATTTACTGTTATTCAATGCACAATATTAGTTTTGAAATGAATAAAACTGATAAAAGTAATACATTTTTAATGTTACCGGTCAGCTATATTTACATACTAAAGTTTATAATTCATTATAAAGTTACATTTCAGAAGAGGTTCTGAGAGAGATCAAAGCAAAAAGAGAGCTAATTTCTAATGTTAGGAAGAGACAATCATCATTTTTTGGCCATGTAATGAGAAGAGAACAACTGGAATATATTGTAACAACTGGAAAAATTGAGGGACGAAGAGATAGAGGGAAGCAAAAAGAAAAAATAACAGACAGCTTAAAGAGAATGGCTTGGCAGAAGGTCAACAACAGAAATGATAAATAGCTGCCGAGATCGAAAGTTGTAGAGAGACATGATCATCTACGCCACTAGGCCCGGTACTTGATGATGATAAAGTTACATTGCCAATGATACACATATTATAAAGTTACATTACCAAAGATACACATACTATAAAGTTGGAATGTCAGATGAGTAGTTCCCAAAATGTTTGTCCCGGCTCCCAGGGGCGCCGCCATATTTTGACAACGGTGTAGCGCCAGGATATTGTCCTGTGCTTACTCAGTGGTTAGAAATAATACAATAACAGCATCCATTCAGGCTGAATATTTTTCAGTATAAAATGGTGTTTCTACAGGACAGTGTTTATATTGTCGTCATTTATCATCTATTATATCCCACCAGAGTTTACTGGACTTATACGATTGATTGTAATTACTATGTGGACGCCGGCGATATATGATCAGCAGGGAAAGAGAGCCAGAGTTGTAACAAGTTTGGGAGCCACTGTTATAAATTCATAAATTTAAAAAATGTATATCCTTACACATCCTATATTCGCAAGTGCATAAGAAATAAACATTTATTTAAAAGCTGATCAGAAAATATATTAATTTCACTAACGAAGATTGGTCCAGAACGCTGACAGACTATGGACTAAAAGCTGTCAACGACTCATAAATGACTGCTGCAGCTAGTGACAGTGAACTAGATCTGATCACGACTCTACTTAGCCTCATCGTGGTAGTTTCATGAACAAGTCTAACCTAACGAACCAGGTGATTACAGATTAGAGATTAAAGAGAGGATCAAACCTGGTACTAAAAAAGTATGTGAAGTCGAGTGTATTGGGTCGAAAGGCGAAGTTATCACAGCTTCATGTAAAGCCCCGAACCAACGCAGTTGTGCTAATTTAACTAAGAGGAGCAGTCTTAAGGCGAGCGCAGAAGAAGAAACAAAAGTAAAGACCAATACTTTATCTCTTCGATCACAATTTATTGTTCTCAATGTTTACAACTAAAGATGTAGCTTGAAATTGTAATTTTCTGAAGAGCTATTCTGAAACAATTCATAACTTCATTCATTCTTACATTTCCTAATAGCTCAGGATATCCTTCGTCACAGAATAATTGGGGATGTAATTATCCTACACCAGAAAATTAAACCTGCACGGATCCAAGGATTGTTGAGCAGGGAATAAAGTCACTGTGCCCTTCGGAAATGGTGTAAAAAATGACTAAAGTGGGTTGTTCACTGCCCAAGCAATCAGCTTTAAAACAACATGCTTCAGGAACTCAAACCGCAGGAAATAATGTAGTTTATAGCAGCAGAGCTAACAGGAAAGGCTAATTTTGTGAATAAATAATAACGTGTAAAAATTAAATTAATCAGTGATTACAGAATAAAAGAATCAAGAGAAATTGAAGAAGACAAACTAAACTAAAAAAAACACCAAAAGAAGACCGCTCTGTTGAAAAAAAAAAAAAAAAAGCAATGTGAATTGCGCAGAGAATAAAGAAGAAAAAAATGGAAGAAAGGAATTATATTTAAAAACGACATACACAGCTACATTAAAAAAACATATCAAACGAAGGAGAATTAATTGAAATTCAGAATATACAAGGATGAGGCAGAAGAAAATGTGAAACGGAATAAGATAAAGTAAGCATTATAATGAATTAAGTTAAAGAAAGAAAGAAAAAAGTGGAAAGAAACTAACATCTAAAAAAAAAAAATTAAAGAACAAGATGAAGTACATTTTTGATAAAATAAGGAAAGCGGAAAGCGGAAAATGGATTTTAAGAAAACTAAAGAGTAAAAGAGAAATAAATAAGCACGTAAGAAGAAAAAAGGCAGAACCTAACGTTTCCTCCACTAGTTTCCACAGACCCCCTTTCCATCCTCTCACTAAATTTCCACGTATCTGTCTAATAATCCATATAAGAGATTTATACCAAACAGTTTCAAATACATAAACAATGTATTTTCTCTTCAAATACAGAAACTATGTATTTTTTGTAATAATTTTTAGCACACTAATTTAGTAGAAATTAACTCCTTTATATAAAGTTTTCATTACTCACGTAGAAGTAATAGAAGTAATGAGAGTAGAAGAAAAGTATAGGAGGAAAAAAACACCTTATTCTTGTATATGTTGCTAGGACTTAATTAAAATTATACAATTACAGGGAGTTGGAAGGGCGAAGAAGAAGATGAAGAAGAAAAAGAATTAACAACGAACAGACGTTAGTACAATTTTACTAACTGTCAATAGAGGCAGACCGCTGTTTCCATCTTACTAAGTCTAGGTAATACGATAGAATGGCTAGAATGAATAGAACCGTTTTATAGACTGAAGACGGGCCGTGGGCAATAAGGCAAACTTAGGACATCTATTTTCCAGATTAAGCATCTTGGTTTGTATGAAAGCTTGTAACTTCATTTTGGTTTATCTTACCAAAGAGAACTGTAACTTTTAAACTTTCGATGTATCCATTTGCTGATCTGCAGATATAAGTTCCGCTATCTGAGGCTTTACTTCTGTCTATCAAGAGTTCACTCACGCGGACGCTAATGTGGGAAAAATAACAACAATGATTGGGTGAGTAATTGAACGACAGAGAATAAATGAGGGAATTGGTGAGGGAATGAGTGAAGGAAATTTAAAAGAAAAAAATGGGAGCATATGAAGAACCACATAAAGAAGTATAGTAAGTGACACGTGTGATATTGAATTTTATTATCCAATGAATTGATATCACGACACTCTGAGCTCACCTATAGATGTACAGACATTTTCAGCAAGTGACATTACGCGTATATGCTAATGATTCCCATAGCTTACCGTCTGCACACACTTCGGACCGTCCTTTCCGTGTCCCATATTGAGCCTTTTCTCCCTGACCAGAGTTTCAGAATATTGATCTCTTCTCAATGCTGTGTCATCATCTCAATTAGGGCCCATGTATTCTCATTTACTGTCAAAAAATTACTCAATGTATGTATGCCATTGATTTCTAGAGCTCGCTGGCTACAAATTCCCTTCTGGCCCGTACTCTAACAGGCTCCTTTCCATCTGCATTGAGCTTGAATCTCGATTACCCGAGTCTCAGAAATGAATCTTCCGTGGTCTTTGTGCCTCGACCATCTTAAAAGCGGCCATTGAGAGTCCTTAATACGTGTCTCTTGTCAAGCTCTAATGTCGCCTTCTACAGCTGTGTACTGGTTCACGTGAATCTCCTTCAATTATACATTCAGTTATTACATTCTTTGATTGATTTATTATTTTTACAATACACTTTGCAAGTAGTTTATTACATGTAGTAACATAAAATTCGCGAGAAGTAATTTGTAATTGTGGATGCACTAAAAAATTACTGTTTTCACTTTGAGATATTGAGTGAATTAATTGTCATAATATCTGAAATATTAAAATGAAATAGATGTTACCAACGTTTGCTGTGGCTTCCTGCGTGGCAACGACCATATATTTTCATACTGTTCTATCTGTGGTCATAGTTCTCATTCATTAGATGTAATTTTGTTTACACATTACTAGCTTGTATCTGCATCCTATGTTATTTTTTCAATCTGTAAGCACAATTCTAAGTGTATCATAAATCTAACTCATTTTTGCTTATGACTGTCTCATCTGATCTCCAGCAGATTGTCCTCGATCCGTCTCTCTTTTCATTTTAAGATAAGAAAGAATTTCAAATAAAATACTGAAATAATATTTTTGTCATTACAAAAAAAAAAAAAAAATGAACGCATTAAGGAAAACATGTTATTTTTCATAATAATTTTAATATTTGTTTGTTTCGCTTGTTTCTTGTTTCTGTTGCTGCTTTTCCATTGATTGTCTGTCTGCTTATTTATTCTAGTCGCTTCTACAATTTTGGTCAATTTTATTTCTGTTTGTGTATGCCTGGATGAATTTTTGTTCCTCAATAATGCAAACGTCAATGAAGTATCGTATTTGGATCTGTAAACAGTTCCATCTTATTTCTGTAGGTTGAATAAATGCTCTGAGATAAAACAATTGTCGGATATACCCAGAAATAACATTTCGTGAATTTTCATTTGCAGTAATTACATTGTGCGACATATAATTTTATTATGAAATGTGTTTCTTTAAATTATTATCATTTTACAGAAAAAACAATGCTAAAATTAAATGCATATTAAATATAGCAAATTAATTAATTAAACTACTAATACAAATTAAAGGTCGACCACGAAAAAGATGGATTTATAGAATATTAGAAACATTTGGTAACATAACAGCAGCAGAGGCCAACAGGAGAGCAAAAAATACCAATTATATCCCTCCTCGACGCTGAAAGGCAAACAGGAAGGAAAAAAGAACACAATTCATCAATAATATATGCGTTTCGAATTATTCGAAAAAGAGCGATATAGGATATGCTATTTTTCTGCCAACATTATGCTGTGAGTGTTCACTATAAATGTTCTGAAAGAGGCCAATGCAAAAAAAAAGAGAGCTCAATTCCAACATTAAGAAGAAACATTCATTATTTTTGGCCATGTAATGAAAAGGCAACAGCTGGAATCTATTGTAACAACTTGGAAAATTGAGGAACGAAGAGCTAGGAGGGAAGAAACGAGAAAAGATACCAGACAGCTTAAGAGAATGGCTTGGCAGAAGGTCAACAATAGAAATGATAAATAACTGTCCCGATTGAAAATTGTGGAGAGACCATGATCACCTACGCCAGCAGGCATGTCACTTGATGATAATAATAATAATAATTGTTATTATTATAATTTATAATTAAATTATAACAATAATGACATCAGACTAGTGACCTCCTGTGGGTAGGAGGATCTTGAGAGCCGGTTGCGTGCGGTTCAACATTTCAAAAGAAAGTAGTAATAAATAAAAACAGTATAACAGGCGTAATAGTCGCTTCTGGAGCTGGCAACTAACACTACAACTAACACTACGCCACTGCATTTGACACAATTGACTGCTAAATCTTCGAGCAGAATTTAAAAGAGAGACATAAGTTGTAAAATATTACTTTGGCTCCACCATGTTGTAATTTGTGATAACAACGTGTCTGTAATTAATATGATCAATCCTGTCCCCATCTTTGAACCAATCGATGCTGAGATGTATCCCATCAGGCCCTGTGGTGTTACAGAACAAATGTATTGGCTGCCCCATTTCTACGTAATTCGGTCCGGATATAGCAACTGGCGGGAAAGTAACTGCGGGATAAAATAAATATGTACTTGTTAGATGTTTCATCATTACACATACGTGTATGTTTGTTATCAGTATGAATATTGTTATGCTATGTTAAGTTAAACCAGTAGAAGAGATCGATCACTTTATCTATCTTGGAAGTCACATTGATCGGGAAGGGGATACAAGTAAAGAAATTAGAATCAGAATAGCTAAAGCAGAAATGTCTATCAAAGGCCTTGAAAAGTTGTAGAAATCAAAACTTATCAGTACAAACACAAAACTTAGACTATTCAAATCAAAAGTACTATCAACCATTACATATGCATATGAGAGCTAGAAAACAACAAGAGACAGAAACAAAGTTGGACGCATTTGAAAATAAATGTCTAAGGAAAATACTTGGTATAGCGTGGAACGAATTAAAAACAAACGAGGAAATTAGACAAATCGCCAATCAACGACTAATATCTACAGTAATCAAGAAAAGACGATGGTCATATGTTGGACATCTGATGAGGAGAGATAATAACCGAATAACAAAGCAAGCCATCATGTGGGAAACAACGGGTAAAGGAAAAGAGGCCAACCCCCAGTGAGACACTGAGATGAACATTGATCAGAGAGGCAAGAGCAGCAGGAATCGGCTCCCTCAATGAGATAGAATTGATTGCACAGAACAGAGACAAATGGCGAGATTTAATAAAATATCTTTACGAGTATTGAAAACTACTAGAATAAAAAATTAGATAAGAGAAAGAGTAGCTGGGTCTATGCCCTATGGGCCGGCTACGGCTCGAAAGGTCAATAGATAGATAGATAGACATTAAGTTAGGAAGATTGTATTTGTCACTTTAGAAATCAACGTTTCCCCATCTCTTTAGTGTTGGTGACCAGATCTTTCACAACATATTTGTCATAATAGAAGTCATTTGTGATCAGAATAAATAGAAACAAACTCTGCAGCTAACACAGAGCGCATCTCATTATGTAGCAATTACCTTGTGAAAATAATCAGTATAAGAAATCATATCGGCAGCAGCAAGTGTAGACGATCGTATCTCTCCAAATATTTCTCTCACTTGTATTCCACATCAGTTATACTGCCGATTTCTTCCTACTGCGGTTGTTAAACTTTCTAGTATTTTTTGCCACTGTCATCCTGTCTAGTTTTTCTTTCTTTTTTTTTTTTTTCATTGAACACTATTTGCAAAATAATTTAACTACCTTGGACATACTATAAGCAATGATGGAAAATGTAAAATTGAAATAAACAAAAGAATAGTATGGCAAAAGTAATTTTAATGCCATGAAAAATACACTAACAACAAAACAAATAACACCAGGGCTGAAACTAAGAATAGCAAAATGTTACATCTTCTCAATATTCCTGTATGGTACAGAAACATGCACATTAGGCAAGAAAACAGAACAGAAAACTGAAGCCTTTGAAATATGGATTTATAGAAGAATAGGTAGAATTGGATAGAAAGAAAAGAAAACAAACGATGAAGTTTTAAAACAAGTAAAAATAAAAAGAGAACTACTAAACACAATTAGAACAAGACAAATGACATTTTTGGGGCATGTTAAAAGACACAACAGCCTACTAAAAGTAATATTGGAAGGGAAATAGAAGGTAAAAGAGGCAGAGCCAGACCAAGTCTAACATGGACGAGTGACATAAAAAAAAGGACAAGTCAATCTATGACAACCTGCACCATCAAAGCAAGAAACAGAGTGGAATGGCGATCCATGGTAGCCAACCTTCCTTGCGGAGACGGCACCCGATGATGATGATGATGAACAATATTTTCAAGTTTTCCTCTTCTCAAGCAATGATCAAAGATGACACCACATCTTTATTGCCTCCAGTGATTTTCTTGCTTGCTTATTGTCCGTAACTCGCTTCCTTATAATAAGGCAGGGTCTATGTGTCAATGAGTGAAAACAATAGATATATGAAAACAATAGATCTAAAAGCTGATTGCTAACAACAAAGAATATTTATACTGTTGATATGGTCTCGACTTTTTAAAAATCCGTTTGAAAGGTAGAACACAGTTACAGCATTATTTTCATCGATCGTTTAATATTTTGCGTTTCTCTTATCACATTTGCTATCGCAATTAATATTCGTTACATTGTTGTTTGTCTGGAACAAAAAATATCTCAAATATCGATATATACAAGTAAGGAAATTGTAAGTCAACGATTTTGCTATAAATTATGTTCCCCTTTTATTTCGGATAATTTGACATTTGAATTTCCCGCGACAGTTCTATACTTCTAGGCCTTTCTGATTACATGTACAGTGTCACAAAATTGTAATTTCACATTGGGAATGGAGAAACTCTACTACAATACTATTTACAAGTAATACTGTACTGTATTACATAGATTAGTGTTTGTTTAATTAATATACATGTGCTGGGTTTTTTAAACTACACTAGTTAACTGTTCTATTTATTATTTAATGCTTAATTCGCTAAAGAGTTGTTTAATTTATGTTTTTATCAATATGTAATGCTTTTAAATACTGGAGGTGAATAATTTGTGTAGTAGAGGTTATTACTTCGTTTTTATTACGTGACCAGTTAGCTCGGCAAAACTGATAACTCGGCACAGTTTCAGAGCTAATGATGTCGAAAAGTGTTGTGGGTCTGTATTTATGTTCTTTTTACAACTTAAGAAAACAGCAACCAACCCTAAGTCTTTGGTATAAACTATATAATAATAATAATAATAATATTAGTTTCAATAGATCTTTCAATATTAAATGTCCCTGATCCTTTATAACTTCGTTGAATGCTTATGCACAATAAAATGTGAGAAACATTCTGTGACATTATATTTTCTTCTTTACTCTTTTTACCTAAATGCTACCATTCTGATGTATTCAATGCACACAGATACACCCACTCATATTCTCTCAATCTGTTTTTTTTTCTGTGTCTGTTTCTCACTCATGCGTCTCTTCAGTAAGAAGGTATACCTGTTTCAACAAGAGGAGGACCTGTGGAAGGAAAAAACAAATAACAACTGAGTCCACTCACATATATTAGACTATATGTAGACTAATGGGAGTTAAATGAGGAATCACAATTGACTCGGAGTTTGACTAGTATTAAACTACTAGTAATCAATCGTGGCCTTTATTCTACTCTTCTACCTTATTACCTCACTCTAAAATACTTATTTCAGCAACTTTTTTTATTTCCATGTGGAACACGCTGCTTCTTTACGTTTCCTCCGTTTGCATCTTATCTTATCTTATCTTATCTTATCTTATCTTATCTTATCTTATCCGAATATGCAAAAAGTTGAGGGGAGATGCATATCTTTGACTAAGTGTGTGGTACTGTTCGATGTTTGCTTTCACGGCTAAATTTATGCCAATTAATCTAATTTTGGTCTTCATCAATCCTGAAGCCATTACTTTGACTGTTGTTGGCGCGAAGTGGTATCTTGTTAATGCAACATTTTCATGTCATGAGAATTATAAACTATTTATGTGTTCGATGCAGGCGGTAGTTTCAACATTTCTTTTGCTGTCATCATTTTGATTGTGTCCCATTCTGGTAACATCCATGCTTTCTCTCAAGTATATTAAGAGCACACTTTGCGACCAATTCTCTCTTGAAATATTTTTATCTTGGAAAAATGTTGTAATCAACTGTAATCCAAACTCTAACAGTAGATGAAGCTATTTTTATGCTTTTTTTTTAAAGATCGTGGTATTTGCTGCAGTTATTATAATAATACAATTAACTTAATTAGTCGCATTTGAGACTTATGTGCACATTAATGAGGATTTCATTTACTTTCTGAGCTAATTTATTTATTTTGCTTTCCTCTAAGTCAGTGAGTAACAAACCATTTTTAAAACAAATATGTTTCTTTTTTTAGTTTAACTTTGACTGGAGGATTTATTAAATTTTGTTAGGCTTTTACTGTATATGGCTATTATTATAGAATATATATATATTCTATAGTCTTGAATTATATTACCTTGGTTATTAATCCAGAAAATCATAATATGCAATATATTTTTGTCCAGAGAAATAAGAAAGAAAGTTCTTCAGTGATATGTAGCACAGTCATCACGTGTGGAATCCTGGACAACGGGGCGAACGTCTTTGGAGGTCACATACATGTCGTTTTACATAAAAATGTAGAGAACACCATGGGCATCTAAACAGATTAATGAGGACATTCTAAAAGTAGCCGAAACAAAGAGAAAGCTAGTTTCCAACATCAGAAGGAAGCAGTCATAATTTTTGGGCCATGTAATGAGAAGAGCAGAATTGGAGAATATTGTAACAATAGGAACCATGGCAGAAAGAAGAGACTAGAGAAACAGAGAGAAAAAATACGAAAATACAAATCAATTTAAGAGAATGGATTGGTAAGTAGACAACAACAGAATGGATAAACAACTGTAGAGACAGAAAGTTGTGGAGAGATATCTACTCCAGCAAACATTGTGACAATTTATTCACGAATTTAACCTTGTGCAATTAGTATAAATACTGTGCAAACAATGCATATAATGCAGCTTAAAATATACCTAAACTCGTGTTGAAAAAGTGTTCTAGAGATAGTCAGATGTTAAAGGCAGCCAGAGAGTAGACTGGCTGAACGAAGAAAGCTCACGTGTTGAGTCATTGATTTTGGAAAAAATGAAGAGATACTGAGGCTATTCAGTGATCATTATTTGGATGAAGACATCACTTTTATTTCATTCCAAGTGTCTCTAATATTTATCTCCGAATTGATTTATAACAATTCTCTGGAAGCAACAGACAGGAAACTATGGAATTTCTCCGCCTTTATAATTATTTTCTGGAATTTGGCAGCAGACGGCTTTGTCGTATTAGTTTTCAAATACCGCCTGCACTAAATACACGCCGGAAAGCAAGATTTTTTAAATTGGATTTTTCACTACTGAAGGCCGTGAATCTAAAGTGATTTAATATCGTCTGACGTACGTGTAGAGAGAGGAAACTGTCAGTGCGTAGACTGTTAGTAGGTGTGTCAACAATTTCAAGAAAGAAGAAACATAAGTTACTGATAAACACGAAGTAGTCACTAAAAAAAAAATTTGCAGTAATTAACGTCAACAGAGGGTTATAATTTCATACGCGAAAACCCGATATCACACAGCATGAGATATGTTGTTGGTATTGGGCATTATTCTATTAAACGTTTTACTTTTGGCTGTTGGAAAGTATGAGTAGTTTGAAATTACATATACAACGTTCCTAGAAACATGACATTTCCTATACCAAAATCTTTAATAGAAAGAACCATAGAGGTGAAAACAGATCTATACCTATGTTTCATAGATTACACCAATGCATTTGACAAAGTAAAGCACCAAGAAATAATCAAAATTTTAGAAAGCATAAACGTAGACAGCAAAGATCTAAGAATTATAAAGAACATGTACTGGCAACAAACAGCGGCCATAAGAACTGGAAACCAATTGGGAATGTTTCAGCAAATAAAGCAGGGTGTTAGACAAGGTTGTGTGCTGTCACCAGATTTGTTTAATATTTATAGTGAGATTATTTTAAGATCCATAAGGGACATGCCTGGAATAACAATTGGAGGTCATAATATATATATTCTAAAGTATGCTGAAGATACAGTCTTAATCGCTAAGAGTGAAAATGAGTTACAAGAAATGTTGGACATTATAGTGAAAGAAAGCAAAAATAAAGGACTCAGCCTTAATAGCAAAAAGACAAAGGTAGTGGTAACAACAAAGAAAAAGACATCTCCTCAGTGCAAAATAAAGACAAGTGGAACAATATTAAAACAGGTAAATGAATTTAAATGTTTGGGAACTTTGTTAACCTCAGACAGAAGATGTACAAAAGAGGTGAGATGCAGAATGGCTCAGGCAAAAGCAGCTTTCCAAAAAATGAGGAAAATACTATGCAATCCATTTTGACAATAGAAACAAGAAAAAGAGTTCTTAAATGTTATGTAGAGCCAGTCTTAACATATGGATGCGAATCATGGACAATAGGACAACAGACAAGAAAATCACTGGAGTCTGTAGAAATGTGGTTTTACAGAAGAATGTTGAGAGTACCATGCAGAAGAGTAATGAAGATGTTCTGAGAGAGGTCAAAGCAAAAAGAGAGCTAATTTCCAATATTAGGAAGAAACAATCATTATTTTTAGGCCATGTAATGAGAAGAGAACAACTGGAGTATATTGTAACAACTGGAAAAATTGAAGGATGAAGAGATAGAGGAAGCAAGGAGAAAAAATAACAGACAGCTTAAAGAGAATGGCTTGGCAGAAGGTCAACAACAGAAATGATAAATAGCTGCCGAGATCGAAGGTTGTGGAGAGACATGATCACCTATACCAGTAGGCCCGGTACTTGATGATGATGATAACAAGACGCTACAATTATATTCAGATTTTGTGTAATTATAATTGCATTACTCGCTACATGTACTTGTTATTTCTTGTCTCGCTAATAAACGAAAAATTCAATTTGTTTCTGTCGTAAGCTCCCACTTAAGAAATAGCATTGTAGGAAGAGAAAATAAAATCATTGAATGTAACTTAGGAAATGAACTCTCGGGGCTAAATCGCAGTTTGTGAGTATGAGGTTTGGCAACTTCTGGCGCAAAGAGAATATTGTCAATAAGTCTTGAGTTTATAGGTTTTTCTTTCATTATTGTTTTTCATATTCCTTTGACAGTGCCAATCTTCCTTTTCTTGAAAGTCCATGTAGTACACGCCTAGTTGTGAAGCACGACGCTGTGAGACATAAGAGGACAAGAGAGGAAACCAAAAAGAGGGACAGAGTTCGAGAAAGAGAGAATTCCGCATCAGCATGAATACTAACTACCGATGTAACACATATGGCCCAGGCAGCTTCACAACGTGCGTGAAGAAGGTATGTAAACATAAGTAAGAAATACCACAAATTCGTCTGTCAACATTATGCTATGAATATCAAACACGGACAAAAACAGCAAAGAAAAAAAAAACCTATATTGATTTGATCTTTTTAAAAAAATTCAGAGTTGCTTCTCAATAATCGTTGAATACGGTTAGGCCATAATCGTGATATGTTTTTATTTTCGTGTTTTCGATAATTCTTTTTATATTCCTTTCAGCTAGCTTGTAACTCTGTATATCTTTGCTGTTGTTTGCTTTATTCCATACGTTATATTTTACAATATCTTTTACTGCTTCTTTAGCTTGTTTATTTCATCATGAGTTTGTTTCATTCCTGGACTTTTAATCTTTACTCTTCCACAAATCTCCTTAACCGCATTTATTATGACAAACTGATTAAGCTTCATTCTTCTTAAACACTTTATAATTCTTCTGGTGAGCTGATAACTATTTTCATAGGTATGTATCAGTTTTAAAAAAATCTGTTCAGTGTTACTGTTTCTCTTTTCCCTTGTTATGTTTCCATTTGTTGTCGCTACTTCCATACAGTGTTGCCATCATGAAAGCTATGTGGTCTGTATCGATGTTTTGTACAGATCTTGAATCGTTTGGTAGCGCTTTTATATCTTCGTCTGGTGAATGTAAAAGTCAACAAGCATTCCCTGCCATTATTTTGCTTTTACACTAAGGGTCTCCAAAGCTCTTAAGTATTTCTCTGTTCTGTGTATGTTGGTCTTGCGTTAGGAACAAGGAAATTATCGTAGTTATTCACTTCCCTGGAGAACGGGTAGACGAATTAATTAAAAGAATAAACTATGAGAATTTAGGGTTGAATCCCGATAGGGTCAAATGTTTTTTTTTTCAATCGGGATTGAAATAAAAACTCAGACCCCAATGCGTTGTAGCGACTGCACAGAACAAACGCCGTAATGGAATACTGCTGACAAGAAAGAAATATATTATTTACTTCATTTATGTCATCTTTATAAAAAAAAAAAGTCGTTACATTCCTCTTCGTTATCTACATTTTTGCATTTCATAGAACATATATCAAATGTATCTTATGTGTTCCTTTTGCTCTTCAATGCGTACTATCATTATTTCTGATCAGTAGGTTAATGTCATGCACTTTTACACACACTAACTTAGATACACGTACGTATGCTTATACACACTGTTTGGAGAAAAATTACCAAACAAGTTAGACTAAAGGATATGTGTTATGTCATTAAAAAATATCGATAATTTTTTTAGACAGAATGTTAGTACACGACTACATGGATATTTTTAGTCATGTGGTCAGTACTACTTTAAACCTCTGACTTTTCTTAGAGAAAACCTCTGATTCTCATTTCTAAGACTGAGACATGGACGCCTTGTCCGTTCGAAAAAAGAAACCCGACCCCTGAAACTCCAATTATTTGGTCAGCAGATGGGTTGGACACAGTGACTTCAGAGTGAGCAAAGAAAAAAAATATCCCACAAAATAATGATGTTGTGGAATGAAATTGTAAACAGCCATTGCCTTCGCAGATGAAAATACCAATACGCTTTCCTGCTAATTATATATTTCATGATTCATAAGCCAGTTAATAACAGTTTTTTCATCGTAAAAAAAACACAGATTTCAGCTGTCTAAAACTAAAAAAAAAGGAATTTATTTTGCATAGCAAACTTGTATCAGACGTCATAATGTGATAATGTAATATCATTACATAATCATGTAATGATTGTTTCTTTGCGAAATAAAACCAGCTGCAGGAAATGGTAGGAAAAAAAGATGTAAAAAAAAAAACGGATGCGGCAGTTTTTTTAAGTGAATAATGAAATACAAAATGTAATTTAAAAAAATTAAAAAATAAATAAAACTTTTAAAAGATTATTAGATCAACATTCGAATGCATAATTAATAAAGATGATATTCACAAAATTTCAAGAAAATGTTAGGTTAAAGATGTAAAGGAGTTCTCACCGATAACTTCAAGTTCAACATATCTGACGAGCAACACTTTATCGCTGATCTTGCATTCGTATGTGCCGTTGTGTTGGCCTGTGACCTTTTTGATAACAAGATTCCATTCGGTCACTTCCGGGTTAGCTCGTTGTACTGAATTTCAAGATTATTGTCCTTGACCCACGGAAGATCACCGACAGACAGGAAATGGTCTTCTCCTACTCGTCGCCACGTTACCTGTAAGGAAAATTCAAGATTAGATCAGTGATGTGTTGATTTATTACTAAGAAGCTGTTTCAAAATATTGGAAGAATAAACTTCTTTTTAGGTGATAATAATTCCTAAACATCTAGATCGAAAAGGATCACGAACAAGCCTGTGCTTGAGGTCTTACTTGGTTCTCCATATGTGTCGTGCCGGCTTAATTCTGTGTAGGATAAACTTTCCTTCTACTGACCGTTTCCCAGAGACCTGACATTAAAAAAAAAAATTAGGCTAATGCTAACTTGCATGACAATTCTGCGGTTAGAAATAGATAACTGTACGAAACACATTGTAACTCTGCTCTTAGACAACGAAAACTGTACTTTGACTAATAACGGACAATAATATTGCCGAATACCTATATCTCACTGTATAATAAAAGGGCGCATATTTCAAGAAGTAAACTGTAGAGCGTGTAAAAGTCTCAAACTGAAGGAGGTGATGGGCGACACGCAGTCTTCTCTGCAATGGAAGACAATGATGCAATGCGTTCTATCCTCATACAAGGCATCGCTAGGTCAAGGCGGTACACGTGACGACACAGCAAAGTGCTGCATGAACTGGCTGCCGTCGAAGACGGGACGCGAATGAAAGTCAACAGTAAAGTTCGACCAGCAACAACAAACACCTATTTCTTGGGAGCTGATCAGGCCGCAGCACTCAAGCAAAATAACTGGAGCGACTCAACGATCCTGGACGTAGCGAATGACAAGGAGATAGCCATTGACATTCCAGGACGAGGAAAATACCCGGAGTTCATCAAGAGATCTAAGATGCTTCAGGACATTGCACTTTACACACCAGATATGACCCATGTTATCCCAAAAAAGCTCATTGGAATGTCATTCAAATCCACGATAGAAGAACAGCATATATTATACTAGCGAAGTACAAAGCTCCCGCCGCAGAGCTGAGACAACATGGATTCCAGGTCAGAAATGTGCTATGGAAATTGGTGCCAGAGGGCTCGCAGCCTAGTCTCGCTTTGATCTATTATTGAGGTTAGGAATGACGTCATGGGACGCACCAAAATGGCAGCTTATTTATATTCGAGCTATGGACCAAGCAATGTTTACATTGAACAACACGATAAATGTTATTGCTGCGAGTTGGCAGATTTTTGAAAATGTTTTCAAGGGTTTGAACATAAATGTTTGTTCACAGTTCGTTAACCTTCGCTAAAGATAAAGTCGTTAATTGGATGGCTTCGTTTCAGACATTTTTGACGTTGGTAGCTAAGGACCTAACTTGTGCAAACGGATGACATTGGCAAGTATCATTTGAATCTATGAAGTGGGCTCATTGTGTGTTTAACTCAGAAGCATATGTGCTTTTTAACCAAAGACCTTTTTTTGGGGGGGGACTCAATGCAGATATCCCCGATGGAAGAATAAATTGTACTATTAGTCCCATAAATGATTCGCTTCCAGAGGTTTATGATGTAAACAAAGCAGTTTTGTCATTGCAAGTGAATAATGTCCACACCTATAATTGGTCAGGATTGTGTAGCAGCAGCAGCTTTATAGCGAACACAGAAAACATCACAGGATTGTGCTGTTCTGAAACAGCATTGCCATGCTACCCTAGAATTGCCTTTAATGGGATTACTGTGACCACAAACCACTCTCCATGTGTGTGCCACATATTTACACCCCAGAAAGAAATACTGAATATAACAACACCATGTGCCGTCTGTGATATTAATGACCACAGACCAGGAGCCTCCTGTATGATTGATACAACTGTTCACCAAGCACTTCATCAGCAGAGCCATATCTATGGAATGTTAATCTGACATTGTTCTTGAATAATGTCCAAGTTAATGAGACATCAGAATCGTGTGGCAGCAGCTACAAGAAGGGAGCGGAGAACATCAAGTTCTGCTGCTATAAAGGAGACTTGTCTTGCTATCCCAGAATTGCCTTAAATGGAATCACTGTAGTTGAAAAACTTCTCCTCTTGTGTAAACTACACATTCACATCTAAGAGTGAATCAGTGAAGGTCACAAAATCATATTCTCTCTGTGGTTTTACTAACTACAGTTCATGTGGCTTCTGTTGGATTGAAAATGACAAATTACCACCACTGTGTGTCTATATGTTTGGAATTGGAGTCATCAATGACGGCCTAACATCATCAAGTGCTATGACGATCATCATTTTCGGGAGGACGTGAACTCCCATGGTATATGGTGGATAGGCGGC
Organism: Megaustenia siamemsis; assembly: GCA_032433765.1. Lineage (NCBI taxonomy): Eukaryota > Metazoa > Mollusca > Gastropoda > Stylommatophora > Ariophantidae > Megaustenia > Megaustenia siamemsis. Next base: position 103,641,193 of record JAVIAB010000092.1, read on the forward strand.
AGGAACCATTGAAGGCTATGTCTGAAAAGTGTTCTTCTTGCAGTTTCCTCATATTCCAAGTCCGGCTTGTTGCAGGAGCTACTGAGTTAAGTGCTCTGTGCACACCGTGAGCTGTGTGTCTCATCCGTTTTGATCCTGCTTCGATATCCCGCTTGTTTACGATGAATGATGATATCGTATGACAGGGAACAGTTGGCTGTGTTCACTTTCTGCGCGGTTTCGCCTTATGTCTTTTGGCGTGTGCTGAGACTGCTACGATGGGGACTACAGTTACCTTTCTTTGTTTGGGAGATGAGTTGGTAATTCGGATGATTCCACTGGCACGGGCGGTTGAGCAATTATGGATTTTAATTCGTTTGCTGTGAGACCGAGGCCTTCCATAACCAATAACCAATAATGAGGTTAGGAATTAAAGGGACAATGCGAACAAGAACAATGGAAGTTATTGCTGAGTCAGCCGAAAGAGAATCATGCTGGCTCTGGCGAACCCGGGATATATCAACAATCCCAGAATAACCCGGACTCAAACAAGTATGAGATTAAACCCAATTTACACATTGACCACTTCAGAATCCAAGTTACTCCACATCGACAGTTTAATCTTGAATATCCGAAGCACGGGCAATAAGACGATAAGAAATTACACCACTGACCATTCATAGGCTACGCACCACATTTGTAGTATGGACACCTCCCCTAGAATGTCAAGAAGCTAAAGGATCAAAACACATGCTCAACCGGGGACTGCTTCTGATGAACAGATTGTCTCCTCTGCGAAGCTCTGTATACAGAATTTCCTATTACCCGAGGTTTATATTATTTATAATAAACTTTTAATTTGTTTATATACACGGGCGCACTCGCGCGCGCGCGCACACACACACACACACACACACACATAAATCATGAAGTACCGTGCTGGCTAGTGCATGTAATCATGGCTCTCCACATCTTTCCATCTTTATAATTGTTAATCAGTCATGTTGTTCACTTCCTACCAAATCACTCTCTTAACCCAATTTTGTATATTTTATCCCTGCTTCCCTCTATCTCTTCTTCCCTCGATTTTTCATGTTGTCGCAATATATTTCAATTACTCCCTTTTCTTAACATGTTCAAAAGATTTTGACAGTTTCCCCCCATACGTTCGATAATAATATTTAATTATGTTTTGGTCTTAAGTTTATAACGTTTTCATGATTATTTACAGTCATTCATGGTATTTTTGACAGTTTTATGTATGTATGTGTGAGTCGGCTACAATCTCTCCCTGGCTTACCATAGATCAGTAAGCTGACGACGTTACCTGTTTTGTGCCCAAATAGTGAACCGCACAAGGTAGTACTGCTTTACTACCCTCCCTGGCTGTTACGTAGACAAGTCTTGGTAGAAACACTGGTTCTGGATAAGGTGGATCCATGGAACCTGAGAAATGACATTTATAATTAAAAGAAAATAAGGAGCAAATGTTCATTCTTAATAAAAGTAAGTAAAACACCCCGTTACGTCAAGTGGTGTATAGGGAATATGGTATTATAGCTCGTTTCAAATCATGTGCCAAACTTTTAAAATCGATATCTTTTTAATCTCTTTTGTAAGTTTTTCAAAATTGCATATAAAGTTATAATGATTAGAACCCAACAGGGAATTAATTTCATTAAAAAAAACATTTGGTTATTATTGTTGCTTATTTGATTTATATAAATTTATAACGACCCATTGATGTAGTCAAAACTTAATGTTTACAGTATTTTAAGTTAAAAATAGCGATTAAAAATCCATACACGGTACAATTGACGTTTTTGCACGCTTTCCACGTCGGCTTTCTGACACAATTAGACACTTGTAGAAAACACGAGGCATTGTGTGTTCCATTTCCGTTCATTCGTAGGTGGAGACGTGGAACAATAACATTTATCATGAGTCTTAAAATGAAATTCTGCAGTTTACAAAACATCGCAATAAAAATGTATGACTATTTTTGCAAAGAGGCTAAACGAGGAAGATTATTTCATTCTTTAGAAAACCCTGAGAATAGGAGAAGACACATTTTGGATTTATCTAAACGGTCATTTAATCGCTGGATTCAAGCACGTGACCGTCAATGTTCCAAATATACAAAATCACAAGGAAGAGCTAAAATGTTGGATAATTTCGACAGTGAACTTATTAGAAGTGAAATTCGCAAAATGTTGGGTATGAATGAAACTGTTACAATAAGAAAATTAAAAGTATCGCTGATAAAGAACAACAGTATTGAAATATCAAAGTCTACATTATGGAGGAATGTGAGAGCTGCAGGCTTTACATTCAGAAAGTATTCCAATGGACGAAACATCATCTGTGAGAAGCCACATATAGTAGTCATGAGAAGCAAGTACTTACGTGAAGTAAAAGAGGTGCGCAAGCAAGGTTATGATATTGTGTACTTGGATGAAACATGGATCAATGCTCACCACACTAACCAAAGGGAATGGCAGTCATCAGATGGAAAGATTAAGAGATTAATACCTAGCAGCAACGTAGTCGACAACGTGGACTAATACAGAATGCAGAGCTCATTTTTCTTTCAAAATCCATAGACAATCGGGATTATCACTCTGAGATGAATGGTCACATATTTAGACATTGGATTGAAAATTCTGTTCTCCCATCACTAGATCGACCATCTTGCCTAATAATGGACAATGCAGCGTACCACAACATTGTTGCACTTGAAGATAAAGTCCCGACGTCATCCAGTACAAAAGATGCTATTAAGATATGGCTCACAAAGGAGCACATACAATTTAATAACATGTACTTAAAACCTGAATTACTATCTCTAGTAAAGCAAAAACAGAGGACAAAGATTTTTCAAATAGATAAGATTATCCAAGAGCACGGTCATATAAGTTTGAGGCTGCCACCTTACCATGCTCATTTAAATCCAATAGAACTAATCTGGGCAAAATTAAAAGGACAAGTGGCAGATGAAAATACAACATTCAAAATATGCGATGTAAAGACTCTTGCTAATCTCGCTTTATTAAATATAGACAAAGATTATTGGGCTAAATGTGAAGACCACGTCTTAAAACAGGAAGAGGAATATTGGAAAAATGATGGTTTGTGGAATGTTCAACCCCAAACAGTTATTAATCTTTTAGACTCGTCTGATTCAGAATGAAAGTATATAGCCCCCACAATGTTGGCCCCTATATTACCTTAAATTAGTTCAACAAACGGTCCTTTTCAGGACCACACAACTATGAAAATTGGACATACAGGTATACCTTGATATTATCGTCCGTCCTCGAACTGAGCAGACAATAATTCTCCTGGTGTTTTGTTTTATCCAGTTATTTCCCCATTACGGCCACGCCTTTACCTAGTGAAAATTAATCATAGACCAGCAACTACGGTAATTTCTATTCTTTAGGGCTTCACAATTTACAATTTTGACAAACATCAAAGAAATATCGCCGCTTTAAGAAAACTGCAGCTGTAAGATATTTGTTAAATATACATTTAAAGGGTCTTTTGCATTCTAATAATATTTGGAAAATTTCAACAGTTTTTACAAACGGTTACTGAGTAATAACGTTTTGAAGTTGGGCACATGATTTGAAACGAGCTATCGTGACCATAATTTTTATAGACCATCGCACATGATTTTTGGAGTAATGTGGTCGGTATTACGCCTTTGCCGCTTTACATTCACAGAAAATCCCGTACCCATTTAAGATTGGGTGAACTCGAAAGCCGTCGATCAGGATCGAGATTCAGCTCTTGTCTATTGTTGTCCTGTTCACTGACCACTGAGCTATCGCGGCTCCCGGTCCTTCTTAATGCTGGACTATATCGTATCTTGGTTGATTGACAATGCTAGTGGGATGTGAATGTGTTTGTGAGTGAGCGATTGTGTTGGTGGGTGAATAAGTGTGTACCTACGCTGACCCGATGGCCAAAGAAATAGTTCGACCTCTTAGTCCTCTTAAAAGGACGTTAAGTGGACATTCCATGTGTTGTTATGTGATTTGCAGTAGAACTGTGATATTTACGACTTTCGACCCAATACGTCCGACTTCAGCACGGCATTTTTTATTACAGGGTTGCCTTCCTTTTCGATTCCTACTCACTTGGCCAGATTAGACCGGTTAATCTCGTTCTAGGAGCACAGCGAAGATGTGGAGTAGTGTTTTGGTATTTAAGTTCACTAATCCTGGCACAAGCCAGCAGCTATGAGTCGGTGGCAACGTTCAGCTCCGTTGCTATCCAATGTGTATAATCTTTGCATCTGATCTGTGAAAAGACTCTTATATTTAGACAAAAGACACTGAAAATAGACATAAATCACTTATAATTAGAAATAAAAGTTTATATTATTAGACAAAAGGCACTAATATTTAGTCAAAATGACACCTATAATCAGACAAAAAGTATAATTTAAATTCTACAAAACGACACAGGCATAAAGCTTATTCTATTATCTTCATGAAATATAAATCATTTAATATAAACTGGATTTAAACCACACAAAAAAAAATAGAAAAGAAAAAAAAAGAAAGACTAGAATTAGAATACTATAGGTCGTTTCAAAATATTTTGAAGGTGTTTAAAATTCCATATCTCTGCAACCAATTGATTGATAATGCTGAAATTTTGCATATGGTCTTGTGATTTTTTGGTCCCAAGAAGTACATTCATTTCCTCACCAACAAACGTATAGTTTTAAATATTCTTTATTTGAAGTATACAAATTTAAGGCATTTTGGTCAAACCATATATTTGGAGGAATTACCGCTTCATATGAGTGAGCACCCACGGACTTGTCATCTTGAACGTAATGCGCGCCAATTTCCCTGTTTTAAGCACTAAAAAGCACATAAAACGCGTCATAGTTATAATTTTATATCCGGTGCATCCCATTTCCTGTCGTTTTGTTGTGATTTATGTGCAACGGCGTATCCTAATTATTGGGTAATTTCGTTAAATTTGTGATCTGTTAGTCAATGGGTATAAAAGTAAAGTTCCTTACATTGCAATCAGTGGCAATAAAGGTGTATAAATATTTTTGCATAGAAGCTAAGCGTGGAAAACTGTATCGAAGCATCTCAAAGCCAGAAAAGAGAACTATTCACGCATTGGGTATAAGCAAACGCTTTTTCAAACAAGTGCTTAAAGCTAACGGAGTGTCCAGTTCAATCAAGACTAGGACGCTAGGAAGAAAGAAAGTAGTAGATAGTTTTGACAAGGAAGTGATTAGAAGAGCAATTTGTAAAATGTTCGATTCCAAAGAAACTGTGACTTTAAGAAAACTGAAAATTCGACTGAGAGCAGAAAATGACATTGTTGTGTCGAAAACAACATTATGGAGAACTGTTAGAAGCATCGGTTTTACGTTTAGAAAGTACGATAGTGGTAGAAATGTCATCTGCGAGAAGCCGCACTTAGTTTCTATGAGGAGTAAATATTTACGTGAAGTACGGGAAATGCGTAACCAAGGTTATGATATTGTATTTCTAGATGAATCTTGGATAAATTCTCACCACACAAGTGCAAAGAATGGCAGTTATCAGATGGAAGTATTAAAAGATGTGTACCCACTGGAAAAGGACAGCGTATTATAATGGCACATGCAGGCAGCCGAAAAGAAGGGTTGGTGAAAAATGCAGAACTTATATTCACCTCTAATTATACTGACAACAGGTACTATCACACCGAGATGAATGGCCATATATTTAGAGAGTGGATTGAAAATACTCTTCTTCCAATTCTAGACAGACCATCCTGTCTGGTAATCGACAACGCGTCGTACCACAACGCTGTGGCAGAAGAAGACAAAATTCCTACATCTACCAGTACAAAAGATGTTATAAAGATTTGGCTAAGAAAGGAAGGAATTCCATTTAACGAGGGATTTTTGAAACCTGAATTACTGTCACTTGTTAAGAAATCGCAAAAGACCAAAGTATTCCAAATAGACAAAATCATTCAACAGCATGGTCATACGTGCTTGAGACTGCCCCCTTATCATCCACAATTAAACCCCATTGAACTCGTTTGGGCAAAAATTAAAGGGCAGGTGGTAGCTGAGAATACAAGTTTTAAACTATGCGATATAAAAGGACTGACATATGCTGCTCTATCACAGATTGACAAAGATTTTTGGTGCAAATGTGAAGATCATGTCTTAAAAGAAGAAAATGACTATTGGAAAAAGATGGACTATCGTTCGTTCAGCCCAGATTAGTAATCAATATGTTAGACTCCTCTGATTCAGAATAAATGAAATAATAATGGACGTTTTTATGTGTCCGCATGATCAATCTTTAGCTAAAGTTGATAACGTTTTGAAAATGTAAAGATTCTTGATATGTGTACTGCAGGCATGCAAAGAAACTAAATCACTTTCATATGTCTTGTTTACGTAAAATAATGAAAGTCACATGGAAAGACATAAAACGAACAATGTAGCTCTTTACAGTGAAGAGGATCCCGTGCTTACATCGGACTCTTTAGTCACATGCGTACCCATAAACAATAACTTTGCTTGATATGTCATGCTCGTTATCGCTCGCAACGGATAATTAATTTTTTTAAATGTATTCTTTGTTGTATATTGTTTAAATAGTTTTCATTAATGGAACTGTTTATACGCTGATTTGTTTTAGACCGTCTGTAAAGGCTATAACATTGACATTCTCATAGTATTTTAAAGAAAGTAAACAATAGAAAGTAAACAGTTGATAAACGCCTCCAACTTTCAAGTTGTGTAGAGACGCCTATGTCGAGAAGCTGATTTCCATTAATGTACGGTAAATTATTTTCTCCAGGAGCAAAAAGATCCGTAAATTCACTGAGATCAAAGGAAAGTGCTGCTTCATGATGAAGCATACTTCCTACATCATTAAATTTGGTGAAATCGGTGGGACCTTGGAAAAACAAGGCCAGATGCAAAAATCAAGTTTGTAAGTGCAGGGAAAGAGGAGATATTTCATGTTAATCGTGAACATTTAGATTTGAAACGACCAATAATATCCGCATTAGAAGAAGCCGATCTGTTCCTGGCCAACATAAAAGCACAAACACGAAAAGCTGTTGGTAAGTCCCAAGGAACTTTCAAACGCAGCAATACATTTAAAAAACCTGGCTACTATTGTTGACATTATGAAACAAAACAAAATACACATGTCCAAAAGAGAAGGATCCAGTCACCTATGTTCATAGTTTACGACTGAGATTTACCCAGTTTTTTGTTACTAGTAGTTGTCCAAGTAGCGTTGTATCCTTGTCCTAGTCAATTCAGCTTATGATCTGTCTATGGTACATCGAATTGTTTACAGGAAAAAATATATTACATTTTAAAAACATCTGTAGCCAAAATATGAACTTTTATACAGCAGGAAGTGTCATGTTAGTGAACGTTTGAAGTGTTTTTTTCTCACAAACACTAATCTGCGAAAAATATCAGTAATTAAACAAGTTAATTCTTCTTCTTCTTCTTTTCTCTTTCACTGATACCTAAAAGGTGTCGTGGTTTATATCATTTGTCGTTCTTGTGCTGCTCGAATTGTCTGAATTAGTGATTTTCCTTTGTTGTTACATGTCTCTGTCACTGCATCTATCCATCTTCTTCTGGGTCTTCCTCTTGGTCTTTTTCCATGCATTCTCGAGAAGAACGCCATTGATGGTGATTGGTGAGGATTCATTCTGACCAGGTGGCCAAGCCATTTAAGTTGTTGTTGTTCTATATATTCTTGGCAGGGTTTTGTTCCTACCATTTTTCTTATGGTTTCATTTGGTATTCTATCTCTTCTTGTGTTGTTTGTTACTTTTCTCAAGCATCGCATCTCACATGTATTGATCTTTCTTAAATGTGATTTAGAAAGGGTCCATGTTTGACTTTCATAGCACAAAGTTGGTATGAAGATGCTATTTATCATTTGTTGTTTAGCTGGCATAGAAATGTTTGGATGTCTTAACAATGGTGAAAGCTGGTATGTGACAGCATTTGCTTTTTGTATTCTCATGTCAATTTCTCTGTCTAATTTCCATCTTCTGTGAACATTGTGCCTAAATACTTGAATTCCTCTACTTGTTTTATATCTTTGTATTTGATCTTGATGTTTAATGGGTGTCTTAATTTGCTTATTCTTATAGCCTCTGTTTTTGCTGTGTTAATTTTCATACTGTAGTTTGTGCAGCTTTTATCTAGAGATGTTAAATGCTGTTGTAGCAGGTTTTCATCCTCGTATATTAGGCATTGGTCATCTGCGGCTCATTGATGTTGGAGTTTTCTACCTCTATGTTATTATTTGATTTGTCCTTGTTGTTGGTTGTTTCCTGATTTATTAACAAGTTAATTAAATTAGAAAATTCACACTAAAGCACTCTCCAATTTCAAGTATCATATGACGTAACATCAAAACGTACTAGACAATTCTTATATTTCGGTGGCTACTGTTACATCAACTCATAAATTTAACTGTGGCATCAGTTTACACACACACTTGATGTGCCCCACAGCTGTTACTTGGGAAACATCGATGCGATCATCTAGTTGGGTTCAGACTGCAGCATACATGACATGGTCGAGTTTATAACTTCAATGATTAGTTCCTGTAGATCATTTAGGTTAGCTAAACAAATTTTCTGCCCCTCAAGATCTCTGTGCAATCTTCCTACTATCAGACGACAATGAAATCCAAGACAGCGCTCATGCCCACAGAAACGCAGCTTGTGCGTGGTGGAGTTTGCTAAAGCAATGTTGTGACTGTGCTGCGTGTTTTAAAACGCAAACTTATAGTGAATATTCCTACTAACAAGTCCATTCTGAATTAGTGCAACAATTTCATTGAAAAAAAAAATGTTTCTGTGATCAGGGAAACGAACATCATGGCTGATCATCGGTCTCGGAGAGCAAGCTGTTGATTGCGTCAGAGAAGCCTTTTTCTCCTAACCCCACAAGTCAATGCACAGAGTTAGCCGAGAGTTACACTTCCCGAAAAACATGTAGATGCAGCAAACCTTGATGATATGCAGTAACGAAAATTGGATCTCATGAAACATTTTGTTAAGTTAAATAGACACACCAGGAGAGGTTTTCCAGCACCTCAATATAACAAATTCCAAGACTGAGTGAAGCTAAAATAAAGGATGAAGTATTGTTTGGTTTCCAGATTGGTAGACTTATTGCAGTGACAAGTTACTTCGCGTCTTGTATGGCAATGTAAAGTCTGCATAGATAGTATCTCAGTCAATGACAGAGAAAAAAATATTGGAAACAACAGAGCAGTCAACTACCAGGAAGTTATAGAAAATCTCCTTCTAATGTGCAGCAGGCATGGCTGCAGCATGTCTCTGATGATTCATTTTTTGCACTCATGTCTCGATTTCTCCCCATTAAACTGTACGTTTTTAACATATCATGAAATACTTTACGCATGCTCGATTTTTGCTTTCCACATGGTTGCTTGATTTACAGGCTGTTCTTCTAAAGAAAATTAAATGGTAATGATTCTTAGAACAAATGCTTGCCTGTCAACTTGATTTCTTATTACCTCTTGGGAGCTTGTGGGACTGCAACATTTGTTATTCACAATTTTTCTTCCACTTCCCTTTTGCGCGCCAGTTACAATACAGTTCAGCATTAAGAATGAATTATCGCTTTTTAATATCTATCACTTCTTTATACCTAGTCATTAATACCCGAACTTTTGTGTTTTATCTTTTTTTAGTGTGTTAATAAAAATAAAACTGCAGTAGAAATGGTAATTGTTAAATTAACTGAAAAACTAAAGCTTTTTTTTTAGTTTCCTTAGTGCGAAATACTATTAATGGTTTATTTAATTTGTTTATTTCGTTAAAAGAAAATCATTTTTCTACTTCTCACCTGAGCTCAAGCTACTATTCTTCCCAACAATGTCAGCATTTCTGGCTCAACTTTTTGCTTCTATATAGTATAGTTTATAGGTTAGCAGAGGCAATTAAGTAAAGAAGAAGTAAAGATCTCCGTCACGCCAAGTGGCGTATAGGGAATATGGAGTCAGTGACCATAATTTTTACAGACCTTCAGCACCTGATTTTTGGGATAATGTGGTCGATATTATGCTCGTGCTGCTTTACTTTTCCAGAAAAAATCCGGTACCCATTAAAGGCTGGGTGGTTCTGGAAGCCATCAATCAGGACCGAACCCGACCTCTCGTCCATTGTAGTTCAGTTCACATCACTAACCACTGAGCTATCGTGGATCCCAGTAGTGGCAATTACCGTGAAGTTAATTTGTAACTTCATCATATGCTCTTATTTTTGTGGCTACCGTTTTTTTTTCAGTTCAGATTCATGAAAACCTTCATTATCTCTTGTGGCAAAATGCAAACATGAAATTGTATGGGGCAGCTTTACTAAATGAGGATAGCACACAATAATTAAACGTTTCGTCACAGGCCTTCATCATGATAACAGCAACAGATACACGTACAAGAGTACTACAATTACATGGTTTTACATATATTTTTTTTGGGAGCCGCGATAGCTAGTGGTTAGTGAACTGGGCTACAAAGGACAAGAGGTTGGGTTCGATCCAACCGACGGCTTCCGATTCATCCAGCCTTAAATGGGTACCGGATTTTTTTCTGGGAAAGTAAAGCGGCACGGGCGTAATACCGACCACATTACCCCAAAAATCATGTGTCGAAGGTCTGTAACATTTATGGTCACTAACACCATATTCCCTATATACCACTTGGCGTGACGGGGGTACTTTACTTTTTTTTTACTTATATTTTTTTACTTCTCTTTAAGATAGAGGTCCATTGCTGAGGTCGTCTAGAGCTTTAAAGGAAACATTACACTTTTGTTACTTTTACAGCGACCTCGCATAATATTTGTGTCTATTTTCGTTGATTATCTGCCTTCCAACTCATGCTAGTACCATGATAATTAAGTATCTGATAGTTATATTTCCATTAATGTAATTAATGGATAACAACCCCTCTCCCCACCCCACTATTCGTTGTTAAATTCTACATAATTTATACATTCTTCTTCTACATTTTTTAGCTCCAAGTGGAGCATAGGTCTTCAACAAACACTTTCCAAGTCGTTCTGTTTTTGCCATTCTTTTAAGATCATTCCATGTCTTCCCCACCATCTTCATCTCTGCTTCTATCTGTCTTCTCCAAGAGTTCCTTGGTCTTCCTCTTTGTCTTTTCCCCTGGAGATTCCAAAAAAGGGACTGTTGTGTAATACTCTCAGTTAGCTTTCGTAGTGTGTGTCCTATCCAGCGTCATCGTCTTCGCTGTATCTCTTTATCCACTGGTATTTGACTGGTACATTTCCATAATTCTATGTTAGTGATTTTGTCCTGCCATTTCCATCCTTTTATTCTGCGTAAGCATCCATTAATGAAAGTCTGTATCTTCGTGATTGTCAATTTTATTGTTCTCCATGTTTCACAGCCATATAATAGGACCAAATTAACATTTGAGTTGAAAATTTTACTTTTGTAGTTAACCTAATTTCTTTGGATTTCCATATGTTTCCCAGTGCAATGAAAGCTCCTCTTGCTTTTGAAATGTATGCATTATCCTATATTTAATCCATTTCATCGTTCAACGAAGTTAAGGAGCAAATGTTCTCGCATTTGTCTATCCGGCTTTCTCTCTACAACAATGTCTTGGTTCTAAATTCTATGTGTGTTACGTTAAGCTTACACAAATGCATGAATCGTCAGTGCTGACAATTCAATAAAGTCTTGCCCCCATTCAACGAAATTGTGTCAGGGCATCCCATGATTTATCCCCGTAAGGAGATTTACTGGAAGTGAGGCCAGATTGAGGGCAGATTGGCAGCTTAATATCATTACCCAATTCACTGATTTCGCAGACTTATAAAGAATGGCTCGCAGAAGTCTTCGAATATTGAGTGGCCACAAAGATCTATGCTAGACAACTTTATTCCCGCCAAGCTATTTCTTCTACGACTTTTGTCTGAAAGAAGCTTTCAAACCCATAACCAAGGCACAAAATGGTGAAACGTTGCTGGGTCGAGCTCACAAGGAACATTTGATAAATCTTCTTTACGATTGCGACGTCTAGAACAGACAACTTCTGGTTAACACTAAATTGGCGGTGAGTGTCACGGTTGTGAAAGTGGCGTACATTCAGACATGCAAAGTGATTCAAATAATACACGCTCGGATAGGTTGCTTGAAAGCGATTCTCTCTAGTCCAGTAAACAGTTTGAGAATATGTCCGCACTTTGAGTAAAGTATCATCGTGACAGAGGAATGGCGGGATTAAGCCAGCTACAACAGAGCCATATATTGTGTTAACTTAAACCAGTGTTATAAGAAGTCAACAGGTGTAGTATTGAGTGCTGTAGAACAGTTGGAGCTGCTCTAACAAGCTCAGTCTATAAATATAAAGCGCCAAAAGTTAGTAATAACAATAGCAAATTAAGCAATAACATTTTGCTTCTTTAAGTATTAAATACAATCACATTTTCTGAAGTATTATTATTTTTCAGTTCCAATTAAAATGTTTCGAAAAAAATTGCACAATAAAAACGATCTCAGTTGATAATATCTTAATTATGGCTGAAGACATAAATACAGAGAGAGAGAGAGAGAGAGAGAGAGAGAGAGAGAGAGAGAGAGAGCGGTTATTTTAGCAGCGTGGGTATTAACCACTTGGACATGTACCAGGGGGAGTAAAGTGTGAAGGCAGATGTGATTATGGTAATTTTTTTATCAGGAGTAAATTTTCTAGACTTTCTCTTGTCATGCTGCAGTTATGTGCTACTGCTTTGATTTTTGTACAGTGGTGGACAATGCGTTTGCATTTTCCTATATACAAAATTGCACGTACAAACAACTTGGGGACGTTAGCAATATGAATATTAGCAACTAAATGAAAGGTAAAAAAACAACAACACTAAATGATGTTACATTGGATTGTAAAAACGTAAAACGTGACCTTGGTAAACGACAAAAATGGAAACGAGACAATGTAATTCTGTCTTGTCATGTTTTATGAGCCTGTCATAATATAACCACTTTAGCCTTGCTGTAAATTAAATGTCAGCTGTAAGAACATATCAAAATGATGCATGTATCTTAAAGACCCTACGTGACTTTATTTGATTGGAGTTTGAAAAAGTTATGACCTTGTGCTTTTTTGAGGAATAAGTTTATCTTCCGTAGGAGAAAAGAATTTGTCCTTTTCTTGAGGTAAAAACGTTAGACGAGCGTAAAGAACTTCTGATATCGAGCTGCAAATATGATTGTCGCTTTCAGTAAACTACCGTATCAATCATTATTTACACTTTTCAGTTGTCATATTGTGAAGTACTTATAACTTAACAGCGATCGTCCTCATCATGTCCTGCACTTTCCGAATCTAAGTTTGACTATCATAAATGAGTGTCATTTCAGGCTAGTTGTTGCCTTGATGTTACATTATAATTAATTTATTGAAAGAAAACATTGTGCCAGTATAGAAAGACAGGCACTGTCATGGAACCTACAGTGGTACAGGGAAAGGGAAACCAGGTAATGCCTAGAAATACATGGAGATTAGAAGTCGATTTAAGAACATTGGCCTAAGCTCAAAGGATGAAGAGAAAACGTCCAAAAATAATAATTGTCAGAGAGACATTGTCCGTGGTCTATGCTCAAAAACAGGGTCTGAATTGATTTATTGATGATTGATTCCTCAATTCACCTTTTTTTTGTACACAGTCCACTTTAGTTCTTTGACTTACTTACCCTTAGTTATTCCTTCTATTATTTGTTTCATCAGTACATTGTTGTGTCTTGGGTAATGTTTAGTAGACCCTTCCTTATTTTCAGTGACTGCAAAACTTAATTATTTGTTTTCTCCATCTATCCATTTCTACTTCCTCTTTTATATATTTATATTTCTAGGTCTTCAATATTATTCTCTACTATAACATTTAATATAAATAATTATGAACCATTACTTCTTCTTCTTTGTCTGTACTTGTCAGATGACTATTCCCTTTTCGATGTCGGCCCTGCCCTTCAAAGGACATATAACGGGAGTAGATGAGTTGTGTTGTCGTTCACAGCAAGCTGTGATATCTATCTTTCAGCCAAAAACATCCGATTCAGTAGAAAATGATTGGGTACCAGGTTGCCTTCCTGCTTCGATCCCTACCTGTTTGGTCAAACTGGTTAGATTGTTATTAGATCTACCGCATTGAAGTAGAGCAGGATCTTGATTAGTTTAAATTCACTGATTCTGGCGCAAGTAGTCAACTATGTGTCACTGATTAAATTTCCCGCCCGTGTTGCTGGGAGTTTTGGACCTTTTAATAGATCAATGTGCCAAAATCGGATGAGACGAGACAAATGTATTTTCTCCCTATTTTTCTCTCACTTTAACTGTGATCACAGATGCAAAAATAATTCCTAGTTATACCTCATTTAATGTTTCTTTTATCGAAAGTACGCATGCCGATCTCTTAATTTTTAAGTGCAATTGGTAAATAGCAAATAAATAAAATACTTTTAGATGGACTAGAGTGGCTGGAGACACGAATGAGCCTAAATCGGTCAGCAACACCTAGATGCTACGAGCCTTTAGGATCAGTGAACCAGAAGTTATCAAGATCCTTTGTCGCACCCTCTGAACACAGACTAACTAGTAGAAAACAACTAATAGTTTGGTCAAACAAGTAAAGATTGATTAGGGAACCCAGGCCGGACAAGTCGGATGTATTGAACTGGAAGGCGCAGTCATTGAACTTGTTTAGAGAAAAGCAGGCACATTTCGCTAGGTTCATGAAAAACTGTACTACGTACTGTTCATAAGAAACATGACATATCTACCTTCTAGAAGAATACAGTAACTAAGGAAAATTGTAATATAAAAAGTGTAATGTAGTTTTATATCAGTACATTTACACATTATGAAACAAGATTTTGAACGAAAGCTTCATACCAGAGAGCAGAAATAAATTCAGTTGTGTGTGTCGTGTGCCCTCTCCGCAACGAAGGTTGGCTACCATGGATCGCCATTCTAATTTGTTTCTTGCTTTGATTCAGTTACATTTTAATAAAGAATAAAAAAATAACAGAATAGAAATAAAATGACTAAACTGATCAAGATAGTAATAAAATAAAAAAAAATATTTAATGAACCCAAAAGAAAAAAAAATTGAATTACTGCGCCATAAAATAAAAAAATTATAAAAATAAAAATTGAAAGAAATCAGTACGAAGACATTTTTAAAATATAAATTGGATTAATTAACCATTATAACAGAAAATATTAAAATAAAAATTGAATGACAGAATTACTATGAAAGAGTCTATTAATTTTTTTTTAAATTGAACTACTGAGTCAATATAAAAGACGTTATTAAAATTAACACTAAAGCGAAAATAAATTTTAAAATTAATATAATTCACTCTTTAACAGCGACGCTAGTAGGTGGTCGTAATGCAGCAATAATATAGTCAATTTATTCTATAAAAGACAGGGGTATATTTGAAAAATTATTAAAGATTGTTAACATTTTTCATGTAAAGTTGTACAATTATCAACGAATCTATGCCGATAAAAGCATAAGCTTCGACAGCCCTCATAAAAACTCCAAGAAAAGCGACAAAAGGAATAATTATAGCAATCCCACATACACAAGAAAGGCGAACAGTAAACAATTTCTTGCAATTACGTGCTAAAATTAGTTCAGAAGCACCCAGGGTGCCTCTGTTTTACAGTATGTTCGTACACACACCCACGCTGATATAGATTGTTAAAAACGTGTTCAAGACTTTTGTAATAAACATTTTTAGAATCGTAAACATAGCAGAAAAGCAAACAGCAGAACGAATGTTGAAGCAGTGCCTAACATAGGAGGTCCAGTTACATTTCTGTTGCAAATATCGATGCGATTCCCGAGAACTATGTGTACGTACGTGGAGATGTGTGTGGTATATATTTGTTAAAGTTCATATAAAAGTGAGTGAAGAAGAAAAAGAGGAAGCAAAAGAAGAAACAAAGGAAGCAAAATCAGAAACAACGGAAGAAAAGATAATAATATATACACAGTCCAGCTTGTCTTAGTTGAAACTTGGCTCTTAGGACAGCTACTCTAAAGTTTTTTTCTGTACCTTGCACTAGATATTAAATGTTTTTCTTTCATTAATACCAGCTTATGTGTGGTATCATCCACTTGATCTTTCTCTCTTTCGTCTACCTAGTACCGTGCTCTGCATAAAGATCGTCTCCAGGTCATCAAGTCGTTTTACATGGCCAAAATATTGTTACTTTCCTCTTTTTTATTATTCTTTAGCACTAGTTCTCTGGTTGTGACAATATTAATATGTTTTCCCCCCTACCTCTATCTATAGTGTTATGAATATTCTCTTGTAACACTAACAGTCATATATTCTAATATATTTTTTTAGCAGATCCGTCGATTGTCAAAGTTTAGCAACATAAATAACTAGGAACTAACTATTTAAACTATTTTAAAAGCTTCTCTAAATATTATTGTTTAAATCAATTTCTTGTTTTTGTTCGGCATTTGTTTAATTTTAGCATCGTTTGTTAAACAATGAACAGCAAAATTCAAAACTGGTTATAATGATGAGAAGAATAAGAAATTATATGAAGGAATACATTAGAAAAAAAAAAAAGCAGCAGAAGAAGAAGCAGAAGGTAGAAAATAGAAAGATCTTTTACGAAAAATATAAAGCAGCAGAGGGTAGAAAAATAAAGAAGAATATAAAAGAAAAGGAAAAAATTAGGAAAATAGACGATCATAACGATTAATATAAAAAGTACATTGTTGTAGAACAATTATGTTTCTGAATGTAGAATTGTTTCTTTTTATATTGCTTTATTTGAGATGAATCCGATCTGTTTAATTCATTGAAATCTCATTTCAGTAGTGCTCTTTTATTTATTTATTTTTAAAAATCTCATTCTAGAAACTGTAAATACGGACGGCTGGTTAACGTTAAATGCAGGAAAGCAAATACGTAAGATTCCTATATTAACACCATTCCATGCATTTGATATCCTGTATTTAGTCGTTAACCGGCCATGTTTACAGTCTCTAATATGACTTTTGTTCAAAGTAAACATCCCCCTAATGCAGTATTTTGGACTGACCCAGCTGAGACCTATCAGACATAACGTTATGCTATCCTCTGGCACACATTGATGCTGTTCTATTTAATATGTTTGAGCTGGCTGTGGTTGGGAAGGAACCAGAGCTATTCTGTGCACGCGTAAGGAGACATGGAGTCAAGTTGTACTTTTATCTTGTGAAATTCATCGCATTACACAGTGACTCAGGACGATCATGCAGAGACAATGAAATCAATGGAAATTAACCAATTCAGGCAGTATCGTTTTCATACTAAAGGCAAGAAATCGACGTAAATAAATTTAGAAAAAGGGCTTATTATGGAAAATGAATGACAAGCTACGCGTACATTTCAGCTGGTGACTTATGCAGGCTTCTTCTTCTTCTTCTTCATCCTCCTTCTCCTCCATCGAAACAGACCATTAATCACTAGCTGTTACGTCTTATATTATGTCTTGTGGTGCAACAACAAAGTTCATCCATTTAGTGCGGTCCGTGGCATCTTCCACAAGGGGCCACATGCCTGGTCGACATTATTCAGCTGTTTCCACTGCCCTCCGTATGCTTCCAAATGTGTTAGAGTGTAAGCGTGCACGTGTTGGAGTGTATATCTTTCGCTTTCTGTCTGTCAAATTTGTCTGCCGACAAGATGACCAGCACGGAATAAAACGACTAAAGCAAGTTGCAAGAACTGAAGGATGAAATCGGGCGATGGGAGTAGCGGATGAAAAAAATTCGTGTATAGTAACTATATGCAGTGTGGGAGTGGTACTTCATATTTGTAAATGCCTGTTGTGTGACTCTCCGTTATGGCTCTAGGACTCTAGGTTAATGCTTTATGCCTTCACACAGGTAACGCAAGTGATAGGACGCTTCAAGGTTTCAAGTTATGAACGTGTGTGAATGTTCCGCTCTAGTAAACACGGAGTTCACAAAAATAAAAGAGCTTCAAAGTTGGATCGAGTAAATCCAAAGTGGTAATGTAACAAAAAATAATTAATAACTATGTTTTTTTGTGATCGTTTATTGGAAAAGGACACTGTGATTGATAAGGGTCCAATTATAAGAATTCTGGAGCTGAGAGTCAAGCTAGGTGTAATTAATGCAGAATAATCGAGTGAACATATCGAGTGTATGTATAACTAGCAAACTAGAAGAGCTATCAGATGAATAGTTTGTGTTATTTGTGGAGAAGAATGAGAAAATGAGTGCTGCGAGGTATATTCCTTAAATGAGTGATCAATAATCAGACGATATTAGAAAGCAAAAAAAAAAAAAAACGTAAGCCTGATAAAATTATTGTAAAAGACATCCCCAGTCAGCAAAGACAATTCACAAAATAGATCTTATTCTACTTCTGATATCTTATTTCATAATTCAACATCGGTAAGTCCAACGAAAACAGCAACTCCGTAAAAGAAAATCGTCAGATAAACTATTAATTTGAACACACCTTTTATACAGGTTTAGTTCAGTTGTTTATTGCAATTTCGTTGCTATTATTGTTGGATAATAATACACTATCTTTGATATTTGAATGTCGGTGGTAACATCTTTAGATTGGTGCATGAATCATGGTATAAGAGCCATAAATGTTTCACCGATCTGTAAATAATATATCTACACATTTATAGTAATGATTTTAAAACATGAATGAAATACCACTCCGGTGGTATAGAGTGGTCTAGAGGTAAGAAGTCAACCTCTTAATAGAAATGTCCGGGGTTTGAATTTTGCCAAAGACGATTTGAACTTTTTACCCCGAATCCGTGGTGTCTAATGTGGCTCTATTTTCGTCAGGTTGTGAGATCCGATGTCTAACCCTAACTCTCGGATAACCTCCAGGATTTCCCCTAGTGCATCCACGCACGTTCAAAAACCTTAGGCAGCTAAAAGACACAAAGAGTAGGCCATGGGCGGATCTAGGGGGGGGGGGGCATTGCCCCCCCCCCCAAAAAAAAAAAACGTACTTCTTAGTACATTCATTAATAAAGTGAGAGCAACGTTTGTTTACTTATTATTATTATTTTTAAAGAAGAAAAGAGGTAATATAAAAAAAAAATTCACAAATATATAGGTCTATTTATTCAATCTTTTGATATTGAAATCATGTCCACGGAAAAACAACTAAAAAAATACGATATTTTTTGTGTACGATTGTTCTTCTGTGAAGAAAATGTTAATTATTTATCGCTCTGGCGGTGCCAAAATTGCCGTGCTGATTTGATTTTATGACAGCACAAGGGACAAGGGAGTAGATATGTTTAATGAGTTGTTTGCCGGTGTACATATATTTGTTATATATGCTGTAAAAAGGACTTCATTTAGTTGCGGACTACCTGTTTTATTTTAGTTGTTATTAATGTCTAAAGGTTTTTAATATATTTTAAAAATGAAACGAATTACAAATTTCTTTCAAAAAGTTTCAAAATCACACGAAACTGAAACTCGATCTGCTTTTATGCTTCCTGATTTTACACCTACATCTAGGGTCGATATTAGTCCTAGTGAAACGAAGGATAAAAAAATTACTATTACATCAACAACTACTAATACAGTTAACAGTGAGCCAGTTTCTGAAAGTGATCTCGTTTCCAACGCTAGTCTGCCTAATACTCGTACAATTACATTTATAAAAAGTGAAGGTGGTCCACTCAATAGTGATATTAATAATCAGTGTGAGACGGACTTGGGCAATTTAAATTATGGACCAGTGGCAGGACCCAGTATGGATATTAATAGTCAGTGTGAGATGGACTTGGGCGATTTAAATTCTGGACCAGTAAGGCCAGTCTTAAGATCTTACCCGCCTTCACTGTGTGGTAAAGTCAACCGTTCTTTTTCTAAAGCTTATTTTGAACAATATCACTGGCTAGAATATAGTAAACGAAAAGATGCAGCATTTTGTTACGTTTGTCGTGTATTTGACAAATCTTTTGCATGTGAAGAAACATTTACTAAATCTGGTTTTAGAAACTGGAAAAAATTAAAAGAAAAACTTGATAAACATGGAAAAAGTAAAAGTCATTTGTTATGCATGGAAAAATATGCAATGCATAAATATAGTAATGAAAAAGGAAGTGTCATGTCAATGATTTCAAAATCACATAAGACCGAAGTGGAAAAAAACAAAGAGTACATGGCGAAAGTTGTTGATGTTATTATACTTCTTGGAAGACAGGGCATTGCGTTCAGAGGACATGATGAAAAGAAAGAATCTAATAGTAGGGGTAATTTCTTAGAGTTCTGCGAGGTGTTTGCTAAGTATGATAGTACATTTAAACAAAATTTTACAAAAAACATTTCATTTTGTAGCAAAACTATTGTGAATGAAGTGATTGACATAACTTCAGCTCTTCTTTTTGAGAAAATAGTTAAAGAGGTTAAAAGATGCGAGTTTTTTGCAATTATGGCTGATGAGGCAAGATGTCAGAAACAGCAACAATTGTCTCTCTGCGTTCGGTATGTTGACGATGAACTCACTCCACATGAAAGATTCCTTGGTTTCTATGATTGCTCAAGCAAACGAACAGCAATAGATTTAGCTGATTTGATAATGACTGTTCTTCGGAAGTTTAGTATTGAAGGATTATCAGTAATAGCGCAAACTTATGATGGTGCCGCAGTAATGTCTGGTGATGTTGGAGGGCTGCAAGCTAAAATTAGAGAGTTTTATCCTGAAGCTGTTTACTTCCACTGTTATGCACATAAGGTTGCACTTATTGTAACAGACATTTGTAAAAACATAGAATCTTCAAGACTTTTATTCAATGCTTTGGAATCATTGTATGTACATTTTTCAAAACCGTCAAATCATGATGCTTTAAGAACGGTGTCAGGATTGTTACAGACAAAGCCTTTTGAAATAATTTCATTAAGTACAACTAGGTGGACATGCAGGTACCAGAATTGTAATCTGTTGATTAAACACTATGATAATGTAGTGGCAGCTTTAAAATTTGAAATTGACAGAAATGAAGACAAAGACTCCATAGAAGCCATTGGAATTTTGAAATCAATATCAACATTTAATTTCATTGTCAACCTGTTTGTTTTTCATGAAATCCTGTCTTATACCCACGTATTAAGTCTATGTATGCAGAATGCAAATGTCACTTTAGGACAGGCTGCAGAACTGATAACAAATACTATGCGGACAATAGTAGACAAGAGAACTGATGATGAATTTTCTAAGATTTGGAAGAATATTGAAGAATTTTCACTGAAACACGGCATATGCTTAGAAAGTCCTACTGTATGTAAGAAAAGAAAACATGAAGAAAGTGTGATTCTAAAAGACAGTTTTGTTCTCTCAACTGTTGGAAAACCCCTAGATGGCCCTGAAAGTGTGAGCAATAAAGAATACTGGAAGATGAAAGTATATTTTGAAGTTATTGATGTCTTTGCAGCAAGGTTAAAGGAAAGATTTAGTGAAGAATCCTTACAACTCGCATGTGCTGTTGATGGGCTGTTTTGTTTGGATTATGAAAAGGCAACTCCATTTGTAAAGAAATATGCTGAGTGTTTAGGACTGAATGTTACTATCCTGAAAGCAGAAATATCAATTGTCAAAACATTAATTAGGAGCAAAGAAGGGGAAGTTTCACAATTCAGCTTTAGCCACTTAAAAGAGGTAGTAAACAAGAACACTTACCCACATTTTCATAAAATTCTAAGGGCTGCTATAACCATACCAATAAGCTCATCAGCATGTGAAAGAAGTTTTTCTGCGATGAGCAGGATTAAGACTTGGCTGAGGTCATCAATGACACAAGATAGACTTCGTAATTTGGCGGTGCTTCACATAGAAAAAACATTGCTTA
Organism: Megaustenia siamemsis; assembly: GCA_032433765.1. Taxonomy (NCBI): domain Eukaryota; kingdom Metazoa; phylum Mollusca; class Gastropoda; order Stylommatophora; family Ariophantidae; genus Megaustenia; species Megaustenia siamemsis. The sequence continues at coordinate 103,663,125 of JAVIAB010000092.1, forward strand.
AAAACACCATCACGAGTGAAGAAGTTATGCAGAAATTTGCAGAAAAGCCTAGACGAATTAAACTGATGTAATTGGTGAGTACAGATTTTTTTTTTTTTGTGCCGTTTTAATTTTTATAAAATGCATATTTTATGCTGTATACTTATTCCCGTTATTATTAGAAAAGTCAAATTGCGTCAAAGGTCTAATGACGATTATACACAAGTGACTCACACCCTTATTGCTGATAGCGCGAAGATGTCTATGCAAACCTGAAACAAAACAGTAGGCCTATAGCAGTGCCCCCCAAATTTTAAGGCTAGATCCGCCTATGGAGTAGGCCAAAAATGGTTATTGCCCTGGGCAAAATTGTTAAGCAAAATCTATCCATGTTGAAGACGGATGTATCGGGCTGAAGGGCGGAGATATTGCGGCCCTGCCGTAAACTAGAGATGGCGCATCCACGGCCATGTAACGAGTGAACGCTAAGAGGTGGAAGAATTATGATACGTACCGCTCTTTAAACTTGGCAAAAGAACTATGATACATACCGCTCTTTTTGACAAAAGAATTATGATACATACCGCTCTTTAAACTTGACAAAAGAACTATGATACATACCGCTCTTTAAACTTGGTAAAAGAACTATGATACATACCGCTCTTTAAACTTGACAAAAGAATTATGATACATACCGCTCTTTAAACTTGACAAAAGAACTATGATACATACCGCTCTTTAAACTTGACAAAAGAATTATCATACATACCGCTCTTTAAACTTGGCAAAAGAACTATGATACATACCGCTCTTTAAACTTGACAAAAGAATTATGATACATACCGCTCTTTAAACTTGGCAAAAAAACTATGATACATACCGCTCTTTAAACTTGGAAACAGAATTATCATACATACCGCTCTTTAAACTTGGCAAAAAAACTATGATACATACCGCTCTTTAAACTTGACAAAAGAATTATGATACATACCGCTCTTTAAACTTGAGAAAAGAATTATCATACATACCGCTCTTTAAACTTGGCAACAGAAATATCATACATACCGCTCTTTAAACTTGGCAACAGAATTATCATACATACCGCTCTTTAAACTTGAGAAAAGAATTATGATACATACCGCTCTTTAAACTTGAGAAAAGAATTATGATACATACCGCTCTTTAAACTTGAGAAAAGAATTATGATACATACCGCTCTTTAAACTTGACAAAAGAACTATTATACATACCGCTCTTTAAACTTGGCAAAAGAACTATGATACGTACCGCTCTTTAAACTTGGCAAAAGAATTATGATACATACCGCTCTTTAAACTTGACAAAAGAACTATTATACATACCGCTCTTTAAACTTGACAAAAGAATTATGATACATACCGCTCTTTAAACTTGACAAAAGAATTATCATACATACCGCTTTTTAAACTTGGCAAAAGAACTATGATACATACCGCTCTTTAAACTTGACAAAAGAACTATGATACATACCGCTCTTTAAACTTGACAAAAGAATTATGATACATACCGCTCTTTAAACTTGACAAAAGAACTATGATACATACCGCTCTTTAAACTTGGCAAAAGAACTATGATACATACCGCTCTTTAAACTTGACAAAAGAATTATCATACATACCGCTCTTTAAACTTGGCAAAAGAACTATGATACATACCGCTCTTTAAACTTGACAAAAGAATTATGATACATACCGCTCTTTAAACTTGGCAAAAAAACTATGATACATACCGCTCTTTAAACTTGGAAACAGAATTATCATACATACCGCTCTTTAAACTTGGCAAAAAAACTATGATACATACCGCTCTTTAAACTTGACAAAAGAATTATGATACATACCGCTCTTTAAACTTGAGAAAAGAATTATCATACATACCGCTCTTTAAACTTGGCAACAGAATTATCATACATACCGCTCTTTAAACTTGGCAACAGAATTATCATACATACCGCTCTTTAAACTTGAGAAAAGAATTATGATACATACCGCTCTTTAAACTTGAGAAAAGAATTATGATACATACCGCTCTTTAAACTTGAGAAAAGAATTATGATACATACCGCTCTTTAAACTTGACAAAAGAACTATTATACATACCGCTCTTTAAACTTGGCAAAAGAACTATGATACATCTATCTATCTATCTATTGACCTTTCGAGCCGTAACCGGCCCATAGGGCGTAGACCAAGATACACCTTCTCCTATATGAATTTTTGTTCTAGCAGTTTTCTTTTAAAGATATTTTATCAAATCTCGCCATCTGTCTCTGTTCTGTGCAAGCAGTTCTATCTCATTGAGGGAGCCGATTCCTGCTGCTCTTGCCTCTCTCATCAATGTTCTTCTCAGTGTCTCCCTGGGTCTTCCTCTTTTTCTTTTACCTGTTGTTTCCCATATGAGGGCTTGCTTTGCTATTCGATTATTATCTCTTCTCATCACATGTCCAACGTATGACCATCGTCTTTTCTTTATTACTGAAGATATTAGTGGTTGATTGGCGATTTCTCTAATTTCCTCGTTTGTTTTGAATTCGTTCCATTCTATACCAAGTATTTTCCTTAGACATTTATTTTCGAATGCGTTCAACTTTGTTTCTATATCTCTTGTTGTTTTCCAGCTTTCACACGCATACGTAAGGGTTGATAGTACATTTGATTTGAATAGCCTAAGTTTTGTGTTTGTGCTAATGAGTTTTGATTTCCACAACTTTTCAAGGCTTCTGAAAGACATTGCTGCTTTAGCCAGTCTGATTCTAATTTCTTTGCTCGTATCCCCTTCTCGATCAATGTGACTTCCAAGATAGATGAAGTGATCGATCTCTTCTACTGGTTTGTTTTCCATGTATATTTTGTCACTTGTTGGAATTAAACTTTTCATGACTTTAGTCTTTTCATGATTGACCTCAAGCCCAATTTTGCTGGCTATTGATGATAGTTCATTTGTGTTTTCCTGCATCGTTTTTATCTGATTGCTGATGAGAACTATGTCATCAGCAAAGTCCAGGTCCTCCAAATGGTCTCCTTGTATCCATTCGATGCCTTTATTACCAGTGCAGCATTTCTTCATTATGAAGTCCATAACAATTCCAAATAACAAGGGCGATAAAATACATCCTTGTTTAACCCCAGTTTCTATTGGGAAACATTCGCTCAGTCCTTCCTCTGTTCGAACTGCACATGTGTAACCATCATACATGTCTTTGATAATATTTATGATTTTTGATGGTAAGCCATATTGCTTCAGAATTTTCCACAAAGAATCTCTATGAATACTATCAAATGCTTTTTTGAAGTCGATGAAGTTAAGTACAAAAGGTTTTTGCTTTTCAATGTGTTCCTCCAATATAAGTCGTAGAGTGAAAATGTGGTCAAGACAGCTTCTCCCTTTTCTAAACCCAGCCTGTTCTTCACGCATTACTGTATCTATTGAATCCTTTATTCTATTTAGGATGATTTTACAGAATAATTTTGAGGCAACTGACAAAAGTGTCACGCCTCTCCAATTGTTACAATCTCTAAGATTGCCCTTTTTTGGGTATGATACATACCGCTCTTTAAACTTGACAAAAGAACTATGATACGTACCGCTCTTTAAACTTGACAAAAGAACTATGATACATACCGCTCTTTAAACTTGGCAAAAGAATTATGATACGTACCGCTCTTTAAACTTGGCAAAAGCCATCATGCAGGTAACATTGAAATGGCGAAGGAGATTTGGAAAAAAAACAAACAGAAGAAAAAATGGGAAGATAGGTTACTGACTTAGTTAAAACACAATTAACAGTCACAGAGAGAGGGAATGTAAGTGCAGCTCTCAATGTTATTACAAAGACCCTGAGGGTTTACAGGATAGCAAGGAAGGAAAGAAAGAGGAAAGTTCAAACATAGATACATCAATATTAAATTTAAAAAAGTTTAATTGCATTTCTTGTAATCTGCTTATGTAAACTGTTTACAGTTTTTCTATTTTTTTTTTCATTCTCAGAGGCTTCTCTGAAGTTTTAGTGCTGTCAGTTAGAAACAAAAATAATTACTAGGTTTTTAACATTTTTCCTGTCGTCGCTAGTCAAACACAGAAATCCAAAAATTTTAATAATATCGTCCAAAAAATAAGACTACTAAAATTTTGTTGGAAAGGCTGTAGGTAAAAAATATTCTGTTGACTCCTTAGTAATATGATTGATATAGTGTTAGTGCCCAGATTTTTAAACAACCCGCCGTATTTATTTATTATTTTATATTTATTTATTAATATTTATATTTACAACAATATTTTTATAAGGATGTGATCGGTTTCACGCCAGGTCGCTCTGCTTTAAGAAAAAAACCAGTACTATATAGAGCTGGGTTGGCCTAGGACCCGTAGATAGGAATTGAACGCGACATCTTATTCTTAGTTGACTAGCCACTGAGCTACCACGATTCCCAATTTTTGTTGTGTTCGACAATTATAATGCGGCTTATAATTCAAGCCCATTAAAAACACGTAAATGCTAATATTTACACTTATATATAATAATAATGTAAGACATACATTTTTCCTTTGATTCTTTTGTGTATTGTTAAGTGTGGCTACGCGGGCTTTTGATCGTTTGTGTCATGTTCAATTCCTAGATTCAGCGATTATTTACGGACTGATAAGACACCAAACTTTTTATAATGGTCACTAGCTATTTGTATGGGAAGTAAGGACAGCCAGACGTGTGATCTCATCACTCAAGAATGTGCTATTATTTAAGAATAAAACACATTTACTTACACTATTTCTATATATCGTACACATAACCTTGCGTGGAGGGTTCCTTTACTCTAACAAGTGACTTCATCAAGTTCAGTATTGACATCTATTCAAAAGCCTTCATTATTTTTCACGATGGTTTATTGTTTTACCTAGTTGATGATTTTCATTTTTTCTATAAAGGAATTAATTTTTTTTTTAAATAAAGAAACGTTACTACATGACTAAGAAGAAAAATCAATCACTAGATGGATAAAAAAAATCAAAGGTCGACTACATCAATAGGGTCTAGCACTACCAAGCAATAAACTGCACTTGGATCAAACTACAAACACCTTCGCACAACTGCAGCAGGGAACCAAAGAAGCGACAGTAACTTTTATAGTCAACTGTTAGCGGTACCAGACATGACTGTAATTATTATTGATGTTGTAAGAGAACTGTCTGAGAACAGTGCATATTTACTTGGAAGAGTATCCAGAAGATAATGAAACATCACCCAGTCTAGACTAAGGATTCTCAACCCTTTTCGAGTCTTTCACTTTTGTATTATACAGCTCGGCTTCACTATTACTTATTTCTATAAAAATAATGTTGATAACCCATGCATTTCTTTTATCTCCGTCTGCGCGTTGGTGTTCTAAATTAATTCTAGTCGACCCATGTCACTGTAAATTAATAATGAACGCTCCATTACTCTACATACGAGTATTTATTCTGATCCCAGTATATCAATATATTCTGATCGCGTCAATGCCCTATCGCTTTATTATCACTACTGAAGACAATAATAACAGATGAATAAATAGTTATTATTGGAGATTCTCTAAGGTAAGATAAGCACAATATATACAAGAACGTATACATGTATATATATATATATATATATATATATATATATATATATATATATATATATATATATATATATAAGTTGAAAAAAAATCAACTAACAAGAAACAATAGAAACGTCAATAAATAAATATGAATTATTTGTGATGCAACTAGTAATGGCTGTCTCCTAGGTCTGCACGGTTCGGATGATCTAGTTGCTTACTTAAGATCATCCGTTTACGAGTTATTAGGACCTAAGGAGGTGAAGACGCAATTGGTTCAGCACCTTATTGACAATTAAAAATACAACCACACACATTTATTAAGTTAAGAGTTATATATAAATATGCTTAATGCTAAGGTAGGCAGTAAATAAAGCTTCTTGAGTTAGTTATAACGAAGTCTGAAAGGCAAGAGATGGCTAGTGGTTATGCATTACATATTACAATCACCATTTCATTACAGCAGGGTCTCTGGCCCATTAGCTGACAAAGGCCTAGATAACAGAAGCTACATCGCCGTGCTCCCTGTAGTGCTGGCTCTTATAGATGATCTAGTTTTGCAGAACTTCTAGGGCAGAATAGATGACACAGTTTTTCAGTCATAGTCTGGAAATTGAAGAACTTCATCTCCAGTAAAAGTCGGCAATGTCAAGGAAGCTGTTAGGACCCACCACTCTATGAGTCAAGGGCTTCTACCTTTATCAACTCGTGACATTACATTGATAACAACAACACAATTAATACACACACACAAATACTCTACTAGAATGATAAATAAACAGGTGAAAATGAATTTTAAAATAATAAACATACAAGAAGGCGGGAAATGGAGGTACGTATAGAGAAGACTGCTAAATTATGGCGAATTATACAGAAGGAAATCAAAAGGAGGGGCTAAATATAATTGTATACTTAAAAGATTACATGCAATTATAGCAAAAACAGAACACAAATATTTGTTTTTCGAATTATTGGATAGCGTAAGAGATTGTAAGATAGAATCTGTATGAATCGATTGTTTATCGATGAGGGAACCTAAATCACAAATAAATGAAATTACTCAGGTTCCATTATCAATATGATGAAATCAAGGAATGAGTGAATGAAAAAGCCGGCGGACGAAGAAGAAATTTAAGTTATCTTATGAATAAAAAAAGATGAACCATCTGTAAACTTTTATTTCCAAAATTATCATAATTGTGACAGATATCTGTGCTCTTTCTAACCCTGTTTTATCGCTTATTATATTACATCTTTTAGTAGCAATTCCTAAACCCAGTGGAATGCTTGAAATATGGATTTTTGTGCAGGCGGTAAGGGGGGAGAAAAGAAACGAATGTGACCATCTTCAGATAAAAGCCAACAACACTAAGAAGAGAGAAGGAAATAACAAAGAATAGAGATGGTAACAATGAAGGCTATATCGGAGATGACACAGTATTGCAGGTTCGACTTCGGCTAAACGAAACGATTGTTCACAAAACACCTACAATTGCTACACGCGAGGTAATTCTTTGTCTGACTAGTTAGTCATGAATTATTGAGAACTTCGTTACATTCAAAGTTTTCATACAAAAATTAAAGTGTTCATGTCATCTCGCCCAACGAGAAAATTGAGTAAAAGAAAAAAGAAAAAAAAAATATTGATTTGCTGTGATGTACTGAATAAAATATTGGAAGAAAATTTCAACATAAGGAAATGATATTTTTGATATTTTTACATTTTCTGGCTACTGGGTATGTCTTCTTTTTATTGTGTGTGCGTGTGTGTCGAGAGGGGGGAGTGAAGCGGTGTGAATGACAAATTAATTTTTAAAATGTAATTATCCCATCTTTCGAGTAATGTCTTTCTAGGCCACCAGAAAAGTTAGACCTTTTCAGCTGCAGATACGATGAGATGGACGGCTCTAACCAGTACACCACATGGCGACTTTTTTGCGCAACACTAACCTCAACGCTACTTTTCTACTGCCTACCATAAATCGGATAATATTTATGACATTTTTGATAATTGCAGACAGCTGGGAGCTGGGTGGGGTTAAGGCATCAATAGCATATTCAGAACGCGCTAACCAGGCGATACTAGCAGACTTTGTGAACGAGGATTCAGACTCAGCTTGGCACTCTCAGTCGACTCAGTTGATAAAGGGATGGGCACCTGGCTCACAGAAATCGAAAAGAAAATAATGAGAGCAAGAAAGAGAACTGTCCTTCTCTCACTTCCAAATGTTGTGGCCTGGTACTGTGAAATTATAGATATCAATGCCCTCTTCTCCCACCCGCCCACGACAGAAATATGTCGTTGAAGGGAAGTAGGGCGAGGGACGGGTGAAAATAGCTCAAATTTAGTGATCAGGTCTACACATCTCAGCTTTGTTTTCACCCCAAAGTAACATTTTTGTTTTAATCTTGAAGATTCTGCATCATTTATGGATAAAGGAGTCTTAAGTCTAATTATTAGTACAGTAAAGTCTCGATTATCCGGAATGCTCGGGGAAGAACCCATTCTGGATAATTGAATTTTTCTGGATAATCGAGAGTAAGAAAACCAAACTCAAAATTTATGAAAAAACATGATTGAAAAATTGCAATGCTCAGAAATATTTAAATTCGTGTGACATTCACTAGCTTTCTCTATCAACATGGGTCCTGATATTGGCATTCCTTTTCTTCTTCTTTCTAAAAACCACACATAAAGGACGTCGTCGAGTTTTTCAAATTTTGGCCGTTTCATACTTCGTCTCTGGTGTATATTGTTGCTGCTTTCAGACTCCGACGCAAACTTAAACAACTCATCTTTTTGATTTCGTATGTCATATAATGTTGAAGAGGCTATGCCAAATTCAGTCATCAAAACGTTGCGATTAACGCCTTTTTCAAGTCTACTAGCGATTTCAATCTTCTGGTTCAGTGTCAATACAGTTCGCTTGCGTTTACCTTTGCGGGAAATTGAGGTGTGGTTTGCACTCGCAGAGGCCATTATTTAACACAAAAATGTATTCCGTTAAAAAGTATGCACACATGCGTTTATAGCATATCATGTATAATTTATACTGATGGAACGAATTTCAGCTTGCACAAATGTCTGAGACAAACTAACGTCAAACTCTGTATCTTACTCTTTTTGAATTTCCAGTCGGTAATTTTTGAACCCCTCCCCCTTTCTTCTCACCATCTCTATGTCACTGCACGCCGGCTGCTCAACCTTTGATTTATAATCATCAAAGTTATGGGCTCTTCAATTTTCACAAACAATACGTCTGCTTCTAATGTTCGGTCAGACTGTCAAACGCCATATTTTTGACAAATTCATGACCAACTTTAGATCTAAAGCAGGCTATGAGAAATTAAGCAAATTTGTAAAATCATGTAGATAAGTGTTTTTGGCACGACTAAGATTTCCGACAAAAACATTTAGTCGGGGGAAAAAGTGAAGATATAGACTGTCTGTCGCTTTTACTTGGAATATTTGGAGACACAATGTCTGGATTGAATAAAATATGTTCGCTCCTATTTGAAGTATATTACTGTAAATACACTATTGTAAACGCAATATTGTGTAATGATAGAGCCTGTAGAAGTAAGCGCAGCGCACAAACCGTGTTGTAGCGTTTTCGATTTCCGGATAAAGGCATTTAATTTAACTGAACAAAACATGATTCAAGCTTTCTCCCTATAATAATTAAAAAAAAAAAAAGTCCGTTAAATTGAGAATTCCGGATTATTGAGTACCGCATAATCGAGACTTTACTGTACATTCTTTGCATTCTTAATATTGGTATTTTATAAGAGTGGTTCCGGATTGTGACACCAGACACAAAACCGTTAACATAGTTAACTAATTAAATAGTTAAGTATAAATGATACATTAGTGCAATGATGCTTGTTACAAAAAGATAAAAAAATTAGGAAATTAGAGTTTCAGGAGATGCAACATTCCTATTTTAACCATAAAAATGTTTTAATTTTAAGAGCAACTGATATATATATATATATATATATATATATATATGTAACTTAAAGAATGCCTAAAAAAGATACCTCTAGATGACACGGACAAATACGGCTAATATGTAATCTATACTGGGAGCAAAGAGCAATAATAAAATATAACAAAGAGTTCTCTACACCCATTGATATAAAAAGAGGAGTAAGACAGGGATGCATCCTGTCACCAAGCTTGTTCAATCTATACACTGAGCAAATCTTTAAAAACATCATAGAGATGCCAGGCCTACAAATTAATGGAAAGATAATCAATAACCTAAGATATGCTGATGATACTGTACTACTAGCAGAAAATCCTAAAGACCTACAACAATTACTTAATGAAATAAACACGACAAGCAAAAAATATGGACTAGATATGAACATCAAAAAGACTAAAACTATGATCATAAACAAAGAAAATACTCAAAACCCACAAGTGGATATCAAAATTGAAGGAATAGACCTTGAGACAGTTCAGAACTACAACTACCTTGGACATACTATAACCAGTGATGGAAAATGTACAACTGAAATAAACAAAAGAATAGGAATGGCAAAAAGTAATTTTAATGTTATGAAGGACATACTAACATCAAAACAAATAACACCAAAGCTAAAACTAAGAATAGTAAAATGTTACATCTTCTCAATATTCCTATATGGTGCTGAAACATGGACATTAGACAAGAAAACAGAACAGAGAATTGAAGCCTTCGAAATGTGGATTTATAGAAGAATAGGTAGAATTGGATGGAAGGAAAAGAAAACAAACGATGAAGTCTTAAAACAACTAAAAATGAAAAGAGAACTTCTGAACACAATTAGAACAAGACAAATGCGATTCTTGGGCCATGTTAAAAGACACAACAGCCTACTGAAAGTAATCCTGGAGGGGAAAATACAAGGTAAAAGAGGCAGAGGCAGACCAAGATTAACATGGACGAGTAACATCAAAAGATGGACAAATCAACCGATGACAACCTGCAACATCAAAGCAAGAGATAGAGCAGAATGGCGCTCCATGGTAGCCAACCTTCCTTGCGGAGACGGCACTCAATGATGATGATGAAAACTATGATCATGTCATCAGATTTGTTTAATATTTATAGTGAGATTATTTTAAGATCCATAAGGGATATTCCTGGAATAACAATTGGAGGTCATAATATAAATAATCTAAGGTATGCTGATGATAGTCTTAATCGCTAAGAGTGAAAATGAGTTACAAGAAATGTTGGGCATAATAGTGAAAGAAAGTAAAAATAAAGGACTCAGCCTTAATAGCAAAAAGAAAGAGGTAATTGTAACAACAAAGAAAAAGACATCACCTCAGTGCAAAATAAAGACAAGTGGAACAATATTAAAACAGGTAAATGAATTTAAATATTTGGGAACTTTGTTAACCTCAGATGGAAGATGTACAAAAGAGGTGAGATGCAGAATGGCTCAGGCAAAAGCAGCTTTCCAAAAAATGAGGAAGATACCATGCAATCCATTTTTGACAATAGAAACAATAAAGAGAGTTCTTAAATGTTATGTAGAGCCAGTCTTGACATATGGATGCGAATCATGGACAATAGGACAACAGACAAGAAAATTACTGGAGTCTGTAGAAATGTGGTTTTACAGAAGAATGTTGAGAGTACCATGGACAGCTAAGAAGAGTAATGAAGATGTTCTGAGAGAGGTCAAATCAAAAAGAGAGCTAATTTCCAAAATTAGGAAGAAACAATCATCATTTTTTGGTCATTAAATGAAAAGAGAACAACTGGAATATATAGTAACAACTGGAAAAATTGAGGGACGAAGAGATAGAGGGAAGCAAAGAGAAAAAATAACAGACAGCTTAAGAGAATGGCTTGGCAGAAGGTCAACAACAGAAATGATAAATAGCTGTCGAGATCAAAAGTTGTGGAGAGACATGATCACCTACGCCAGTAGGCCCGGTACTTGATGATGATGATGATGATGATATTAGTATATATATATATATACACACACACAGACGAATTTTTTACCTATACAGTGTTTTGCAAAAAAAAAAATGATATTCGTATTTTCACAAACTGATGACACCCATAAAACATAAAAGTAAATCATGATAAAAACCATATATCCAGAGTACAAATGACATCTCCCTTAACAATTAGCCGTGGTTTTATTTCAATATAATGTTGCCCTGTCGAGCAAGTCATACTTCACACAAATGTTTTGATTGATAATTGTTAGTTAGATTGCCCCAGTATTTCTCAGCTATATTCACAAATTGTTCAACGTCTCTAAATTCATTCATTTACAACTAATTCTTGCGTAGTGCCTAAACGTCTTCAATTTAGCTTAGGTCGAAACTGTTGCTGGATCACTTCAGTACTGTCACATTCTTCTCTAGCAGTCATCTCCAGTGGTATGAGCTCTATCCCGTGAGTGATTGTCATGTTGAAATGTGCACACATAGGGAAACATGACCTGCACACATGTCAGAAGGTGCCCCTCTTGCATGTCGATGTATCATTTTTTTCGTGAGTATTTCTGTGAAAATTCATAGAGAGGTGAGACCTCTTGCTGATACCTCTCCTCCAAAAGTGTCCTTTCTGAATATGTTCCGGTCTCTGGTAAACAAACATTATAAGTCTTCAGTCCAAACATTTATTCCAGTAGGATATTACCAAACTGAACATTTGTATGAACAGGAAAATAAAACAATATTTCATAACAAATGTTCATGTTCTTTGCACCAGCTCAAGCTCCACTGTTGAGTCTTTGTGAACACTAGTGTCGAAATTACCCTTTCTTGTGTACTTCATCCTTTTTGCGACATATTTATTATTTTGAAAAATACTGTATGTAGTATCCAGCACCGACTTAAATAAGATTTACACGATGGAGACAATTTAAATTGAATCTGAAAATCCACACTCTTTTTATTTTCGCTTCATTTTATTTCCATCTCCCATCACATATTGCTGTTTCGCTGTTTCAGTCATCACAACTATAACTTTAATTTTCAGTTTTATCATTTCCACTTGTCAATGGAACGCATGAAACACTTCAGCTTTAGATAGAAAATTGCTGTAGCGTGACCCAAGTAGCAGCATGATATCCATGGAACATTTGGTTGAAATGTTCACTGTTAGGCACTCAATCCTATATAATGTTTGTTGTCTCTCACTAATTACTTAAACCTTATCACTCGTGTTTTTTTTTGAACGCCTAACATATTACTAATTCATTTGAATATGCAGCACAATGACTTTAATAGCAAAGGAGAAAAGAAATATAACAACTACTGAAATTAAATCACTTGGCTTAACAAAGAAAGAGCGATGGAGAGAGAGAGAGCAAGAGAAAGTGAGATAGAGAGAAGTTAAACTAGTAAGAAGCGCTGGAGTAGATAACAGTGTAAAATTATGACAGGAAAGCATCATCATCATCATCATTGAGTGCCGTCTCCGCATCGAAGGATGGCTGCCATGGAGCGCCATTCCACTCTGTCTCTTGCTTTGATGGTGCAGATTGTCATAGACTGACTTGTCCATCTTTTGATGTTACTCGTCCATGTTAGTCTTGGTCTGCCTCTGCCTCTTTTACCTTGTATTTTTCCCTTCCAATATTACTTTTATTAGGCTGTTGTGTCTTTTAACATGACCCAACAATTTCATTTGTCTTGCTCTAATTGTGTTTAGTAATTCTCTTTTCATTTTTGGTTCGTTCGTTCGTTCGCTTTCGTCAGCTTTGACCTCTGACGAAGTCCCACCCACTCAATTTTGTGGGACTGAATTTTGCGTGTAAAGTCTGTTTTATCCATTACAGGATGCCCCTCGCCATGCAGGCAGATTTACTCCGACTTCAGAGGTACTAATTTTTAGGGAATTAGTAAAACCCAGGTGTCCTCGCCAGGGTACGAACCCGGCTGTTGCCGTGGTAAGCCAACCGCCTATCGATTGCGCTAACCGGACACCTCATTTTTGGTTGTTTTAAAACTTCTTCGTTTGTTTTCTTTTCTTTCCATCCAATTCTACCTATTCTTCTATAAGTCCACATTTCAAAGGCTTCAATTTTCTGACAGGAAAGCACGGTGACAATAACAATTATAAGTTTTATTTGGAAAGAGTTGTGAATGTGCATGATCGTCGAAGCCTACAAGCACGTTTTCTCATTCTTGAAGTATTGCTGAGGAAGTCATGGTTGAGGTGGTTCGCGTTTAATTTGGAAATTGCAATAAGGGCCGCCTACACAGAGTGTATATATCATTTCATTCCCGACAGAGAATCTCATAGACCACGGTTCATCTCCTCGGCAAACGAACTGTGTATTCATCATGTTCATGCCTAAATGCTTTCCACTAACAATATTCTCTGACAATAATTACAGACAATAACAACTACAGACAATAATTACAAGCAATAACAACTACAGACAATAATTACAGACAATAACAACTACAGACAATATTTACAGATAACTACAGACAATATTTACAAACAATAACAACTACAGACAATAATTACAGGCAATAACAACTACAGACAATAATTACAGATAACTACAGACAATATTTACAGACAATAACAACTACAGACAATAAATACAGACAATAACAACTACAGACAATATTTACAGACAATAACAACTACAGACAATAATTACAAACAATAACAACTACAGACAATATTTACAAACAATAACAACCACAGACAATAATTACAAACAATAACAACCACAGACAATAATTACAAACAATAACAACTACAGACAATAATTACAAACAATAACAACTACAGACAATATTTACAAACAATAACAACTACAGACAATAATTACAAACAATAACAACCACAGACAATAATTACAAACAATAACAACTACAGACAATATTTACAAACAATAACAACAACAGACAATAATTACAGACAATAACAACTTCAGACAATATTTACAAACAATAACAACTACAGACAATATTTACAGACAATAACAACTTCAGACAATATTTACAGACAATAACAACTACAGACAATATTTACAGACAATAATAACTACAGATAATAATTACAGACAATAACAACTACAGACAATAATTACAGACAATAACAACTACAGAAAATAACTACACTCAATAACAACTACAGACAATAATTACAGACAATAACAACTACAGAAAATAACTACAGTCAATAACAACTACAGACAATAATTACAGACAATAACAACTACAGACAACGATTACATACAATGATGCATTTGTTAAACATTCTCTTCTCGGTATAAATTTTCTGTTATCTCATTTTTTCAGACTATTATTTGTTTATAGAATCCCTAATGCCAGTAGACATTACATAATGATGGTGATGTGATGACACAAGCATCGTGCCAATATGAAGATTACCAATACTGAAGAGTGGCTTCAAGGATAAGCAAATATAGCAAGCTGTGAACCATTAATTTCTAGAAACTCCAGTAGTTTGAAATCATTATTGTTCTCAATGCTTGAACTTTGACTTATTCGTTGTCTATTTGTTTATGTTTTTATCACAGAAAATTATGTGCTGCTACTTTAGCACTGGCATATTCCTGTCTAAGCGTTAGCACACCTTTATCATTTAATTATAATGCTCTGTATACAAATGTCAGAATCTACTTTTAACTGTTATTGACACTTGTGAAATGGTGACGAATCTCAAATTCCACCAATTATATATTATTACAATGATATTCCAAGTAGCTTATTTTACATGCAACACACATTACAGGGTTTAAAGAGTTTTCACGATATAGTTTACTGCGGTTGATGGGAGACTTTTGAAAACAAATCAAGGGGTAAAATCTAATGCTTTGTGATAAGAGTTGCACGGTGTCTGATAAGAATGTTGCTCACGAAATAAACTGGATTTTGAACGAACGAAAACAGTTTACTAATAATAAACAGTGGTTCTTATGAGAAATAATTTTAGAAGCAGTAAGCGTGCAATATGTATTAACAGATTTATTTTAGTAATCAAGGAATAATTTTCACGTGTGTGTATACATATATATATATATATGTATAACTTTATTAAGAAGAAGAACTACTGATAAGGTATCCATACTTCGACAGCTTAAGGAATAGTATGCTGGGACCAAATTAAAATAGCTGTTCTTTGTCTTTGTTGACCTCACATATATAGTTGTTACGGTTAGTAGAGCTGGACTCTATAAAGACCTAAAGAACGGTAGCCCATACTTCTTTAAACTGATCATATCATTTCATGAAGAAATTAAAGTCTAAGTACAATTTGACGGTAGCACATCTTTGTGTTTTGAAGTCATGTCGAATTAAGCTGGATTGTGTCAATATCCTTATCCTCTGTGGAATTTGTTTTCTACCTTCTCAAACAATTCGTTGTCAGTGGCCATCAGAGACATTTATTTACGCTCAAGATATGACGACCGCTTTTTATCTTAGCTCATTTAAAAAAGAAAAAAAGAACTAAGGCTTAAAACGAAATATAGTCTCTGATGACTATGCAGCTGTAGTTACTCCTAATGAAGATACTTTAGAATCGTTGAGTGGCAAATAATGCTACATGTTCTTGTTAGCAATAAGTGTACTGTTATGCTATTGTAGCACAATGGAAAATAAAACCTACGATTATTGCCTTAAATGGAAGCCCGCTTGAACAAGTACATATTTTCAACACAATTGTTTGTCATTTATACTTTTTTTTATTTGATCATGTATGTCGTTCTATGAAGATAAATACATTTACTTCTACTATACATTCAACATGTTTAGAAGAAGCTGAATCTTAAAATTAAGAAAAAAAAACCTTTCATGACTTAAAATTAAATATTGCAGCCCCCGAAACACTGAAATGTACCAGTATTGATATGTTTATTACGAGCTACTAAAATATCGTTCAAACATAACAATTTACTTTAGCTACAAGAAAACTGTCCATTGTGTGTGTGTGTGGTGTCACCAATTGAAACTACTTACTGAACTATCCATCTTAAGCATTAGGGAAATGTTAGGGCTCAGGACGTCGTCATCCATAAACGCTGCTAAATATTGAAGTTAAGAACTAAAATACCACTTTGAGATGAACACAAAGAGCTGTGTCCACTATCTCGAATATACTGTCACGAAGAAGAACTATATATGGGAATTGGCAAGACGTCATTAACATTTGGGAAATGAACATAAAGATTTTGAAATAACGCGAAATTAACATTCACGACCAAAACCCTGTTTCATCATACCTGTTTGTTTAGTGCACTTCTTTATGGACAGCATATTCAAAAAACGAGAAAAGACTAAATAGTTTCTGCGTGCGCTGTCTCAGAAAAGTAATGTGTATTAAATGGCAGGACAAAATAATCAACTCAGGTGTCCTGGAACGTTCTTGCCGTCCATCTATTACGACAAGACTCAGGAGTCAAAGATTCAATTTAGTTGGGACATGTTAGAAGAATAGACACAAAACGTGTCTCTAAGCAAATATTGTAGAGTTTGTTAACGGGAAGCGACCTGTGTGGGCAGACCAAAATTTAGATACCATGATGTCCCCAAGGCATCCCTAAGTGAATTATCCATTGGTAACACAAAATGGGAAGTGCTTCTAGATGATCGTAGAAAATGGAGGAGATATTTAAAGAGCAGTATGCTAACATACTAGAATGATTGAAGTCAAAGTTAGAAGAAAAAATACACGGGAGAAAAGAGGCGAGATCCTCCCATATAAAACTGCTTTGTTCAATCTATGGCCAAACCTACCATTTCAATATTAGTCAGGTCAGCTGAGAAACTGCTTGCCCAATAAAACAGCGTCGGGCAGTTACTATCGTAAACCAGAATCTCTCTATTTTGTACAAGATCATATATATATATATATATATATATATATATATATATATATAGAGAGAGAGAGAGAGAGAGATATCCGCATGTGCAGACGTACTAGCAATATATATATATTTCTTCTATTTTCAAACGATCAAGCACTAATACTCAGAAAAATAGAATAATATAAGAACATTTAAATAGATTTAGTAGAACAGGAACTCAATACAACATGAATATCAACATCAATAAAACAGAAGTCAAGAATATCGCAAAAGTGAAACAGAATATTAAAATAATGGATGGACGCCAAACAACTAAAAAAAGAGGAAGAATTTAAATATCTCTAAAGTCTAGTTATAAACAAACAATAATTCACAAGCAGCAGAAATAGACACAAAATGCAAGAAAGAAAGCTTGTCAAATTGTCGGGCTTTGGCCGACAATGAAATAACACTTTAGGTAAAACGGGAACTCTACAATACCATCTTCATTGCAACATTGTGCTACCAATGTCAAACTAGGGCCCTTAATACGAGAAATAAGTCATCATCATTGAGTGCCGTCTCCGCATCGAAGGTTGGCTACCATGGAGCGCCATTCCACTCTGTCTCTTGCTTTGATAGTGGAGATTGTCATAGGCTGATTTGTCCATCTTTTGATGTTACTCGTCCATGTTAGTCTTGGTCTGCCTCTGCCTCTTTTACCTTGTATTTTCCCTTCCAATATTACTTTTATTAGGCTGTTGTGTCTTTTAACATGAACCAAAAATTTCATTTGTCTTGCTCTAATTGTGTTTAGTAGTTCTCTTTCCATTTTTAGTTTGTTTAAAACTTCCTCGTTTGTTATCTTTTGTTTCCATCCAATTCTACCTATTCTTCTGTAAATCCACACTTCAAAGGCTTCAATTTTCTGTTCTGTTTTCTGGTCTAATGTCCATGTTTCTGCACCATACAGGAATATTGAGAAGATGTAACATTTTGCTATTCTTAGTTTTAGCCCTGATGTTACTTGTTTTGATGTTAGTATATTTTTCATGGCATTGAAATGACTTTTTGCCATACCTATTCTTTTATTTATTTCAGTTGTACATTTCCCATCACTGGTTATAGTATGTCCCAGGTAGTTGTAGTTCTGAACTGTCTCTAGATGTATTCCTTCCACTTTGATATTTAATTGTAGGTCTTGACAATTTTCTTTCTTTATGGTCATAGTTTTAGTCTTTTTGATATTCATATCTAGTCCATATTTTTTGCTTGTCATGTTTATTACATTAAGTAATTGTTGTAGATCTTTAGGATTTTCTGCTAGTAGTACAGTATCATAAGCATATCTTAGGTTATTGATTATCTTTCCATTAATTTGTAGGCCTGGCATCTCTATGATGTTTTTAAAGATTTGCTCAGTGTATAGATTGAACAAGCTTGGTGATAGGATGCATCCTTGTCTTACTCCTCTTTTTATATCAATGGGTGTAAAGTTCTCTTTGTTATATTTTATTATTGCTGTTTGCTCCCAGAATAGATTACATATTAGTCGTATGTCCATGTCATCTAGATGTATCTCTTTTAGACATTCTATAAGTTGTTTGTGGTGTACTCTATCAAAAGCTTTGGTGTAGTCTATGATACAGGCATATATTGGTTTGTTTACTTCTATGATACAGGCATATATTGGTTTGTTTACTTCTGTGTACTTTTCGATTAAGGTTTTCATGCAGAATATGACTTCTTTTGCCCCGCTAATTTTCCTAAATCCAATTTGCTGCTCATCTAATTCAGTATTGATTTTATTCTGAATCCTTCCTTGTATAACTTTTAGCAAGATTTTTGTAACATGGCTCATTAGGCTTATTGTTCTAAAGTCACTGCATTCAACTGCACCATTATCAGGATTATCAGTTCAAATACGGACAGAAGTGAAAGGAATAGTTGACAAAGAGGAACAGAATAGTCTACAGCGAAAAACAATAACTCTCAGTTTCCTGGATGAAGAATACCCACAAGACCTATGGATTCGTGTGTACACAGATGGATCAGCACAGAATGCAGTAAAGAATGGGGGAGCAGGTGCATATATAGAGTACCCAAATAACACTAGGGATATGAATAAAATAGCAACAGGGAAATATTGTCACAATTATGATGCAGAAATACAAGCAGTAAAGTTGGCAATAGAAAAACTGCTGAACAGTAATCTTAGCCCGCAGCCTGTAGTATTTTTGACAGATGCAAGATCAGTGCTCCAAGCACTGGAATCCAGAAAATTACCACATCTGCAGACCTTATTGACTGAACTCTGCAAGCACCACAGGGTTGCCCTGCAGTGGATCCCATTTCACTGTGGAATACCAGGAAATGAGAAAGCAGATTCTTTTGGCAAAGGAAGATTCAACAGGCACACAAATAGATACACCGGTTACATACCATCATAAGAAACATATAATCAAATCAATCAGAGGACCACAAGCCCCAAATCAGGATGCCTTTCATAATATGAATAGATATGAACAAGTTATCATTATACGCCTCAGAACAGGAGACAATCGACTCCATAGTCATATGTTTACAAAATTCAAGATCGGCACCTCAACTACTTGTACATGTGGACAGGCGCCCCAGACTGCTGAACACATACTTCAAGATTGCACAGAATATAGTAGACTGAGGAAAATCCATTGGCCCATAGATACAACACTACAGACAAAACTATATGGGCCACTGCAAGAATTACAAAAGACAGTAAATATTATACAGGAAACGACATTGCAGATATAGACAATACTTCAGGCGAACGAAAGATAGATATAACTGCACCATTCTTTTTAGGCAATGCAATGAAAGTTGATGCTTTTAGTTCATTTGGTATGTATCCTGTGTAGTATATGTCGTTGCATATGTCTGTAATCACTTCAATGCCAAAATCTTCTAGTGCCTGTATCATCTCTGTCTTTATATTGTCAGGTCCTGCTGCTTTTCCTTTTTTCATTATTTTTATAGCTTTTTCTACTTCAG
The DNA here is from genome assembly GCA_032433765.1 of Megaustenia siamemsis. Taxonomy (NCBI): domain Eukaryota; kingdom Metazoa; phylum Mollusca; class Gastropoda; order Stylommatophora; family Ariophantidae; genus Megaustenia; species Megaustenia siamemsis. Next base: position 103,683,542 of record JAVIAB010000092.1, read on the forward strand.
ATTATAGGATTTTATAGCTGGATGTACATTTTATAGATGATTTTTTGTCCCTTTCGTCATGAAATAATTCTGTTATGTATTCCTGCCATCTATCAATTATATCTTTGTTGTCCGTTAGCATTCTTCCCTCTTTGTTAGCAATACATCCGCTTCCTGCAGCTTTTTTGTCTTTATTCGTCATTCTTTTTATTTCTGTGTGCATTCATCTTAAATTTTGTTTACTTTCTATAGTTTCGACTTCTAGACATCTTTGGTTGAGCCAGTCTTCTTTTGCTTTTTTGCACATATTGCGCATTTCATTATCAATTTCCTTGTATCTGGCAGTGTTCTTCGCTTGTCTTCTCTCTTCCATTTTATTCTAAAATATTGACTGTTATCCATTTTTGTTTTTTGTTACTTTCCTTTTTGGGTAAATTGATGTAGGATTCTTGTATGCTGTTTTTTATGCATTGTCATTTGGTTGTGACTTTTTCTTCAGGATTTTCTCTTCTCTTCTGTACTGCTCAATCCCTTCTTCTAGAAGCTTCTGATATGTGTTATTTACTTGTACAGTATAAGTTTCTTTTACATCTTTTTGGCTTAAAGCTGTTGTATCTATTGGTATTGCTGAATTAGTATTTTGTTTCTTTCTTTTTAATTTGATTTTCATTTTAATCATTACAGGATTGTGATCTGAATTAATGTCTGCTCCTGGATAGATTTTGGCTTTCTTGACGCTGTTCCGGAATCTGTCTTTTATCATTATATAATCTATTTGATTCCTCTTTCTATCTCCAGGGCTTTTCCATGTGTATAATTTCCTTTTCTCTTGCTCAAAGTAGGTGTTACATATTATCAGCCTGTTTTCTTCACAAAATTGAATTAATCTTTCTCCTCTGTTATTTCTTTATCCTAAACCATGATTTCGAATAATAAATAAAATATCCAATATCAATATGAAATGTGTTAGATGGATAACAGGAAACAGTCTGAACAATAAGATCAGAAATGAAGAACTGAGAAAAAAGATATGAATAATTCCTGTCATAGTATACAAAAACAAAAGAAACAGCAGATAAAATGGTTTGGCCACGTGATAAGACAGAAAGACCCTCTTACCACCCCCCCCCCAAAAAAAAATATAAAAAAAAAAACCAAACAGTACAAGCCTTTATTGAACGTTGCGAGAACACGACTCAAGGGCCGACCACCATCAAGATGGATTACTGGAATATTAGTAACACTAGGAAACATAACAGAAGTAGTGGCCAACAACAGAGCAAAAGACTGCAAATTATATCTTCCCCCGATGCTGAAAGGCAAATGATTTAGGAAAGAAGAAACAAGAGAAGAATATTCCCGTAATCCAGAAGATCGAGTATAAAATAACTTCTCGTTCAACTAAAAAAACGGCCGACCCTTGATCTCGATCCTATATGTTTTATTTCAGTATCCAACCCTCAAATCATCTAAGTATGTTGGGGTTCTAAAATCTTGAGGATAGCAATAAACTATGGAGATACTCTGCAACGATATCTCGTACATCCGCGATTGCAGTATTAATAATAATATACTGGTTATGGTTATGGAAGGACCCAGTATCACTGCAAACGAATTAAAATCCATAATTGCTCAACCGCCCGTGCAGTGGAATCATCTGAATTACTAACTCATCTCCTAAACAAAGAAAGGTAGCTGTAGTTCCCATCAAAACAGTCTCAGCACACGCCAATAGACATAAGGTGATACCGCACAGAAAGTGAACACAGTCTACTGTTCCCTGTCATACGATACCATCGTTCATCGTAAACTATTGGAATATCGAAACACGATAAAAACGAATGAAACACACAGCTCACGGTGTGCACAGAGCACTTAACTCAGTAGCTCCTGCAACAAGCCGGACTTGGAATATGAGGAAACTGCAACAAGGAATACTTTTCATACATAGCCTTCAATGGTTCCTGCCGCCTTAGAGAACATGTAAACATACAAAGGGTAACGTATAGCTGTTATGCCAAGTGACTTGATAGGGGTCCAAGAGTGTGTTTAAGAAACAAATTTCCATCAAAACCTAGCAAGTAAATGCAACCAAATGTGGAAAGAATATCAGTAATTATCTATACAACTCATCACAGGGTATGCAAAAAGGGTAATTAATTTCACAAATTGCTGCATGCAGTCTTTTTTAGTACACTCATCATCATCAAGTACCAGGCCTACTGGCCTAGGTGATCATGTCTCTCCACAACTTTCGATCTCGGCAGCCATTATAGATGCCGACTGTAAAAAGTATGGCTGGGACTAGATATTTCCTACATACTTTCGTATTAGGTTTAGACAATAGATTATAACATTAGGTTTTGGCAGAGAGTATGAAAGTGATACGTGTGTGCATATATATATATAAATATATAATATATATTTATTTGCCAAAGCAAAAAGAGAGCTAATTTCCAATATTAGGAAGAAACAATCTTGGCCATTTTTTGGCCAAGTAATAAGAAGGATACAGCTGGAATATATTGTGACAAATGGGAAAATTGAGGGACGAAGAGATAGAGGGAAGCAAAGAGAAAAAATACCAGACAGCTTAAGAGAATGGTTTGGCAGAAGGTCAACAGCAGAAATAATAAATTATTGTCGAGATCGAAAGTTGTGGGGAGGGATGATCACCTACGCCAGCAGGCGTGGTACTTGATGATGATGATATAAATTTATAATTTCTTTGATGTGTTGTAAGGATTCTTTCTGTGTATAAATTGAACAATTAAGGAGATAGAACACAGCCCAGTTGGATTCATCTTTTCATGTTAGTTGGTGCAGAGCTCTCTCTGTTACAACTTATCGCTGTTGTCTAATCCCAGTTGTGGTGATGATGACAGTAGATCACATTTGCAGTAGATCTTGTTTGTTACATTACATCTTTGCAGTAGATCGTGTTTGTTACAGTACATCTTTGCAGTAGATCTTGATTGTTATAGTACATCTTTGCAGTAGATCTTGTTTGTTATAGTGCATCTTTGAAGTAGATCTTGATTGTTATAGTACATCTTTGCAGTAGATCTTGATTGTTATAGTACATCTTTGCACTAGATCTTGTTTGTTATAGTACATCTTTGCAGTAGATCTTGTTTGTTATAGTACATCTTTGCAGTAGATCTTTATTGTTATAGTACATCTTTGCAGTAGATCTTGATTGTTATAGTACATCTTTGCAGTAGATCTTGATTGTTATAGTACATCTTTGCAGTAGATCTTGATTGTTGTAGTACATCTTTGCAGTAGATCTTGATTGTTATAGTACATCTTTGCAGTAGATCTTGATTGTTACAGCACATCTTTACAGTAGATCTTGCTTGTTAAGTACATCTTTGCAGTAGATCCCGACAGAAATTGTTGATTGTAGATCTTCCACGTGGCTCTAAAATGTAGATCACTTCAGCGTACCTTGGTAGTAGATCTTTCCAGAAAATATTGAACATGGATCTCGATAATAAATCTCAATAAAAGATCATACCAGATGATCTTAACTTTAGACTATCTCAGTAGATTGTGACAATAAATCTTAACAGCTGATAACTATCGTAAATTACTTGCAAGACTGTCATAGATCTTCTTTCGTAGCTATATTCTCGTAAATGTTCAACCTCTATCACATACATTAATTTCATGCGCTATATTTTTTTTATTTTTGCTACTCTGGAATGCTTACGTTTCTTCCATAAATATATTGCTTAGGATTGAGTGACTTCATTACTGTATTAACCTTTCCAACGCTATTTTAGTCAAACATGTATATAAATATTAACTTCTTTGAAAGACAAGTCGAGTTTTTAACGTGTTATTACATTTGCATAATTTATATAGCTAATATGACGGATGTAATCGAATGGTTAAAATTGTAAGATAAATTGAATAAACATTATTTACATTGTGCTTTATGAAAATTAGACCGCTGCGCTGCATTCAATATTAATTGGTGAATTTAAGATAAACGCCTTTTAATAGAATGGCTTTACCTTTGTCTCATTGGCGGTCGTTGCCACAATTTATTGAGAACATGCACAATTAAAAGGCAGTATCAATTCTTATGATAATTACAGTGTAAAAACACATTGAGCTGGAATTGATTAGACAAGAATGGTTAAACTCGAAAATAAAGTCCAACAGACAATAGCAACGCCCAACATGAAGGGTTATTCGGGCGGTAAGCACGAGTTGCCTTTTAGATGTGAGCTTTCTGAAAATGCATATTCTATTACGTCGGGAGTATTTTTTATTGCTAGCAGTAAAATCAAACGTCTTTGCAATCAATACAAATCTATGCTGAAGATAAATATCTTAAGAGTCAAGTTAACTATTTCAGCAGTCAAGCCAAGTATCTTTCCAGTTGTGTAAAATATCTTAGCAACTGGGTCAAATATCTTAGTAGTAAAGTAAATAAAAACAAAATTATAGTGAAGGCAAAGACCAATGCTGTGAAAACAATCATATCTTAGGTCTGAGCTAAATATCTTAGCAGCTTCACAAACATGCAGCTTGTGATGGCAGTTATCAAGACTAAAGAAGGTACATATGACGTATGAGATAATTATTTCAGCTTGCGTTCAAGATAAACTTTTTAATTTTCTACTGCTGAATTCAGCACCTAGGACAAAAATCTAAGGTCTTCACGATTTGTTGCTAGTTCTTATAGGTCTTGATCGTTTCTTAATTTTATGGTTGTACTCCTGCCCATTATATAATAAGGCTGGCCTCTTCCTAGTTTCAAATTATCAAATGAAATTTCTCATTGTTGCACACACTGACATATCAAATTATCTTAGCAAATTTCTATTCGCTGCACACATAACATATCAAATTCAATTAATTGTCGAAATAAATTACAGTTATGCACATTGCAAGTTGATATGTAGCTCTTTATCGCAGCATAAATTTAAAATGTTAATGTTGGTAGAAAACAGTCTCTTATCATGTACTAATTGTACATTTCTTTAAGCTCACGCTACTACACCATTACAGCGGTAAGGTTGTGATCGCACCCATTCTATGAGGCAGATGCCAATTTTTAAATATATGTCAAAAATGCACTGTAATCAATTTGAAACGAACGAACTTAAAAGTTTTCATTTCATCAGTTCAAACATGATTTTAACTGGAGTTGTTAGTCGCTGGACACTGCGAGACTTGCTGAGGGGATCTGAGTGCCTGTGGACATGTTCGGAGTGCAATGATAATGACCCGCTAATAACTCAATAACTCAAACATGATTTTAGTCCTGCCCAGATGTTTATATGCATTTTAGATGTCCGGCTCTATTGTTAACATTTTTACAAATTTCTCAATAGATTTCTTGAATAATAAACATTGAAGAAAAGTGCAGACAAGATCCCCCCCGAGGCTAATCCGAGAAGGAAGATTCCTACCATCTTTGAAGTACTTTGACCAACTTACTAAAACTTTATCCAAAGATACGAGTCTTATGAAACCCTTGGACTGTCCTGAGATTCAGTGGTTTCGTTCATAGATCAGACTATTAGCTGGCATTGTTTGAGTACAGTAATACTAATAACTAATAGAAAATAATGTTATTAGATTTTTTGCAATAAATAAAGTTTATATAGTATGTTGTACGTGCAATTTTTCAAGTGTCGTTGTAATACATATGTTCTTGTGTCTGAGTACAGTGATGATGCCCTTACGTGCAATTAATTACAAAAATAGATAGTGATCTTAATTAGCGGGTTTAGGAAACGCAAGCTAAAAAAATATATAATGCTTCGGTGGATAAAACGGGAGATCCCTCAAAGACTTGTAATATTTAGAGGTCTATTGTTAAGAAGAATTTGCTTCATTTTCATGCCAGGACACGCGGGTGTAAGAGGTAATGAGCGTGCTGACAGACTTGCCAGTTTTGCTGATGTTGAGTGCGGAAGGTCAGTCGACCGCGGTAGCATTATGCATGCCTTCAGAGACACTGGACGAAAAAGTTATTCACAAAATGATCCTTGATATGCAGACATGAACAAACGTCATGAATATCATGCCAAGATGGAAGATGCTAGATGGGAGCCCTACGCAGGATTCAAGAAAAGAGTTGTCAACCAAAACAACATCTGTGTCGTTAGTCGCTTACACGTTGAGTGAAGCACTTCGGGAGTGACCAGAGAAGCTATGGAGTGATGGCAAATGTGGATGACCTGACAACTAAACTAAACTAGCTTTTAAAATCCACCTCTCTGTGTTTTAGGAAACATTTTACAGCTAAACCTATCCAAGAGCTTCAAAACAGTTAAATGAAAACAGGATGGCGAGAGCGAAACCAGAAAAAGACATTAAAAATTAATTGAGAAAACATGAGGAGACCAAAACTTTCAGATGTAGAATAGAGTAATGTGGACACCTACATTAAGTAGGTCTCAAAAACAGTCGCCTGCGATTGTGGAAAACCTTCGAAGACGTACACAAATATTCTACAAAATGTTACTATCTCCGTTAGTCAAAGAACGAAAGCTTGATCAGCGGAAGCAATTTTGCACTAAAAAATAAGAAAAATCGGTGACTATTGACTATCTCTTGCGAAATTGTTCACTTTATCTGTCTAGCTAGACCAGTAGTTATCAAACTTTTTACAATTGTTGAACTCTCGAAATAATATACATGTTTCAGGGAGTTCTTGCATTACAATTGTTAAATATAATTTTTAATGGCTTTCTTTTTCCATTGTAACTGGAAAAGGAAAACATAATCAACGGACTCAAGCAATAATAACTTAATATTTCTCATGTTTATTAACAGTTAATTTTAATATAATAAAAATTAAGCTGCCTTGTAAAGAGACCTCTTATACACCTCAAAAATGCCTGAAAATCTTTATTATCCGCTTCACGCTATCTCTCTTTGACTTCCTCGCTGCCTGGAAGCCACAGTAACTCGGTGATTAGTGAACTAGACTACTAAAGGACAAGAGGTTGTATTCGATCCTGATCGATGGCTTTTTGGTTCACCCAGCCTTGAAAGTGTACTGGGTTTTTCAGGGAAAGGAAAGTTCCACGGGCTTAATGCTGTCCAAATTACCCCAAAAATAATGTGCCGAAGTTCTAATAAAATATGGACACTAACACCATATTACTCTTACTTCACGTGGAGTGACGGAGCGTTTTTCTTTTCCTCTGATTCTCGTACTCCTGACCGTGCCAATTTTCATTTGGTTTCCAAGGCTCTGCTCTGGAATCCCCTATATCCGCTCCACGCATGTCACAGCTCCGGCCAAAGCGGGTTGCCGTTGGCAAATTCTGTTGACAATGTCCACTACATTGTAGCACAAATAGACGGCACATGCGACGATTCCATACGACCTTCATCGAATACATAGTGCACATTCCCTTTCTAACTCCAGGTTTCTCGAAACAAACATTTAAAATAAAGTTATCAAAACGGTTTTAGCCACCACGTTAGTCTCTGGTTTTAAAGGCATTTTCTTCCAGCGTATTTTTTTCAAACGTACTTTTAATGGATTTTGTTGCTCATATTTTCATTGCAGCTACAAACATTAATAAAGAAACGATAGTTTTGTTTTAGAAAACACATTTAATATGCCGGCATTCTGAATCTATCAAAACGTATAACAAAAATATACAGTACTCTCCTCCGTCCTTTCATTTGTTTATCCTCTATAAATAGTTCTGTCAATCTCTTATTTCTGTGTCTGCCTATATATTCATCATTTCTTTCTCAAGCATTCTTAATTTCCGCACGTTTCATGTGACTCACCACATCTGTATGTTTCTCATTGCACACGTGTGTATTTGTGTGTGTGTGACATTTCGTTCATTTTCACCAACAGCCGTTTACTTCAACGTTACACTCCGGTGAATTCTTATTTATTTACGCTGTTTCTGTCTTTCTTTCTCTCTCTCTCTCTCTCTCTCTCTCTCTCGCTGTGTCCCTCTTCCTCATTCATGACATATCCAGTAACGTCACTCATTAACACCGCCCTTTCAGCTGACAGTGTGATTTTTGAATGCTTTGTCTCATTGTATTCTTTCGAAAATCTGTTATTCGTTACTGCGGTGCCAGTATGTTTTTAATTACAATTCAAATGAAGTATCGTACTTAATCAACATTTACTGCACAAGAATTTCCTATACTTTACATCGCAAGCATTAAATGTATATTCTGATAACTGCTACTGATCTGAAACATGTTGTTTTGTACATCACATTTGCATCACTTTGCTAGAATCATGTGAATCGCAGACACTCTTTAAAACCGTTTTCTACTGGGCGTCATATTTCTTTGATGTCCACAACATTTTATTTGTACAAATATATAGCTTACATGTAGTTCTTTATTTTTACGTAATGTTGTACATATTGTTTTTTTTTTTAATGTGATGTTGCTTTGCTGTGCATGAAATGTCGTTGGCTCTTATAAAACTTCAAGTACCTTAATAATGGCTTCCAAATGCTTTTCCAATGTTGATGTTATTGACAAATACAGACATGCAAATAACAGGGCCGGACTATTTTCATGAAATTAACGTATTAGCTTGTTTTTTCGCAATCTTTCCACTTCATTTCACGAGCTCTTAAAATGAAGCGAGTGATTATTCCTAATAAAGTGCATGGCAACACGACATTCCAGCATTCGTGAAACTCCACTTGCTCCTCCCTACAGATATGGTTTAAGTTGCATCATGCAATGTATGATTTTATTTAACATTATTTATCAAAATAACTGTTATTTTAATCAGCTTATTCTAATCAACTGATTGCTTTTACCCGCATTCTAGCAAAATATCAACATTCTAATTTAAGAAATCCTTCTCACTTCTTACATATCTGATGTTAAATAAAACTGGATTATTCTCATTTTCTGGATATTAATCAGCTGGTAAATTTCAAGATTTTTTTTTTCAGAAACACTATTATCTTTATGCTGTTCCAAGACTAAAGACATCTAGCTGATAGCTCGCCGTCGTATCACGAATTATTAGCCAATGTTCCTTAGACTGTGATATCAAATGAGGATATCAGTTGAATAGTTTTCTCCACTTCAGCATTTCATAACTTGTCAATCGATAATCCCCATCCTTACGGGTCAGCTATGATCTAATGGAATTATTGTTTCGTGTCATGAGAAACCTTGACATTGTTTTTAGCTTGATCCAAAGCATGTCTACTTGGCAGTCCAATCATGCATTCCATCACAGCGATGAACACTTCTTTTGAAACCTCGAATAATTTGCGTTTCGCAGTTTTGGAAGCGTTCTGACCGTTCACAGTGAGAATGCCCAGTTTAGAATTAAGCATAGGCAGGATCAGTTTGTGGTGTAACATTATTTGTCAAAGAAAAGATGAACTAATGGTCCAGTAAAACAACCAGTCTATGCTCCAACACCATCGGAGTCATTATTTGTATTGCAGAAAGACCCCGCTTGCACCATCATCACAGTAAAGGGCGACCAACATGATATTGTAAAGAAAAGATTGGATCAAATGTACTCATTGAGTAAATAGCCAATCGCAATTATTAATGATCTTCACATTTAAAAAAAATGACTTTAAAATTGAGTTGTTCACAAAGTAAAACAACAAGCGGGTCATGTTTGAGATCATCTGCGAGGGAAATTTCATGCGCTGTTGATACATTTGGTGCAACCCAATGCATCTTTGAAATGTTTGGAAATGTAATTTTTTTTTCTAATTCAGTCTTGTGTGTGAAGATGTCACCAGTTATAATAAGCGTAAGTCGTCAAATCTTTGAAGATTTGATAGCTGGTCCTAGATAATCGTGTAATCAATCTGGCGATTTTAACATTCTGGATGCTTGAATGCAGTGACATTTACATAAATAAAAATAAACATTTACTTTTCTTATGCCTGTGTGAAGTTACATAATGACATTATTTTGTAATGTATCAGTTCTAATGCAGTATTTATACAAACGGCCTGAGCAGATTGACTAATAACAATAGTTATTTAGCTGGTGTTACATTCCAGCTACCTCCAGCATGAACTGTCAGCTGAGCCAGTCTTTACCATTTTTCTGAGACCCCTCTCAAGGAAACAATTATTGTATAGGCCATAAACCGTATATTGGATATTTTAAAGCCAGTTACCCAGCCACGAATGGACAGAGCATTTACACATGTCCTACCCTCAAGAATATATATGTTGTTTTCATTCAGTAATTCTCGGAAACGTTAACAGAAAGTGACGGCCTTTTTTCCAGAAAACTCGTTCTGAATACATTAGAGCTTGATACTCAGTATAAAGCATCGCTATGATCCTTTATTTGAAAGTGATGGACTTCCGGTCAAATGGTGGACAGGCGGCAGGAGCCATTGAGGCTCAGTCTGAAAAGTGTTCCTTTTATTTCCTCATACTCCAAGTCCGACTTTCTGCCGGAGCTAATAAGTTTAGTGCTTTGTGCACACCGTGACCTGTGTTTTTCATCCGGATCGTGTTTCGATATTTCGATTTCTTACGATGAATGATGATATCGTATGACGAAGGACACTTCAGCTGCGTTCACTTTCGGTGCCGCTTGGCCTTATGTCTTTTGGCGTGTACTGCAGTTGCTATGATGGGGACTGCAGCTGCCTTTCTTTGTTTAGATCCTTCAATCAGATGAGTTTTAACTCGGATGATTCCACTGGCACGATCGGTTAAGCAACTATTCATTTTAATTCGTTTGCAGTGATATCGGGCCCTTGGACTAATCATAACCATAACCATAACCATTGGAAAGTGATTTGATTAAGTGTAGTTATGGTACTGAAAATTGTGAGACTAGGAACACGCTCAGTGGAAGACTGAGGGGACAGACCTTGAAAGTGTATAACTAACAAAATACATGACATTTTAGGTTGCGCATTTTATTTGATCATCTGTTCTTGTCAAATACTGAGCACTATAGGCCCGTCATGAATGCAGTGGAGTCGACTTTCTTAATAAGTAGCCAGTCCTATACTTGAATGGGCTGCATTATTTTTCTTCTTTTATCTTCCTTTCCTCTTTTTTTCATTTCCTCTTGTACGCGCTTGGGTGTCGAGGGAGATGCAGGGTTCTGGTTGTGCTTTTGGGGACTTTATCATTGTCATTTGATGCTGTTGTAACGTTTTTTTATAATGTTGTCTGCCCATCTTCCTCTGTCTGCCTCTGGCTCTTCTCCCTTCTCCTCTTTTAATATATGTTTTGTGTGGTAAGGAACAACACGGCATTCTTTCTAGATGGGCGAACCAGTTTATTTGTTGTTTTTGTATGTAGCTTGGGAGTAGCTCAATGCCTACTCTTTCTCTTGTAATTCCATTTCAGATTCTGTCTTTTCTTGTTACTCCATGCGCTTTTCTTAAACATCGCATCTCTATAGTGACAAGCTCTCTTTTGTTCTTAGACGTAAGTGACCCCATGTTTATATATGAATCTGCTTTAGAGTATATATGAAGATCCTAACAAAACATCTGTCTGATCATGCATCGCGTTGCTGCGATGTTCCTGTCATGGCTTATGACACTCTATTAAAAATAGAGGTGAAGCGTCTTGACGTGTGCCTTGATTTGATTGAGATGGCTAACGACAACGAAGCTTTATAAATATATATATATATATATATATATATATATATATATATATATATATATATATATATATATATATATATATACTGAAAGAGTGATAGATTATTTGACGACGGTCCTCATAGAACAGTACACGATTTTGTTATAATTTTCTAGTAATTTGCTGATGACAGGACACCGTGAGCACTCATCTTGAACAAACATTCAACCTGACTGACTGACTAATATAACTAAACAAACCAACCAACCAACCAACCAACTAACCATCCAACTAACCAACCAACCAACCAACCAGCCAATAAACTAACTAACTAACTAACTAACTAACTAACTAACTAACTAACTAACTAACTAACTAACTAACTAACTAACTAACTAACTAATTAACTAATTAACTAACTAACTAACTAATTAACTAACTAATTAACTAACTAATTAACTAACTAACTAACTAACGAACTACCTAATGTCCAGTAAAGTCACCAAGGATCTGAAGCTTTTATTTACTCCACCCATTCGTATCTCATCCATCAATAAAAGCTTCGATATCATACTCTCGTACCACAATATCACATTATGACTACAGTTATTACGCCAGTCTCCATTATCATATTATAGATCGCTGCCACGTACACTCTGTTCTGCATTTTCAGGGCTAAGTTATTGCATCAGTTCCAATTCTCGAACTATATAGATCGTTGTCACGTACGCTCTTTTTTGCTGCTCTCTGATCTTTAATTTTTCCCGCTAGAGAAAAATTATTACTTTTGCTGCATGCAATCCTTGTTAATCTTCGTACAATGTAATTTTCTCTCCTATTAATTCATTGTTTTCTAATTATATCCTTACGTGTGGTAATAATGTTTTTTTTTAAATTTTATATTATATATAACAATTAATACTACACTCATGTGGGTATGTGTGTTTGCTCGCGTGCGCGCGCCATTTGGGATTTGCGTCTGTTAGCTGGAAAAAAAAACAGCATGTTTTAAAATTTGACTAGAGCTAATCCAAGCATGTATCTTGCTACCTGATTATACATCTTAATTCAATACGCATTCTTTCGTTTTGGATGCGTTCCAGCCGCTGTCACAGTAAATGATTTCAACGCCAGTATTCTGCTTGTCTCTGCTGAGAAAATGACATGACCAAAAGAAAATGGTTATTTAAATTGCATTACCACCAGCACAGTATAAGCTGCACTCGTTATGCAAATCTGCCTTTTTTCATGAATTATAATTTAAGTTCTTGCCGTTGTCAGATTTATGCAAATTTAATCTGACATGAAGAGGCAAATGATCTTGCAAATCTTAAATTTGCACTGAAATTTCATTCATTTCATAAAATTGCAAAAGCAGGAAACATAGCAACCACTGCAGTCTCTTTATCTATCTCACTGTTAGAAAGGTAGGTTCAGATGAAATATTTCCTAACTTCTGTTATCACTTTTATTTTATTTATCACTTTCTGCCCCCGAGCTCCGTTCATCAAACTCAGTGCTTTCCCACAATTTTTTTGTTGCCATTTATGAATTCCTCTCCCCCCCCCCCCCCCCCCCTCCTCAATACAGCCGGTTCAGCCAATCTGTAGTCTGTCCGGATCCTAATGATCGGTGCAAGGACAAGTCACGATGAGCGAGTAGGCTGACTTGGCAACTGATGCAAGGACTTGATTTCCGAAAGTAAGCGTGGAGGTCAGCGTGTTATATTGTTTGATGTCGCAGTGTTTACTATGAGTATTGATCCCGCCAAAGGGAGACGTCACTCAACTGGCCAAAGTTCTGACCGATTCAGAAATCATTGATCAATGTTGCGCGCTTTCAATGCTCTCGTAAAAATAAAAAAAGAGTATACTATTGTGAGAAATGTTGTTTTACAAAAATCGTGATTAAACTTTTGAGTGGCTAATTTGATTAACGCAGATGTGTTAAGGTAAGCTAACTAGAAAGGGAGTTTATAACACATACTCCTTTTAAAAACGTTGAATGAGAATTAAAAGATTATAAATTCATGGTTTGCAACACTATTAACTGTGACAGTAAAAAAAAGGTAAAGAGCCCCCGTCACGCCAAGTGGCGTATAGGGAAATATGGTGTTATTGACCATACATTTTACAGACCTTCAGCACATGATTTTTGGGGTAATGTGGTCGGTATTACGCCCGTGCCGCTTTACTTTTATCCGGTACCCATTTAAGGCTGGGTGAACCCGGAAGCCGTCGGTTGGGATCGAACCTCACGTCCTATCCTTTGTAGTCCAGTTCACTAACCACTGAGCTATCGTGGCTCCCAGATTAACTGTGACAGAGTCAGTAAATTATACAAAGTATAATTGATAATTGGAAATAGATTTATTTAGAAGAAAGGTAATGCGTGCACCTGTTATTAGGGATATAATTTGTTATAGACCAAGATTCTAGTTATATATTGACCTTTCGAGCCGTGATCACCACATAGGGCATAGGCCCATATATTCTTTCTCTTTTTCTAAATTTTCTTTCGAGAAGTCACAATCCTTGCAAAAAACATTTATAAAATCTTGCCATTTGTCTCTGTTCTGTGCAAGCATCTCGATCTCATTGAGGGAGCCGATTCCTGCTGCCTTTGCCTCTCCGATCAATGTTCTTCTCAGTGTCTCTCTGGGTGGGCCTCTTTTCCTCCTACCTGTAAATCATACCTGTTGTTTCCCACATGAGGGCTTGCTTTGTTATTCGGTTATTATTTCTTCTCATCACATGTCCAACATATGTCCATCGTCTTTTCTTGATTACTGAAGCTACTGGTGGTTGATTTTCGATTTCTCTAATTTCTTCGTTTGTTTTGAATTCGTTCCACGCTATACCAAATATTTTCCTTAGACATTTATTTTAAAATGCGTTCAACTTTGTTTATATATCTCTTATTGTTTTCCAGCTCTCACATGCATATGTAAGGGTTGATAGTACGTCTGATTTGAATAGTCTAAGTTTTGTTATTGTGCTTATAACTTTTGACTTTTTTTCTTATCTATGTTCAAATCTTCTGTCAATCAATTCATTTATTATCTTCATTCAGTAGCAAGTGTACACGTATATTCTTGTAGCTGTCCAGTGTTCCCCCTAATTCCTGCTGATTATCCAATAGTAGTTACTGGGTAGTCAATGTTAAGAGATGATGTTTGTATTTAATTATGTGCATATTTTCCTTTACTCACCACTACTAGCAGGCAGCTCTTACTTTCTCCTGTCACCGGACCTGTTTTGTCATTTTTTGGTGTGTTTTACGAGTACATTCTCTCAGCTTCATTAACGCTGTCTGAGCATCTCTTCTTTTCTCGTCGATACATTCCCAGCTATGCTTCCTAGACCCGTACAACACTGAGAGGGAATATTAACGCGTTTACCTCACAATGTGAAACTCATCTTGGAGCAGTTTTGTTACATATTTTGCTATTATTTCTTTTTACTTTACATTTTTTAATGCGTATTTTTTTTAACTCTTTACACATTTTATCTTCCCCGCTTGACATTGCTTTTCTTGCAGTAATTTTTTATTACTATATTTTAGGTATTTGTCTACCTGTTTGTGTGGTGTTCAGGCAATTACACAAATTGGCAAAGATTGACGTTAATGTATTTATTTTGTACAGCAAATGCTCATTACCATTGTTTCAACCTCACGTCTTCTTGCTATGTTTTTAACGAATATTACTAAGTCATCTGAACTTCATCATTGTACACATTTAATCTGTGTGTTTATATAAACATGTTTAGTGTTGCCTCATCCAGTTGCTGTAACGAGGGAAAAAAAAGAGAAGGACCCCATATAATGAATAGAGGTAGTGAATAACGGGAGGAGAGCTTAACATAATGGATATAGATATTTGTGACTAGTCATTTGATTATGATCGAATATAATGGGGTAGACACGAATCGTTATAGGAGTTGGCTTGGCGGTTATAAAAACTCATGCTTTCCTGAGTTCTGCTGAGAAGTTAAAGCTTATCCATCATAGAGATACTTCAATAATATGTCTTCTATCATATCATCACACACTACACAACTGCGGAGACTGAATAGACATGTTGATATACACGTTTGTTTTATTGCAATTTAAATGCCCAGAACTTAATGATATATATATTGCGAGTTGTTTTAGCAATGGTAATGGATTAGGAATATTTCAACGAATACATCGATTATGGACAATGAAGATATTCATTATGGGCAATGAAGATATTCATTATGGGCAATGAAGATATTCATTATGGGCAATGAAGATATTCATTATGGACAATGAAGATATTCATTATGGGCAATGAAGATATTCATTATGGGCAATGAAGATATTCATTATGGGCAATGAAGATATTCATTATGGACAATGAAGATATTCATTATGGACAATGAAGATATTCATTATGGACAATGAAGATATTCATTATGGGCAATGAAGATATTCATTATGGGCAATGAAGATATTCATTATGGACAATGAAGATATTCATTATGGGCAATGAAGATATTCATTATGGGCAATGAAGATATTCATTATGGGCAATGAAGATATTCATTATGGGCAATGAAGATATTCATTATGGACAATGAAGATATTCATTATGGACAATGAAGATATTCATTATGGACAATGAAGATATTCATTATGGACAATGAAGATATTCATTATGGGCAATGAAGATATTCATTATGGACAATGAAGATATTCATTATGGACAATGAAGATATTCATTATGGACAATGAAGATATTCATTATGGACAATGAAGATATTCATTATGGACAATGAAGATATTCATTATGGACAATGAAGATATTCATTATGGACAATGAAGATATTCATTATGGGCAATGAAGATATTCATTATGGGCAATGAAGATATTCATTATGGACAATGAAGATATTCATTATGGGCAATGAAGATATTCATTATGGACAATGAAGATATTCATTATGGACAACGAATACATCGATTATGGGCAATGAAGATATTCATTATGGACAATGAAGATATTCATTATGGACAATGAAGATATTCATTATGGGCAATGAAGATATTCATTATGGGCAATGAAGATATTCATTATGGACAATGAAGGTATTCATTATGGACAATGAAGATATTCATTATGGACAATGAAGATATTCATTATGGACAATGAAGATATTCATTATGGACAATGAAGATATTCATTATGGACAATGAAGATATTAGTTATGGTCATTGAAGACATCGGTTATTGATTATAGAGACATTGATTATGAACAATGAATGCATTGGTTAGGGACAATGAAGACATTTATTGAAGATATTGATTAAGGACAATTTTTTTCCCCCGTCACACCAAGTGGCGTATAGAGAATATGGTGTTAGTGACCATAAATGTTACAGACCTTCAGCACATGATTTTTGGGGTAATGTGGTCGGTATTTTGTGCACATCATGAGAAGAGGAAAGCTCGAATACTTGGTTACAACTGGCAAAATAAAAGGAAAGAGAGATCGCTGACGACAAAGAGAGAAAATACTGGATAGCTTGGTGTCATGGCATGGACAACAGTCAACAACATAACTCATACGATACACTGTGGATAGAAGGTTGTGGAAGGGCATGAACGCCAACCGGTACGGCACATTATGATGATGATTACGCCCGTGCCCCTTTACTTTCCCAGAAAAATCCGGTACCCATTTAAGGCTGGGTGAACCCGGAAGCCGTCGGTTGGGATCGAACCCTACCTCTTGTCCTTTATAGTCCAGTTCACTAACCACTGAGCTATCGCGGCTCCCGATTAAGGACAATGAAGATATTTATTTTGGACAACGAAGATTTGTATTATGAACTAAGAAGGCATTGATTAGTACAGGGACAAGGATAAGGAACAGTGATTGTTCACTATAAGGATATTGATTTTAGATAATGACATTGATCTTTAGTAGAAAGAGCCATAGAGGTGAAAACAGATCTATACATATGTTTCATAGATTATACAAAAGCATTTGACAAAGTAAAGCACCAAGAAATAATCAACATTTTAGAAACCATAAACGCAGACAGTAAAGATCTAAGAATAATAAAGAACATGTACTGGCAACAAACAGCGGTCATAAGAACTAGAAATCAGTTCGGAATGTTTCAACAAATAAAACAGGATGTTAGGCAAGGTTGTGTGCTGTCACCAGATTTGTTTAATATTTATAGTGAGATTATTTTAAGATCCATAAGGCGCATGCCTGAAATAATAATCGGAGGCCATAATATAAATAATCTAAGGTATGTTGATGATACAGTCTTAATCGCTAAGATTGAAAATGAGTTACAAGAAATGATAGACATTATAGTGAAAGAAAGCAAAAATAAAGGACTCAGCCTTAATAGCAAAACGACAGAAGTAATGGTAAAAATAAAGTAAAAGTCATCACCGCAGTACACAATAAAGACAAGTCGAACAATATTAAAACAGGTAAATGAATTTAAATCATCATCATCATTGGGTGCCTTCTCCGCATCGAAGGTTGGCTACCATGGAATGCCATTCCACTCTGTCTCTTGCTTTGATGGTACAGATTGTCATAGGCTAACTTGTCCATCTTTTGATGTTACTCGTCCATGTTAGTCTTGGTCTGCCTCTGCTTCTTATACCTTGTATTTTCCCCTCTAATATTACTTTTATTAGACTGTTGTGTCTTTTAACATGACCAAAAAATGTCATTTGTCTTGCTCTAATTGTGTTTAGTAGTTCTTTTTTCACCCTTAGTCGTTCTAAAACTTCCTCGTTTGTTTTCTTTTCTTTCCATCCAATTCTACCTATTCTTCTATAAATCCACATTTCAAAGGCCTCAATTTTCTGTTCTGTTTTCTGGTCTAATGTCCATGTTTCTGCACCATACAGGAATATTGAGAAGATGTAACATTTTGCTATTCTTAGTTTTAGCCCTGTTGTTATTTGTTTTGATGTTAGTATATTTTTCATGGCATTGAAATTACTTTTTACCATACCTATTCTTGTATTTATTTCAGTTGTACATTTTCCATCACTGGTTATAGTATGTCCCAGGTAGTTGTAGTTCTGAACTGTCTCTAGATGTATTCCTTCAACTTTGATATTTAATTGTAGGTCTTGCGAATTTTCTTTCTGTATGATCATAGTTTTAGTCTTTTTGATATTCATATCTAGTCCATATTTCTTGTTTGTCCTGTTTATCACATTAAGCAATTGTTGTAGATCTTTAGGATTTTCCGCTAGTAGTACATTATCTTCAGCATATCTTAGGTTATTGATTATCTTCCCATTAATATTTAGGTCTGGCATCTCTATGATGTTTTTAAAGATTTGCTCAGTGTATAAATTGAACAAGGTGATAGGATGCATCCTTGTCTTACTCCTCTTTTTATATCAATGGGTGTAGAGTTCTCCTTGTTATATTTTATTATTGCTGTTTGCTCCCAGTACAAATTACACTTTAGTCGTATGTCTGTGTTATCCAGATTTATATCTTTTAGGCAGTCTATAAGTTGACTATGGTATATTCTATCAAATGCTTTGGTGTAGTCTATGAAGCAAGCATATATTGGTTTGTTTACTTCTATGTACTTTTCGATCAATGTCCTCATGCTGAATATGGCTTCTTTTGTCCCACTGTTTTTCTTGAATCCGAATTGCTGTTCATCTAATTCATTATTCATTTTATTCTGAATCCTTCTTTGTATAACTTTTAGTAAAATTTTGGTTACCAGGCTTATTGTTCTAAAATCGCTGCATTCAACTGCACAATTCTTTTTAGGCAATGCAATAAAAGTTGATGTTTTTAGTTCATTTGGTATGTATCCTGTATGGTATATGTCATTGCATATGTCTGTGATCACTTCAATTCCAAAATCTTCTAATGCTTGTATCATCTCTATCTGTATATTGTCAGGTCCTGCTGCTTTTCCCTTTTTCATTGTTTTTATAGCTTTTTCTACGTCAAATTTCAGGATTTTATAGCTGGATGTACATTTTATAAATGGTTTTTTTTGTCTCTTTCGTCATGACAGAATTCTGTTATGTATTCCTGCCATCTATCGATTATATCTTTGTTGTCTGTTAGCATTCTTCCCTCTTTGTTTGCTATAAATTCGTTTCGCTATACATGGAATTTAAATATTTGGGAATATTGTTAACCTCAGATTGTAGAAATACAATAGAGGTGAGAGGCAGAAAAGCTCAGGCAAAAGCAGCTTTCCAAAAAAAATGCGGAAGATATAGCGCATCCATTTTTGACAATAGGAAGAAGAAAAAGAGTTCTTAAATGTTATGTAGAGTCAGTCTTTACATATAAATGTGAATCATAGACAACAGGACAACAGACAAGAAGATCACTGGAGGCTGTAGAAATGTGGTTTTACCGAAGAATGTTGAGAATACCATGAACAGCTAAGAAGAGTAATTAAAACTTTCTGAAAGAGGCCAAAGAAAAAAAAAGAGCTAATTTCCAATATTCTTCTTCCTCTTCTACCTTTTTAGCTCTCAGTGGAGCATAGGCCTTCAACAAACACTTTCTAAGTCGTTCTGTTTTTTTGCCATTATTTTAAGATCATTCCATGTCTTCCCCATCATCTTCATCTCTGCTTCTATCTGTCTTCTCCAAGAATTCCTTGGTCTTCCTCTTTGTCTTTTCCCCTGGGGATTCCAAAAAAGGGCCTGGTGTGTAAAACTCTCAGTTGGCTTCCGTAGTGTGTGTCCTATCCAGCGCCATCGTCTTCGCTGTATCTCTTTATCCACTGGTGTTTGACTGGTACATTTCCATAATTCTATGTTAGTATTTTGTCCTGCTATTTCCATCCTTTTATGGGCAATGGAGAGTTTTATTATGAATAATGAAGTCATTAATAAAGGACACTAAAGACATTGATACGGAAAAATGAAGACATTGATAAGGTACACTGGAGACATTGATAAGGTACACTGAAGAGATTGATAAGGTACACTGAAGAGATTGATAAGGTACACTGAAGACATTGATAAGGTACACTGAAGACATTGATAAGGTACACCGAAGAGATTGATAAGGTACACTGAAGAGATTGATAAGGTACACTGAAGAGATTGATAAGGTACACTGAAGACATTGATAAGGTACACTGAAGAGATTGATAAGGTACACTGAAGACATTGATAAGGTACACTGAAGACATTGATAAGGAACACTGGAGACATTGATAAGTTACACTGAAGACATTGATAAGTTACACTGGAGACATTGATAAGGTACACTAGAGACATTGATAAGGTACACTGGAGACATTGATAAGATACACTGGAGACATTGATAAGGTACACTGGAGACATTGATAAGTTACACTGGAGACATTGATAAGGTACACTGAAGACATTGATAAGTTACACTGAAGACATTGATAAGTTACACTGGAGACATTGATAAGGTACACTGGAGACATTGATAAGTTACACTGGAGACATTGATAAGGTACACTGGAGACATTGCTAAGGTACACTGGAGACATTGATAAGTTACACTGAAGACATTGATAAGTTACACTGGAGACATTGATAAGGTACACTGAAGACATTGATAAGTTACACTGAAGACATTGATAAGGTACACTGAAGACATTGATAAGGTACACTGGAGACATTGATAAGTTACACTGAAGACATTGATAAGTTACACTGAAGACATTGATAAGGTACACTGAAGACATTGATAAGTTACACTGAAGACATTGATAAGGTACACTGAAGACATTGATAAGGTACTCTGAAGAGATTGATATGGTACACTGAAGACATTGATAAGGTACACTGGAGACATTGATAAGGTACACTGAAGACATTGATAAGGTACACTGAAGAGATTGATAAGTTACACTGAAGACATTGATAAGGTACACTGAAGACATTGATAAGGTACACTGAAGAGATTGATAAGTTACACTGAAGACATTGAAAGGTACACTGAAGACATTGATAAGGTACACTGAAGACATTGATAAGGTACACTGAAGAGATTGATAAGGTACACTGTAGAGATTGATAAGGTACACTGTAGAGATTGATAAGGTACACTGTAGAGATTGATAAGGTACACTGTAGAGATTGATAAGGTACACTGTAGAGATTGATAAGGTACACTGTAGAGATTGATAAGGTACACTGGAGACATTGATAAGTTACACTGAAGACATTGATAAGGGGCAATTAAGACATTGATAAGGGGCAATGAAGACATTGATAAGGGACACCGGAGGCGAAGGTGCGCCTCACAGCACCAGAGCTGGAAGTTGTCAGCGACCTACAGCTGACGGCTTGCGCCAGGATCGGTAAACCAGAACCATCCAGACCCTGCTCCACCTCTAGTAACAGACAAACCTGTCTAGTCTGGCCAAGCGTGTAGGGATCGAAGAGGGAAGACGACCCGGTGCTTAAAAATGTCATGCTGAAGTCGGATGTGTTGGGCCGAAAGGCGCAAATATCACAGTTATACTGCAAACCACAACACAACGTAGACACGCCCACTTAACGTCTTTTTAAGGGTGGAAGACGATGAAGTATGCTCCTTTAGTCATCGGGCGAACGCAAGCAAGCATAAGGGACACTGAAGACATTGATAAGGGACACTGAAGACATTGATAAGGAACACTGAAGACATTGGTAAGGGACATTAAAGACATCATCGAGGTACATTAAAGACATCGATAAGGGACACTGAAGACATTGATAAGGGGCATTAAAGACATCATCGAGGGACATTAAAGACATCGATAAGGGACACTGAAGAGATTGATAAGGGACATTAAAGACATCATCGAGGGACATTAAAGACATTGATAAGGGACACTGAAGACATTGATAATGGACATTAAAGACACTGATAAGGGACACTAAAGACATCGATAAGGGACATTGATGATATTAATAAGGGGCACTGAAGACATTTATGAGGGACACTAAAGACATCGATAAGGGTCACTGAAGACATTGATAAGGGATATTGAAGACATTAGTTATGGGCAATTGAGACTTTTATTATGAACAACGAATACAGAATAAAATCGCTCAGTCATCAATATTTAATGACAACACCATGAGCGATAAATCGACAATCTAGCGATTTCTATAAATTGGAATCAGGTGTACGTGAGTAACAAAAATCAAAAACCGATAACTGACACCATGTTAGAAAAAATGGAAGAAAGAAGACAAGGGAAAACACTGAAGGAAATTAATAAATAAATACGCAAAATGTGCAAAAAGGCAAGTGAGGACTGGCTCAACAAAGATGTCTAGAAGTCGAAACTATGGAAAAGAAACAAAATTTAAGAGCAATGCACACAGAAATAAAGAGAATGACTAATACAGACAAAAAAACTGCAGGAAGCGGATGTATTGCAAACAAAGAGGGAAGGATGCTAACAGACAACAAAGATATAATCGATAGATGGCAGGAATATATAGCAGAATTATTTCATGACGAAAGGGAAAAAAAACCACTTATAAAATGTACATCCAGCTATAAAATCCTGAAATCTGAAGGAGAAAAAGCTATAAAAACAATGAAAAAGGAAAAAGCAGCAGGACAAGACAATATACAGATAGAGATGATGATACAGGCACTAGAAGTGTTTGGCATTGAAGTGATCACAGACATATGCAGTGACATAAACCATACATGATACATACCAAATAAACTAAAATAATCAACTTTCATTGCATTGCCTAAAAAGAATGGTGCAGTTAAATGCAGTGATTTTAGAACAATAAGCCTATTGAGCCAGGTAACCAAAATTTTACTAAAAGTTATACAGGGAAGGATTCAGAATAAAATTAATACTGAATTAGATGAGCAGCAATTTGGATTTAGGAAAAACAGTGGGACAAAAGAAGCCATATTCAGCATGAGTACATTGATTGAAAAGTACATAGAAGTAAACAAACCAATATATGCCTGCTTCATAGACTACACCAAAACATTTGATAGAATACACCACAATGAACTTATAGACTGCCTAAAAGATATAAATCTGGACGACACAGACAAACGACTAATGTGTAATTTGCACTGGGAGCAAAAAACAATAATAAAATATAACAAAGTGAACTCTACACCCATTGATATAAAAAGAGGAGTAAGACAAGGACGCATCATATCACCAAGCTTGTTCAATCTATACACTGAGCACATTTTTAAAAACATCATAGAGATGCCAGACCTAAACATTAATGGAAAGATAATCAATAACATAAGATATACTGATATCTTAGTAGCTGTACTACTAGCAGAAAATCCTAAAGATCTATAACACTTACTCAATGTAATAAACATGACAATCAAAAAATATGGACTAGATACGAATATCAAAAAGACTAAAACTATGATCATAAACAAAGAAAATTCTCAAGACCTACAAATAAATATCAAAGTGGAAGGAATACATCTGGAGACAGTTTAGAGCTACAGCTACCTGGGACATACTATAACCTGTGGAAAATGTACATCTAAAATAAACAAAAGAATAGGTATAGCAAAAAGTAATTTTAATGCCATGAAAAATATACTAACATCAAAACAAATAATAGTAGGGCTAAAACAAAGAATAGCAAAATGTTACATCTTCTCAATGTCAGTATACTGAAATCATGATAGTTGAAGTGGTAGACACTCTTGAGGACCTTAATTATTGTGTTCGCTAAGGCAGAAAAGTTTCATCACATCCAGCAGGAATCAGAAAAGACACTACTGTCGCGGTATTTTAGTCAACTCGAAGAGATAATGCCTCGCCTCAACCTCGTGGTGTTAAAGTCAACTAGAACCATCGACATGCGCATTTATGAAAGTCATCATATGAAAAGAAGTGAACAACTTTTTGTATTCCTTACAAGTAATGGAATCGATTATATTAGATAATCAACAAGCAAATTCTGGTGTGAATGAAGAAAATAGTCTATTTCACTTTCACATTAAAAACTGATTTATTTAATAATTAGGAAAACATTTAATATTATCTTTTCTACTTTCACTCTTCATTTTTCTATTATAATAGATAATGAAGTGATAATGATTTTACTCTTTTAAAGATTTACTTTATTTGTAGTGTGACAGTATCCAGACAATTTTTACTTCTATATTTTGCACTTAATGAATGCAACAGAGCGTGAATTATTTGCTTTAAAAATAATACGCTTGCAGATGTTTTAGCGCTTTTTAAATTGCATTTTTCATTGTCATGTATATTGTTGTAAATTAAGTGTACATTCTGCAACATAATGTTTTGTGTGAATAAAACTTGCTATAGGTCGTTTCAAAATATTTTGAAGGTGTTTAAAATTCCATATCTCTGCAACCAATTGATTGATAATGCTGAAATTTTGCATGTGGTCTTGTGATTTTTTGGTCCCAAGAAGTACATTCATTTCCTCACCAACAAACGTATAGTTTTAAATATTCTTTATTTGAAGTATACAAATTTAAGGCATTTTGGTCAAACCATATATTTGGAGGAATTACCGCTTCATATGAGTGAGCACCCACGGACTTGTCATCTTGAACGTAATGCGCGCCAATTTCCCTGTTTTAAGCACTAAAAAAAACATAAAACGCGTCATAGTTATAATTTTATATCCGGTGCATCCCATTTCCTGTCGTTTTGTTGTGATTTATGTGCAACGGCGTATCCTAATTATTGGGTAATTTCGTTAAATTTGTGATCTGTTAGTCAATGGGTATAAAAGTAAAGTTCCTTACATTGCAATCAGTGGCAATAAAGGTGTATAAATATTTTTGCATAGAAGCTAAGCGTGGAAAACTGTATCGAAGCATCTCAAAGCCAGAAAAGAGAACTATTCACGCATTGGGTATAAGCAAACGCTTTTTCAAACAAGTGCTTAAAGTTAACGGAGTGTCCAGTTCAATCAAGACTAGGACGCTAGGAAGAAAGAAAGTAGTAGATAGTTTTGACAAGGAAGTGATTAGAAGAGCAATTTGTAAAATGTTCGATTCCAAAGAAACTGTGACTTTAAGAAAACTGAAAATTCGACTGAGAGCAGAAAATGACATTGTTGTGTCGAAAACAACATTATGGAGAACTGTTAGAAGCATCGGTTTTACGTTTAGAACGTACGATAGTGGTAGAAATGTCATCTGCGAGAAGCCGCACTTAGTTTTCTATGAGGAGTAAATATTTACGTGAAGTACGGGAAATGCGTAACCAAGGTTATGATATTGTATTTCTAGATGAATCTTGGATAAATTCTCACCACACAAGTGCAAAGGAATGGCAGTTATCAGATGGAAGTATTAAAGATGTGTACCCACTGGAAAAGGACAGCGTATTATAATGGCGCATGCAGGCAGCCGAAAAGAAGGGTTGGTGAAAAATGCAGAACTTATATTCACCTCTAATTATACTGACAACAGGGACTATCACACCGAGATGAATGGCCATATATTTAGAGAGTGGATTGAAAATACTCTTCTTCCAATTCTAGACAGACCATCCTGTCTGGTAATGGACAACGCGTCGTACCACAACGCTGTAGCAGAAGAAGACAAAATTCCTACATCTACCAGTACAAAAGATGTTATAAAGATTTGGCTAAGAAAGGAAGGAATTCCATTTAACGAGGGATTTTTGAAACCTGAATTACTGTCACTTGTTAAGAAATCGCAAAAGACCAAAGTATTCCAAATAGACAAAATCATTCAACAGCATGGTCATACGTGCTTGAGACTGCCCCCTTATCATCCACAATTAAACCCCATTGAACTCGTTTGGGCAAAAATTAAAGGGCAGGTGGCAGCTGAGAATACAAGTTTTAAACTATGCGATATAAAAGGACTGACATATGCTGCTCTATCACAGATTGACAAAGATTTTTGGTGCAAATGTGAAGATCATGTCTTAAAAGAAGAAAATGACTATTGGAAAAAAGATGGACTATCGTTCGTTCAGCCCAGATTAGTAATCAATATGTTAGACTCCTCTGATTCAGAATAAATGAAATAATAATGGACGTTTTTATATGTCCGCATGATCAATCTTTAGCTAAAGTTGATAACGTTTTGAAAATGTAAAGATTCTTGATATGTGTACTGCAGGCATGCAAAGAAACTAAATCACTTTCATATGTCTTGTTTACGTAAAATAATGAAATTCACATGGAAAGACATAAAACGAACAATGCAGCTCTTTACAGTGAAGAGGATCCCGTGCTTACATCGGACTCTTTAGTCACATGCGTACCCATAAACAATAACTTTGCTTGATATGTCATGCTCGTTATCGCTCGCAACGGATAATTAATTTTGTTAAATGTATTCTTTGTTGTATATTGTTTAAATAGTTTTCATTAATGGAACTGTTTATACGCTGATTTGTTTTAGACCGTCTGTAAAGGCTATAACATTGACATTCTCATAGTATTTTAAAGAAAGTAAACAATAGAAAGTAAACAGTTGATAAACGCCCCCAACTTTCAAGTTGTGTAGAGACGCCTATGTCGAGAAGCTGATTTCCATTAATGTACGGTAAATTATTTTCTCCAGGAGCAAAAAGATCCGTAAATTCACTGAGATCAAAGGAAAGTGCTGCTTCATGATGAAGCATACTTCCTACATCATTAAATTTTGTGAAATCGGTGGGACCTTGGAAAAACAAGGCCAGGTGCAAAAAATCAAGTTTGTAAGTGCAGGGAAAGAGGAGATATTTCATGTTAATCGTGAACATTTAGATTTGAAACGACCAATAGTAGTTTTACACTTCACGCTTCAGTGATCGCGTAAGGTTCCCTTTTGAACACTCATCGTTAGACACGTTTGTAAAACAAACACAAGTACTATATTACTGGCACATTTCACGCCGTTAATAATAGCTTCATTAGCGTTTTTCACTAGCATAAAGGTAACTCATTGGCTCGACGGGGAGCCGCAATAGCTCAGTGGTTAGTGGACTACAAAGGACAAGAGACCGGGTTCGATCCTGACCGACGGCTGTCAGGTTCACCCGGCCTTAAATTGTGTTTAGTAGTTCTCTTTAGTCGTAATAAATTGTGTTTAGTAGTTCTCAGAATATATTTTATATAGGAGTATATATTTTATATAGGAGTATATATTTTATATAGGAGAATATATTTTATATAGGAGTATATATTTTATATAGGAGAATATATTTTATATGGGAGTATATATTTTATATAGGAGTATATATTTTATATAGGAGAATATATTTTATATAGGAGTATATATTTTATATAGGAGTATATATTTTATATAGGAGAATATATTTTATATAGGAGAATATATTTTATATAGGAGTATATATTTATCCCGTGTGTTACCGGGGCTTCATTATGAGGGAAGTAGAGAATAGTGACACTGTGACCTTCCAGGCATGCCGTAAGAGACGACTAAGGAGGTTGATCGATGGCTTGACAAGCTGTCATTGTAAAAAGTATTGTTATGGAAACAGAGCCATAGATTTTAGAAGTAGTAATCTCTGCAATATGTGCCATTTTTGCATGCAAGGTTTCTGCTTTTGAGATTGCGGTTCTGCCCTATGTGCCGTCTTCGGCTCGAAAGGAGAATAGATAGATAGATAGATAGTTCTCTTTTCATTTTTATTTGTTTTAAAACTTCCTTGTTTGTTTTCTTTTCTTTCCATCCAATTCTACCTATTCTTCTATAAATCCAAATTTCAAAGGCTTCAATTTTTTGTTCTATTTTCTGGTCTAATGTCCATGTTTCTGCATCATACAGGAATATTGAGAAGATGTAACATTTTGCTATTCTTAGTTTTAACCCTAGTGTTATTTGTTTTGATGTTAGTATATTTTTCGTGGCATTAAAATTACTTTTTGCCATACCCATTATTTTGTTTATTTCAATTGTACATTTTCCATCATTGGTTATAGTGTGTCCCAAGTAGTTGTAGCTCTGAACTGTCTCCAGATGTATTCCTTCAACTTTGATATTTATTTGTAGGTCTTGATAATTCTCCAGTTAACCCAACTGAAGAACTAAATCATTTGGGTAAGGATGGCAGTATTGAGGAGCAATGGCCAACTCATCTTCATTTCATTGGCCCGGAACGACAACATTTCATACTTCCTTCCCTTACGATATTATGTGTGACATAGCGTACCATCTTTTAATAACATATACGTCTATTAATACGTTAAGACGAACCATAAGTTCACCTTCAAGTGGTTCAGTTTTGTGATTACTCCTACTTCAAAATCTCGTATGTAACGAATTTATTTATCTCACTACTTTCACTAATCTTCACATGTAGACATCAATCGTTTTTCTTAGCAATGGTGATAATTCTAAGTTCAGTAAATGTGGAACACATTTTATATCCTCGAGTGAAATGTTTATCTTTCAACGAGGTCATGTTCTTGATCTTCAGAGTTGAAAACGTATTTATCAAATCGTCTTCCAAAGTCTTCAGGGACATTACGTGTTGTCAGTATTTTCTCAAAACCTTTTAAAGTGTTGCTTTCTCTCCCGTCTAGTTCCGTATTAGCTCAGTCTATTTTTCCACTTTCTTGTTTCAATTATTTTTTGCTCGTCCAATCCACTTCCAATCGCTTTGTGATTATTGATTTGTGCGTATGGTAAGGTCATTTGGGTTATATTACAATTTACTTCTTGAGCTTCATGCGAATCAACCAGCGGCGCACAGTTTTATTCTTTAGACTAAATACAAGTAGTTTGTCAATATTATCCATCAGACTTTTTCATCTTTATATATATATATATATATATATATATATATATATCACACACACACACACATACACACACGCACGCACGCACACACACACACACACATACACACCCGACAATTCACAAACAGCAGAAATAGATTCAAGATGCAATAAAACTTCTCAATTCATTGTACAGATATCACCCTTATTGTCCAACAAGGAAATAACTCTAGAGGCAAAACGTGCACAACACAATCTTCATCCCAACGTTGTCCTACCAATGCCAGTCCTGGACCCTAACTGTAAGAACAATAATAAAAATAATCTCAACTGTGATTAAATGTGTTGGACGAATGACGGGAAACTGCCTGAGAGACAATATCAGAAATGAAGAACTGAGAATTAAAACTAGGAATAACTCCCGCCATATAATATATAAAGAAACAACAAATAAAATGGTTTGGCCACGTGACAAGGCAGAAAGTTCAAAACACAATACAACGAGCCTTCAATAAACGAGAAGTGTTGCGAGAACACCAGACTCAAGGGCCGACCATGAAAATGATGGATTGACGGAATATTATAAACCACAGGGAACATAAGCAGCAGAGGCGAACAGAAAAGCAAAAGACTGCAAATTATATCTCCTCTCGACGCGGAAAGGCAAATGAGGAAGGAAAGAAGAAGAAGAATACACACACCCGTATTATATGTGACTTGTATATTCAATATTGTGAGTTTCTTTGTTTAAATATTAATTCCTACATAAACTGCTTCATGTTATTAAAAAAAAATAATAAGTAAAGTACCTCTGTCACGCCAAGTGGCGTATAAGGAATATCGTGTTAGTGAGCAAACATTTTACAGACCTTCAGCACATGATTATTGGGGTAATTTGGTCGGTATTACGCCCGTGCCGCTTTACTTTCCCAGAAAAAAAATCCGGTACCCATTAAAGGCTGGGTGAACCGGAAGCCGTCGGGTACGATCGAACTCTACCTCTTGTAATTTGTAGTCCAGTTCACTAACCACTGAGCTATCGCGGCTCTCTGTTTCATGTTATGGAATAAACAAATTCCTAACGAAAAGAAGGGACTTTTCTTTTGATTGATTTTTGCAATTTAACAAATACTTTTACCTTGTATTTCCGTTGAAACTATTATATTATGCTGTCAACAAATTTGTGTTTGAAAAAATGGCTCAATCAGCTTCATTATTTTTTCTTCCCAGTTTTGTATATTGTATGCCAACAAATAAGTTTGAATCTCCTGTATTTCGATTTCCATTAATTGTTTCCACAATGATTTTTAGATATTCTCGTAGCTGCTTTAGTGATAACCTCTGTGGGACCTGATCTATTCTTTATTTCATGACGTACTTAATGATATTTTCTATCTCCTTTTTAAATATATTCTTCGCCTATATGCTTCCTTATTCAATGACATATCATCGCTAATATATATTTTAAATAGCAAATTATGTGATGGATTACTCCAGGAAGAGACAAACATGAACGATTAACGTCCCTATTTATTGAATTTTAAATAATTATTTCATGCCAGCGTTTTTTATTATTTATTTATAATGTGTGAATGAAAATTGTTATTTTTTATGGATAAATATTTCTGGCGATTGAGACTGACGTTACATTAGAAGAAGCGCAATTTAGAAAGTGATTATATAATTAAAAAAGAAATAGGTATAGGTTTAAATGAATATAATGAAAAATAATATGAGCTTAGTTTTGAGCTTTAGCTTCACAATTAGAAACGTGCAGATATATTTCTTAACTGACATGCCCTAGTCAATCAAATTGAAAAATCTACCAAATGGAGTTGTAAGAGTAAAAACCAAACTGGAAATACATCGGTCCTGTGTTTAGAATTGAGGATAGAAGACTCCAGCGCCAAGTCTTCATGTGGGCACCCGGTGGCAAAAGAAAACAAGGAACAACAAAAGAAGCTCTGAAAGAACTATCAATAGGCAGGGCCCAACTATGGACTTTGAGAACAAAGCTAGACCTAGCAGTGAAACGCCAGACATGGAGAGTTATAATTTTTGCACTATTTGCTGTCTTCGGCTCGAGAGGAACTAAGTCAATCAAGCTGTTCCAAATATGTATGGTTTCTCGGAATTAAGGTAAATAACAATGAGGGAGAACGTTTAAGACCTCACCTCCAAATGATGCTGCATGTATAACTTATGACAATATCATACGATAGACTTGGCCGTGCATCATCATTACTATCATCTATTGTGCCTGCTGGTGTAGGTGATCATGTGCCTTATCAATTTCTATATCTATAATTGTGTATTGTCTTTATTGTTTACTTCTTCTCACATCATTATCTTAAAGTATATGACATATTTTTATTCTATTTTCTCCTATATCTCTTCACTTGAAAGTTCCCGTTAGTCACTATATTCTCCAGCTCTTCTCTATATCATAGCTTGGTCCTGGTGTTTAGTAATAAGCTTTCTTTTTTCCTCTGGCCCTTTTCCGAAGATCTTCATTACTCATTTAGTTGCCTTAGTATTCTCAATGTTCTTCTGTGGAACCATAATTATAAGAAGCTTTATGCACATTCAAATGGCAAATATTGACAGAAATGAGATAATCAAAAATGCACGTATTGTGGGAAAAAAAACAGTTTATAACAAGGAATCAAACAGACAGGACTAAATAAATACGTTAAATGCAACACGGAAACATAATACTCTTAATTATGTCTGCATTATTAAAAAGTTGTTGTTCCTTTTCTTTTCTTTCTCTTCAACGATCAAGTCTTTTGATTATTCGAATTTGACTCTTTGTCCTGTATCATGATGGAGTAGTAGTAGGAACAGTATCATGATGGAGTAGTAGGAACAGTATCATGATGGAGTAGTAGGAACAGTATCATGACACACGATGAGCTGGTCGATTGGTCTATACTCGTATATGCATGTGTATTCTGATTTTTTTCCCTCTAGATCTGCACCGTGGCTGACACACCGCGTCTCCGGCCTGAGACAGTTCAACATGTACTGCCTCAATGAGTTACGTGCACTAATAAAATATACCAGCTGATGGATTGGTTCAAAAAACGAATGTCGGACTTTGCCTAACAACCGTGTAAACGCTCAATTTTGAATTCGATACATTCACCGTAAAGTAGTGAAAAGGACAATAATTCATGTTATATAAGAGCAACATGTTAATGCAATGTTCAGACATGATCATCATCATAATCGAGTGCCATCTCAGCAACGAAGGTTGGCTACGATAGAGTGCCATTCTGCTCTGTCTCTTGCTTTGATGGTGCAGGTTGTCATAGGCTGGTTTGTCCAACTTTTGATGTTACTCGTCCATGTTGGTCTGCCTCTGCCTCTTTTACCTTGTATTTTCCCCTCCAGGATTACTTTTAGTAGGCTGTTGTGTCTTTTAACATGGCCCCAAAAAATCACATTTGTCAGACATGATGATGTTTAAAATATAAACATTATATTTGTCCAGAAAATCAGCTTTGGTTATATATATATATATATATATATATATATATATATATATATATATATATATATATATTTATTTATTTTTTATTTCGATTTAAAATTCTTTGGTTGGATACTTGAATTTGCGTTTGTTTTACTTTAAAAGATTACCACAGATAACCAAGGAGAAACATGTATGAAAATATTCGTTCAGGAAAAAAGTTTAATCTATTTAAGGGGGCCTTTTGAAATCCTAGAACGTGAATAGGAAGTACTGTTACTGAATGTGTAATAATCTTGCATGTGTTACTTCGTTTGCTTGTAGTATCCAGTGACGTCACAAAATGAGCTGCTGGTGCAACATAAAACCCTTGATAAAACATTACACTGACTTGTGACAAATGATATTTCTTAGCAACCTTGACATTCATAGTCAGTGAAGTTATTAGGTAAAGGTAAGGTAAAGTACGAGACTTGAACCGGCGTCTTAGCACGCGAGTATATACCCATATGTGCTCGGCCGCCTATCCAGAAATGTTCGGATATTTCTGTATAGTGTAGCCTCAAGCATCGAAACTCAGATGCGAAGCGACATTCCTCACCTTCCCAGGATAATATACCCTGGTACGCATTTCTGCCAACGGCTGGGTCGACCGTGGGGGTATTTTTTTTTTTTTTTTTTTCCAACCACGAGTACAATTCACACTGCTCCCAGCGGGAATCGAACACGGGTTGTCCGAACGTCGGTAATCTAGTCGGGTGGTTTTCCCAACTAGGCTACCGAGGCCCCCAAAGTTATTAATATGCCTTTAGTACAATATTATTTTAATTTTTTTTTGTCTTTTGAAATAGTTAAAATAAAAGCCATTTTCAGTCTATGGTAGGCGGTAAAGGCATAAAAACGCAACAAGATGCATATAAATGCAAAGCCTCTGTAATGCTGATAAGAATGGAAATTTAAAAAGGAAGGAAAATGTGGTGTGGTAACAGCTTTACATGGGTGAGAAACAAAGGAAAAGTAGGACAGCATTTCGGTAAAGTAGTTTTTCAACTGAAACAATCTTCCTCTTTTTCTTTTCTCTTTTCACTGATACCTAAAAGGTGTCGTGGTTTATATCATTTGTCGTTCTTGTACTGCTCGAATTGTCTGAATTAGTGATTTCCCTTTGTTGTTACATGTCTCTGTCACTGCATCTATCCATCTTCTTCTGGGTCTTCCTCTTGGTCTTTTTCCATGCATTCTCGAGAAGAACGCCCTTGATGGTGATTGGTTTGGATTCATTCTGACCAGGTGGCCAAACCATTTAAATTGTTGTTGTTCTATATATTCTTGGCAGGGTTTTGTTCCTACTATTTTTCTTATGGTTTCATTTGGTATTCTATCTCTTCTTGTGTTGTTTGTTACTTTTCTCAAACAACGCATCTCACATGTATTGATCTTTCTTAAATGTGATTTAGAAAGGGTCCATGTTTGACTGAAACAATAAACACAAATATATATATATATATATATATATATATAAGGATATGCACAGAAATATAACTACATGGCGGTAATATGCTAGATTTCATCAAAAAAAGAAAAATCTGTTATTTTCCAGTGGTCCAGGATAATATGCTAGACTATCTAAAAAGGAAAATAATTCACTTCCATGTGGTTTTTTTAGATTTTCATTCTTACCATCAGCATTACAGCAACTTCCCAGACCTGTTTTAAAAAAAAAAATTCTTTTCTAATTTTGGCTTCGTTTCATTTGTAAATGCTGTTTATGCCTTTTCTTAACTTCACTTACTATTTGCTATGATCGCCAGCCAGATTTTTCCATTTCTTTTCAATATTTAAGTAAATCACTCAAAGGATGGCTTACAAACATGAATGTTCTTAATATTAGTCTAGCCACATGTTTATTCCCTTTCCTACATCATTGGTTCCAAGATGGTGGAATGAAGTTCATGTTCTCTCGACCGCTGCAGGAATTGCATTTGGGGACCGATTAATTTTGGCTCTCCAATGCAATTTTCTGCGTTAATGTCATTATGATGTTCCACGTAACAAATTTGCGCTGATGATGCGGACGATATTCCTCTTTGACAAGTCAAATGTTATAAATGCGACCTACCCCGTCTAGAGTTGATATGCGGTTTATGTCAACACATTGAGTGTTGTTCAATAGCCGTCGTTGGAATTGTTTGACGCCAAATATTTACATGTTGCAACTCATTAATATGGACTGCTCTGCCAAGTCAACCGAAGATTTCACTTTAGGGATCTTGCACTGTGGTTCGTGTGTTGTTGGCTGCATTCACTAGAGTAATTTATGGGCACAGCCATTGTTGTGTGTGCTACGTCATCATGATGGATAATCGTATGTCCCTTGACCAGCCGTACGCCTATGATGAAAGGCGATATTACGGAGTTTTTTTGATGACTTTGCAGCATCGGGGTAACTCTCGGAGTTTTATGTTAGTCAGGATGGATGTTGTCTAGATTCAAGAGGGGACGCACCAAGATGGACGCACCAAGATGGACGCACCAAGATGGACGCTTGTTTTGCGTTTGAACAAAGCCCAACGGCCAAGATTTGAATTTGCAAAATTTTGTTCATTCTCAACGGCGGCCGCTATAGTTTAGCTTTTACTAGCACAATGCCTGGAGTATAAGCTCAGAACACAATCTTGTCGTGCTTTCTCCCTGCATCGAGGGTTGGCGACAATGGAGATTCATTTCACTCTGACTATTGTGAACATTGTCTAAATGAACCAAATTAGTAAATAACCATGTGTCCACTAACGCAGGAGGAGATCAACACCTTCTTTGAGAAACTATCCAAATAGTAAATTACATGTTTCATCATATATTCGTATATATCTGGTAGAACTTTTAGTTTAAAATACTTGTCAGATAAATTTCATACTTAAGGTTGTCCCGTTCTGTTTTATTCGAGACACAAGAGCCACGAGCTCAACTATTCTATTCATTGTTTGTGTGCTACTCAAATCACATACGACTTTAATTTATCAAAGTCTACAAATGTGGACATCATCAAGTAGCGTGTGAGATACAAGCCATATTCGTCTTTGGTGGAAAGAAGGGATCGCTCCAGGATATGCTGTCATTCATTTATGAAGGTTCTTCTTGGATCTTCTTCGACGAGAACTCAGGAACTTTTCTTCCAGCATTTACATTTTTGCATTGCTGATCTCTGACACGGGTGTTCTGGTTGGCCTATTGTTTGTGTATATATACTAACAACAAAACAAATATCAGCAGGGCTGAAACTAAGAATGGTAAAATGTTACATCTTCTCAATATTCCTGTATGGTGCAGAAACATGGACATTAGACAAGAAAACAGAACAGAAAATTGAAGCCTTTGAAATGTGGATTTATAGAAGAATAGGTAGAATTGGGTGGAAACAAAAGATAACAAACGATAAAGTTTTAAAACAACTGAAAATAAAAAGAGAACTACTAAATACAATCATGACAAGACAAATGAAATGTTAAAAGACACAACAGCCTACTGAAAGTAATATTGGAAGGAAAAATACAAGGTAAAAGAGGCAGAGGCAGACCAAGACTAACATGGACGAGTAACATCAAAAGATGGACAAGTCAATCTATGACAGCCTGCACCATGAAAGCAAGAAACAGAGTGGAATGGCGATCCATAGTAGCCAACCTTCGTTGCGGAGAAGGCACACGATCATGATGATGACTGTTTGTGTGGATAGAGACCATTGGCTACAAAGTCAATCAACTGAACGGGATGTGTCAAAGTCTCGTTTTTCGCCACCTACGTATTTAGCTTTCTGTCCGTATGGTACGTTGTGTGCATAACAGTGGAGAATTACACCACCATATGTCATCCAACAAGCTTTGTGGTTATGTGCACAAAGCGACGCGCCAGTATCGTGGTCATGTGCATTCTAGTCTTGTAGTTGTTGCTGTATATGGCCAGTGCTGTTGCTGCTGAGGTAACGCCAAACGAGATAGGTCTTGAGAAATGATTGCCAAGTCCAAGGCTGATGTTCTTGCACATAATAACCTACATTGACTCGGTAGTAACGTTGCTACTACCGCTGATCGCCATTACTGTCATGCTCTTCACGATCGTTCTGTCCATCATACACAAGTCCCGGTTGAAGAAGCTCAGTGGCCTGCCGATGCTGGAAGTTTCCGAGCTGAAACCGATCAACGATCCCAGGTGGAGCTCAGTGCGAGCTAGCGCCCAGGTTCGTGTGGCTAGGATGCTCTTTGCCTTGTCTCTATCTTACATCATCATGAACGCACCCAGCCACGTGGCCAGACTGTACTATCTGATGCGGACTCAAAACTCAAGGGACATGAAATTGACATTCTCTAAAGGTCTTATCCGGCTGATCTTCCAGCACGTCAGCCATGCCCACCATCCCTGCAAGTTTTGGATCTTCATGTTCGTCAGTAGAAACTTTACCAAGAACCTCAGACAAACTTTGGTGGACGTTACCAAGTGTATATGTTAGTCGTGGCTTTTGTCTTAGTGGTTGTCTGTGCTAACCATGGCTCATATCTTTGTGTGTGTATGTGATAGCCATGGTTCCTATCTTGGTGGGTGTATATGACAGCCATGGCTCAATTATCGGTGTATATTCGTGCTAGTCGTTGCTCATATTTTGGTGGGTGTATGTGCTAGCCATGGATCATATCTTGGTGTGTGTCTGGGCTGGCCTTGTTTCCAAGGTTCATATCTTGGTGTGTGTCTGTGCTGGCCATGGTTCATCTCTTGGTGTATTTCCGTGCTAGCCATGGCTCATATCTTAATGTGTTTCAGTGCTAGTCATGGTTCATATCTTGGTGTGTTTCCCTGAAGCCATGGCTCATATATTAATGTGTTTCTGTGCTAGCCATGGCTCATATCTTAGTGTGTTTCTGTGCTAGCCATGGCTCATATCTTAGCTTGTGTGTGTGTGTGCTAGCCATGGCTCACATCTTGGTGTGTGTCATGTTAGTCATATCTCATATCTTGGTGTGTGTCCGTGTTAATCATGTCTCATATCTTTGTGTGTGTCTGTGTTTAGTCATATCTTATATCTTAGTGTGTATCTGTGCTAGTCATGTGTCATATCTTTGTATGTGCATGTCTGTGTTAGTCATATCTCATATCTTTGTGCGCATGTCTGTGTTAGTCATTCTCATATCCTTGTGTGCATGTCTATGTTAGTCACATCTCATATCCTTATGTGCATGTCTATGTTAGTCACATCTCATACCTTTGTGTGTGAATGTCTATGTTAGTCATGTCTCATATATTTGTGTGTTTGTGTTTAGTCATATCTCATATCTTTGTGTACATATGTCTATGTTAGTCACATCTCCTATCTTTGTGAGTGCATGTTTATATTAGTCATGTCTCATATCTTTGTTTGTGCATGACTGTGTTTAGTCATATCTCATATCTTAGTGTGTGTATCTGTGTTAGTCATATCTCACATTTTAGAGTGTGTCTGTGATAGTTACATTTCATATCTTAGTGTGTGTGTGTGTATGTTAGTCACATCTTATATCTTTGTGTATGCATGTCTGTGTTAGTCACCTCTAGTGACTCGGGCAGATGGTGTTCGTAAACCTGGGAGGGCCGACCATCTAAGGGCAGAAATCCCCTACAGAAAAGACAATCTGCTACCTTGAAGGAAGATTGGGGACAATCAAAGGCTAAGGAAAGCGAACCTGAATAAAATGTTGGCTGAAATCGGATGCACTGGACCACTGGCGCAGAACACGGTGCAACATTTTAACTGACATTCAATCAGAGGGGATCTAACAGACTCTAATTATGATGTTCTGTCTGTGGGGTCGATCAATCCAC
This sequence comes from Megaustenia siamemsis, assembly GCA_032433765.1. Classification (NCBI taxonomy): domain Eukaryota; kingdom Metazoa; phylum Mollusca; class Gastropoda; order Stylommatophora; family Ariophantidae; genus Megaustenia; species Megaustenia siamemsis. The sequence continues at coordinate 103,722,132 of JAVIAB010000092.1, forward strand.
TTAAACAGATAGCTGTCGTCATGTGAGAGTCTGGAGAGAGAGAGAGAGAGAGAGAGAGAGAGAGAGAGAGAGAGAGAGAGAGAGGGAGAGAGAGAGAGAGATTCAAGAGGGCTACTCTGAGATAGAGGGTAGACATGTGAACTGGTTAATAATTTCACAGATTCATATTGCTGGGAGATATTACGTTCTGTTGTTTGATGTGCGACGAGGAGAATCCGATGACTACCTGTGTTTCATATGTTCGGATTTGGAGTCAAAAACGATGTCCTAACATCATCAAGCACTAAACATAAAAAAAAAAAATATGACGATCATCATTTTTAGGAGGATGTGAACTTCCGGTCAATAAGGTGGATAGGCGGCAGGAACTATTGAAAAGCTATGTCTGAAAAGTGTTCCTTGTTGCAGTTTCCTCATATTCCAAGTCCGGCTTGTTGCAGGAGCTACTGAGTTAAGTGCTCTGTGCACAAAGTGAGTTGTGCGTTTCATCCGTTTTAATCGTGTTTCAATATTCCGATTGTTTACGATGAACGATGATATTGTATGACAGGGAACAGACGGTTGTGTTCACTTTCTGTGCATTTTCGCCTTATGTCTTTTGGTGTGTGCTGAGACTGCTATGATGGAGACTACAACTACCTTTCTTTGTTTGGGAGATAAGATAGTAATTCAGATGATTCCCCTGGCACGGGCGGTTGAGCAATTATGGATTTTAATTCGTTTGCAGTGATACCGGGTCCTCCCATAAGCATAACAACGTTGGTTTTGGGAAGCAGCTATTACATTATCAATTTTTCTAACAGGTATAGTTTTTTTTTAAACAGTGGCGCTGAGTGGCTGGTGTGCTTTCTAATGACCGAAGGTGTCCAGGTTCATTTTCCAGATGTGGCAACAACATTTTGTTCAGACTAACATGGCTTGGGGGTTCACACAATCTCTGGAGGAAAATAAAATCTGAGATGTTACTGACTTGATACCAACAATATCAGTCATAAAATGTGTTGGTCATTGAATGATATTGGCACTAACACTACAGTACTCATACACTTCAAGAAATGGTAGGAACCCTTACTTTTAACATGCCCATATCTCTTTTAACTCATATTTCCTTAATGAATGGCATCCTAAAACATTACTAGAAGGCTGGATTGGTCATTTGGTTCAGCTATGTTCATTTTTGTAAAGCAGCGCATATGGGGATTGTTAGCCTGCTCTTAATTAAAGGGTGTAGGTATGTCCAAGTTTCAGATCCATATACAGGTGTACCAGGCATGTGGGTTGTTATGAGGCCTTTTTAATTGGTGTTTATCTCTTGTTATTCCGTGCCTTCTAAATATTGTAAGTGATAAGAAAATGAATTTTAAGATCAAGTGCAATTGTATTGGTTATTTTCAACTAAAGAGCAAATTTAAGTAAAGTAAAGTGCCCCGTCACGCCAAGTGGCTTATAGGGAATATGGTATTAGTGATCATAAATTGTACAGACCTTCAGCACGTGATTTTTGGAGTGATGTGGTCAGTATTACGCCCGTGCTGCTTTACTTTCCTAGAAAAAAAAACAGGTACCCATTTAAGACTGGGTAAACCAGGAAGCTGTCAATCAGGATCGAACCAGACCTCTTATCCTTTGTAGTCCAGTTCACTAACCACTGAGCTATCGCGGCTCCAAAAGTGCAAATTTAGGTGAAGAAATATTATTTCAATTATTGTTTGATGAAAACCTGACAAAATGGTAAGAGAGGCCTTACATTGAAAACTAAATTTAGTAAACTTTAAAATCATTACACCCGACCACTACTAACTGCTTTATTGTTTGAAGTGCTAAACATGCATTGGGTGACTACATTCTGCATTTTCACAAGAGTTCATTTGATTTTGTTTGCAGCTTCAAAGAGTTTTGGTTAACTCTGTCTTGGATTTTATTGCATAAGCCTCATGTGGGGGGGGGGGGGGGGGGAGTGAGTAGAAATAAATGTATTACCTAAAATATTTTTACATTCCATTTTGATGTGCCTTTTTTTATTAACTCTTTTAGTACGGAATGTTATTATCAATTTAGCGGTAGAGATTTCAGATACAAAATTTTTCATGTTTTTAAATATTAATCGACATGTTTATATTTTTCTAAAACGTAACATATTATATATAAATGTTTAGATAACTAAACAAGGAACTGTGTTTCACCAATACCATGATGATAGAAGACGTATAAAAAGAATATGGTTTGATGAAAGTTAAAACTAATGAAATTGAGAGTGACGCACTGTGCGGCTGAACGTACATGACTGAAACCGGCATGGTGCGTCGAAACGTACGGAAAGAGTTAAAAGGGGAAAAAAGTGAAGATTCACTCCACGCCTTGCTAGGCATATGGAGAAAGGTGTTTGTGACAATATTTTTCCATGACGACCGGCACATTTTTGTGCGAAATGTTTGATATTACAAGCCATCTTTACTTCCAAGAAAAAAATCTCTGGTACCCATTTTTGGAGATAGACTGGGTGATTCTCTGGGCTTGTTGGTCTGAAAAAAATTGCCACATTTGGGAATTCAACCTACTCTTCTGGTCAGTAGCAAGCGCACTAACTGCTCAGCTACCGAGGATTCCACCTTCATTATTACACCAGATCTGGGCGCTTACAGACTGTTGTAAGATGAGGATAATCCGATAAATAACTCTTTCATATGTTCGGATTTGGAGACAAAACAAAGATGTCTTAATATCAATAAGTGCTATACATTTTAAAAAAAAATATGAAGATCAACATTTTCAGGAGGACGCGAACTTCCGGTCAATATGGCAGATAGACGGCAGGAACCGTTATAGGTTGTGTCTTAAAAGTGTTCCTTTGTTGCAATTTCCTCATATTCCAAGTCCGGTTTGCTGCAGGAGCTACTGAGTTAAGTGCTCTGTGCACACTGTGAACTGTGCGTTTCATCTGTTTTGATCGTGCTTCGATTGCTTACAATGAATGATGATATCGTATGACGCGGAACTGATGACCGCGTTCACTTTCTGCGGTTTCGCCTATTGTCTTTTGGCGTGTGCTGAGACTGCTATGATTGGGACTGCAGCTACCTGTCTTTGTTTGGGAGATGAGATATTAATTCGGATGATTCCACTGGCATAGGCGGTTGAGCATTTCTTCTTCTTCTTTCCTTCCTCATCTGCCTTTCAGCGTCGAGGGGAGATATAATTTGCGGTCTTTTGCTCTTCTGTTCGCCTCTGCTGCTGTTATGTTTCCTAGTGCTTCTAATATTCCATCGATCCATCTTTTTCGTGGTCGACCCTGGGTCTGTTGTTCTCACAACGTTTGTTGAAGGCTCGTTGTATTGTGTTTTGTTCTTTCTGCCTTGTCACGTGGCCGAACCATTTTTCTGTTGTTTCCTTATATATTCTATGGCTGGGGTTATTCCTAGCTTTTTTCTCAGTTCTTCATTTCTGATCTTATCTCTCAGACTGTTTCCTGTCATTCGTCTAACACATTTCATTTCTGTAGAGGTTATTTTTTTTATTGTTCTTGCATCTAGAGTCCAGGTCTGGCATTGGTAGCACAACGTTGGAATGAAGATTGTATTGTATAGTGCTCGTTTTGCCTCCAGAGTTATTTCCTTGTTGGACAATAGTGGTGATAACTGTCCGATGATTTGACAAGCTTTGTTGCATCTAGATTCTATCTCTGCTGTTTGGGAATTGTCGTTTGTCATTAGACTTCCTAGGTATTTGAATTCCTCTACTTGTTTTAGTTGTCTGCCTTCTATAGTTATGTTGATGTTCTGTTTATTTTTGGCGACATTCATGACTTCTGTTTTGTTGATGTTGATTTTCATGTTGTATTTTGTTCCTAAGATGTTGAGTTTGTTTAAGTGTTCTTGTAGGTCTTCTATTGTTTCATGTATTAGTGCCTGGTCGTCTGCAAATAGAAGCTCGTTGATCTCCTCTGTCTCTGATGGGTTGGCTAGCTTGCATATATGGTCCATGTATGTAATAAATGTAGGGGGGATAGTACGCACCCCTGTCTTACACCTGATCTAACTTCGAAGTGGTCTGTGTAGCCTGTTGCTGTTCTGACCCTGCAGCTGCTGTTGGCGTAGAGACTTTTAATAATGCTGGTTAGATGTTGGCTTAGTTGAGCAATTATGGATATTGTTGAGCAATTATGGATTAAAAAAAAAATTAATTCGTTTGCAGTGATACCGGGGCCTTACATAACAATATTACACCCATATTATATTGTTTTACTCCATCTCACCTCACCTATTCTATGACTTAATCATCCTTCAAATTCGATCAGCGGACGTAGTTATTGGTCTCCAGTTGTTTTTGTCTCTTGTCTCTGGGATTTAGTGATGTCGAAAGCTGTTCATTCCTTGATTTTATCAATTCTTGTCATTCGAATTCTTTTCTGATTGCCTTATTTTCGTACCTGTCTAACAGTTCCGTGTATGACAGTTTTTGTTAGACCTGGTGAGGGTGTTACATGACTATACCACCTCAGCTTTAATTTCTTCCCGAGTAATAGGTGATCACCATTCAATTCTATTTTCCGATTTTGCCCCGGAATACTTTGTTGGTAATGTCTAAGTATGAGATATCCAGGACCTTAGAAAAGCTTTTTATTTCAAATCCTTTAATATCTGTATATATATTCTGATATTAAGGACCATATTTTTAATGTTATGATTGTGTTTGTTTGTTTGAAACTTCATTGGCTATGCCATTTATAATTATATTGATTACATGTGTATGTTATTGCTTCAAGATCTGTACTATTTTCAAGAGTAGTAAGAGAGGCATACTTTCCCATCATTGCTTCGAAAACGTGTTATGTGATTGTTTAATTATCTCTGACGTTCTATAGTGTAAGTGTTGTTAAATGTATTTACATGCATGTACTGATCTATTCAATAGAGCCAAACATCTCAATCATGCTACTTCTTATTCCAATGATAATCCATTTCTTGGATTATGTAAATATGTGTTTGTGTGTTAGTGTGTGTGTAAAAGGGGGGGGGGGGGTGTTGGCTGCCCGCGTAAATTTATATAAACCGAAGCAGTAAAAGACAATCTTTTTTTCAGAATAGTTTTAATTCTCGAATAAGAAGAAATATATTCGTGAATGAATCACCTCTTCAGGTATAATTTAACAGCGCTGAAAAAGTTGCACCATTACAAAAATATCAATATTTTGATTGGCGATTAAAATAATCGATCTCTACATCCAGCTCAGACTCATAGATGCAACGTTCTTTCAAACACATGACGCAGAGTATATGTTTATGTCATACTTCATGTCACTATCCCTGGTCAGTAGCTACAAAGAGATAATTTCAAGAGGAATGTAATGAACTGCTAGATGAGATACAGTTTTTCTGCCATGATTTTTTTCTTCATCTAGTAATTCGCCATACAAATTCAGCAATTGATCATGCGTTGGCAACTAATTAGCACTGGGTTGCTGCAAGATTGACAAATAGCAACGATTAGCCACGTATCTCTGTGCTCTTCAACTACCTTCACTTCACGCCCACTTGTGTAACTTTTGTGAGGGTGACGTTTTCTTTTCCACTCTCAAACATTTTAAAATAGCTAAATAAAAATGTTGCATCTCCTACATAAAATAGTTACATGAAATGAAATGTCATTCAGTAAGACCTGATCATTGGGACTGATTCTGAGAAAATACAGTTGAATGTGATTATTATAAACCTTGAGTTATAAATTAATGAATATTTACTATTATGAAAATGAGAGGTTCGCCCTGAAACTGGACGCGTGACGAGTCTCACTACTGAATCTGAACTACGTGTGACGATACAGGAAAGACAACAGAAACGAATCGCCAGACATGGGGTTTTATTTTTATTCCTGTCGTACGAGCATGTATGTGGGTCTTCAGCTTGAACGAAACTAATATAACATAAATAACATTTGCTTTTATATATTTATTTGCAATTTATATTTTACTTGAATAAGGAAAGAAGTTAACCTGTGCAGGTGGTAGGATTGTATCTATAGACTTTGAAAAGAAACGTCTAATGGTTCTAACTAAAATTAAATACTTCACAGTGCTAAAATGTATGCACATTTAAAGTTTACAAATAGGATTCATATACTTTTCTTTAAAGTGATTGAAACGATAACTTTTCATATGCATTTTCTCATAAATATGAAGCTGTATATTTTCACTCAGGTCTCAGTCTGAATAGTAAGAAAACAGAAGTAATGGTTATATCGAAGAAACAATCATCACCATCATGCAGCATACAAATAAACGAGACAAATCTGAAATAAGTACAACGTTTCAAATACTTGGGCACAATAATAACATCAGATGGGAGATGCACCACAGAAATAAAAAGCAGAATAGCTCAGACCAAAATAGCATTTCAGAAAATGAAAAATATCTTATGCAACAAATCTATGTCAATAAAAATGAGAAAGAGAGTTCATTGGTGCTATATAGAACCAATTCTAACCTATGGAAGCGAATCATGGACAGTAGACAAACAAATGAAAAGACAATTAGAGGCCACAGAGATGGAATTTCTCAGAAGAATGTTGAAAGTTCCCTGGACAGCTAAAAAGACCAATGAGGAAGTTCTCAAAGAGGCCAACACAAAAAGGGAGCTCTTAAAAAACATCAGAAATAAGCAATCAACATTTTTCGGGCACATCATGAGAAGAGGAAAGTTGGAATACTTGGTTACAACTGGCAAAATAAAAGGAAAGAGAGATCGCGGACGACAAAGAGAGAAATTACTGGATAGCTTGGTGTCATGGCATGGAAAACAGTCAACAACAAAACTGATACGATGCACTGTAGATAGAAGATTGTGGAGGGACAATATTGCCTACGCCAACCGGTATGGCACATGATGATGATGATATTTTCAGTGTTTTAAATAGTAAAAAAAAAAAAAAAAAGTAAAGTACCCCGTCACGCCAAGTGGCGTATAGGAAATATGGTGTTAGTGACCATATATTTTACAGACCTTCGGCACATGATTTTTGGGGTAATGTGGTCGGTATTATGCCCGTGCTACTTCACTTTCCTTGAAAAAATCAGGTACCCATTAAAGGCTGGATGAATCCGGAAGCCGTCGGGTGGGATCGAACTCCTTCTCTTGTCCTTTGTAGTCCAGTTCAGTGTTTTAAATACAGAATTGCATTCTACTGTTGCTAATATAAAAGATAAAACCGCTCACCAGTAGTGAGGTTATGTCCACTCCAAGATATTCTACTATAACAAAACGGCGTGTGCCATCAGCTACGCATTTCGGATGCTGGTATCCAATACATTAATGACATTTCTCACGTGTGTCGCTCTGAGTTGCTCGATGCGATGATACAATGCTTCCTCTCGGCATAAGGTGCAATTTTTGACAATTGGGTAAAGCAGCTACAGCATGTCTTTTATCAAATCAATGTATTACTTTGTTCAAGTGCATATGCAGAAGAAATTGAATCGACAAAATGCCATCTGGCTTTGTTTATCACCATTAATTATTTAAGCCACGGTTATCTGAAATAATCGTTGACCCCTTTTTTGTCTTCAATGTCTTGTAGATTGCGTCATATTTGTTAAGAGAGAGTAACCTTAAACGCTTTCTTTTGATTCAGCACTGAAGTTTCCAACCCTGTATCATTACCTACATGAATGTTTGTTATTGCTCGTATTTCACGCGTCCACACCTTAGTTAGAACTGTGAGGCCACAAACAAATCTAATCGCTGTATGTTTCTTGAAGCTACTTCATTTTGTATAGTTTTCTTCCGTTTCTCCCGACTTCTCGCATCTTATCTATTGTTTCTTCCTTCTTCGTCACATGTCTTTTGTACGACTTTTTTCAGCCTAGGTTTTCTGCCCTTAACAGAAAGAGACCTTAATGTCTTTCATTTAGCATTTTCCCGAAGTGTCGGTAAGTTGTTGATGTTTTATCTATATAACTCTCTCAACAAACTCGCAACCACTGACTGCTTCGGAAGATACAAAATCGATGTATCCAACATAAGTAGATGATAAGCCAAACATTGTCTAGGTTATGCGGAGGTTCGAGGCAATGAAAGAGTTGATGCGCCTATTATAGGGGTAACAGACATGTACTAGGGCGGCGTCTAGATAGTTCCTAACGATTGTATGTTAGAAATGGATCTGTCTTGAGTCCGACTTCAGTTTGGAATACGGAATCGTTCAAATAGGAACATTGAGATGCAAGACTTAGCTAGTGCATAGCCAACGAATTACTAGCACCATCACTTTACATATCTGTAATGTTGAAGATGTCAGAGCACGATTGGGGTTAGCTAGAGTGTCGTGCTGTTTCTAGGAAATTGTCTGACAATGAACACTACACATGGCCGATGGAAGCTACGTGGTTGAGTTGGTAGTACTCTCGCTACTAACAGAAGGGTCCTAGCCTCAGATTTGACGAATGTTTTTTTTCTTTTAATGTGATCGACACGGCTTCGAGAATCACTAGGCTTCTAAAAATGAATACAGGAGATTTTTGTGTGAAAAAGCAGGGTCGCCTGGCGTGACACGGACAAAATACCCATAACATGTGCTCTTGGTCAATAATAAAAGTATGAGCATTAATACTAGATTCTCCTTACGTTTTAATACTTGAAAGAAACCCTTACTTATACAGCAGCTCATCATTGTCTTACGCATGCAACTTTAACCTAGAAAAAGAGCAGACATGTTCGAAATTACTGCTAGATCATTGAAACCTTCTGTCTCAGCTTTACGGATAGTTAAATTACGACATGGTCTCAGGGCCGTCTTTACACCATTTTGGGCCCCTGGGCATAGAAATAGTGATGGGCCCCTGGACAAAGAAAGAGTGCTGCCCCCCCCCGCCCCCCCCCCCCCCCCGCAGGAATAAAAAATAAATGGTTGATAGTATTAAAAATGATGTATTATTTATGTTATTGTCACTAATTTCAACAAAAGTGTTGTTAAAACATGCTGTACAGCTGCAACTATAATCAACATTAAACATGAAAAACAGAGAAAAGAGATTTTATTTGCATGTTTTAACCCTACAACATATTTGCATGGGGCCCCTATGATCGTGGGCCCCCGGGCAAATGCCGAACGGGCCTATGGGTTAAGACGGCCCTGCATGGTCTGTCTTTTTTCGTAATGGAGAGATCAGTATATGCCTTGCCCAAATCGTTATTTTCTTACGTAGTAACGTTACCTCACTTATGTGTCTGAGCTTTGAAATCATCACTATACACAATGCGCCAGATTCATCTGACGGAAGTGACGCAACAAAATCTAATCTAGCATCCTCAAACAATTATTCATCATGGGTGTGCGAATTACGAATCCATCACACTTTACCCTTTGCTGGAACTTCTATCTCTTGTCACTTCAGACCACATTTGATGTACGCCGTTGTATCTAATATTTTCTTGTATAAATCGTGTTTGATATGAATATAACAAACTCACGTCAAACGGGCGTACACAAAATTAAATGACATGACTTTTGATATCATTTCCTTCTTTCCTTAATCTCTTGATTATTATAGAAAGTCAGAATTATAGACCAGCTTCAAGAATGGCAGGCGCCTTGAGCCCGACAATAATATTATCCACCACGATTGTATTCAATTTCATTTACAATGTGTGGTACATTTTCATCTTTTTGAAATTACTTTTCTTTCTTACCAACACTTCAACTCATCACTTTAAAAATATCAGCCTCTCTCTAACAGCAAGTAGAAAAAAAGCGTGAAAAAGTTAATGATATAGAAAGAACTCAATAAATCGATTGTCCGTCCAAATCTTTTTCCTCGCAAACGTCTACAGGATAATATAAGAAGGGCATTGTACGCTTATGTTTACGTCAAGGCTGCAAATTTGACTTTCTTGCGTGAGATCTATTTATATAAACCTAAGAACTGGCAAAAGCTAACTTTGTTAAACTTAATGATTTCGATAGAGAAAGCTCATTGTAATGTAGGTTACCGCATCTTGGGGGCTATCATGAGTAATATTTCGATGATTTTCTTCGAGCAATCCTGGTGAAATTGATCACTAAAATAATACAAAGATAATCACCTAAGGGCAACGAAAATCACTACCATAATACAAAGATAATCAATAATAAAATACAATGGTATTATATGAGATAATGAAAATGTAATCAATCGCCAAAACGACAACCTGATATAATGCGGATAGAACCACCAGTTTGATTAAATACTTGGATAATACTGTATAACGCCATCCAGGGTGGGTACATTGTCCGATGTGCAATGAGGATGGCCTGTCGACTAAACTAAACTAAATTAAACTAAACTAAACTAAACTAAAATAAACTAAACTAAACTAAACTAAACTAAACTAAACTAAACTAGACTAGACTAGACTAGACTAGAGTGGGTGCATGTTAAAAATTAACCTTTACAAGCACATTGTAAAAGGGAATAGTGTTGCATCTGACATTACTTATCACGTAAAACAAACTCATTGGACGTTAGACGTCTGTAATCAAATAGTCCAGATATCGTGGCACTCCAGAGAAAGTGGATTAAATTGAGGTCATTATTCGCGTTAAGCTAAAACAAACTAAACAAATGAAGATAACGAAAAAATACAACACCAAAGTCAAAAATGTATTATCGGGCTGGGTAAAATGATCAATGTTTCAGTGTGTACATTCCTGACTTGTTGAGCATGACAATAAACTTTCTTTGCAACATTTATATTATTTTCTGAGGTTTGTTTGGAGGAGGGGGTAGTTTATGATGGCTAGAGAATAAAGGCAACATACACCAATGCAGTCGCAAGTTATGTACAGGTCAGAGTTTTTATATGAACAACCCCCTCCCAAATAGATACAAAAATGACCCTACTGTGGATATTAAAACAACGTTCACCTTATTTAGAGAATAACAGGCTTTTCATCTGTTCGGCTACCAGCCCTCCTGGCTTGTTAATCAAAAAAACAATGAGGAATCGTTGAGGAAAGAGAAGATACAAGAAAAAATAATCACTGACGCGAGCACATACGTTCGACAATATTCTAAGAAATGTTAAGATCTTACGCAATGATGGGTCGTGGGCTCAGAAACATGTTTTCTTAACTGAAAAAAAATGGTTAGGCTAGTCTCTCATTTTTTTAATGCACATTTTTTAACAGATTCGTCTTTATAGAATTCCCTCTCAGATTATGGGAGGATCGTTTAGATCCTGGTTTATTTCGCCAAAGAAAAATGCTTTACTCATTATTATTAATCGATACTCAGGTTTGCTGTGATTTCCTTAATGCTGTACCTGGTTAGTAAACTTGTCTGCTGTGTATTAGAAGTCTGGTTTATTCTACGGATCGTTCGGTGTGTAGCTGCATCGAGCCCGTTCGGCATTTAGCTTCATCGAGCCTTAAATATGTCGACAATATTCTTTTCTATTTATTTTTTTTTGGTTGGGTGGGGGGGGGGGTTAATAAAGACGGCTTGGCGTAGTCCTGAACCGTTACCAAACAATGGTAACGAAGGTCAATAAAAATGAATGTCGCATCTATGGTGTGATCAGATTTATTTCTTTTTTCTTTGTTTTTCAAATATTACAAGCAATATCTTCTATTGGATGATTTTCTTCTTCTCCTTCTCCTTGTTGCCCCTGAGCTCTAAGCCAGTGACAACCAAATTACCTTGTGGTGCCTTATTGGGCAGCAACAAAGTATGTCTACTTATTTTTTCTTGGTCTATTTTTCTTCGTCTGTCTCGTTCTCAGTGGAAACTATTCATAGGATTATTGAGACCTTCAGTAAAATTGATGATTCTCTTAGAATTCCGGTGATAACCATACCATTAATGGTTTTCCCTTGCTGTTGATTACAGACTATACCTGTAAGAAGAGATGTAACATTACACCAAACACTACAGTCAAACTGAGAAGGTGTAGTGTTTTGTATGTAAGTCTTATTTTATTTAAAGGCCCACACGTGCATCGTATATTTGTGTCCTCTATATTTCTCATCGTATTCCATCAGGTTATGTGTTGTCTGCATTTTCCCTCTAGATTCAACATTGCAGTTCTAATACATCGAATTAAATGATTGCCCATCAAAGCAATAGATATTTATCAATCCCAGGCTTCTGTAATAATTTATTGTTTCTATAAAGTAAAAGCTAACAAATTACACGTATATTAAAAACAATAAATTATTGTTGCAATTTAAAACAATGCTAAAAAGGCGATCATAACAAAAATAGAATAATTTATTCTTACTAAAAGACACGTCAATTATTATAAAACAACTATAACTGTTGTTTTAGAGGTCTTAAATTAGAGCTTGTCGTCGAAGTTAAACGACGTCAGAAAGAAAGGATACATACATTCAACACAGGCAATATATTAGGGTAGAATGTAAAGAACGACGATGGAAAAATGTGTACAAAAATCTTTTAAGTTCAACTGCTCCCTCAGTTCAAGCAGTGCGTTTTAATATGAACTCAGCTGCACATTGTGTACTGGTTCCACGAAAAAAAAAACGCAGATAAAAAACCCTAAATTAGGCTTTGTACGTTTTCTATTTGGAAGTCAGTTTTTGAGGGATAATTTGAAAGTGGAAACTGCTGGGTTTATAATCTTGAAGATAATTGAAGTTCAAGGCCTTGCGTTTGGGACTCAGGTTGTATGTCACAGTTTAAGCAAGAAAACAGTGTAGTAACTGATGATTTATATCATGACACTTTATAATTATAGAACGAGGTGTCGGAACGGTTTGCCACGAATGTGGAAGCTAACAAGATGTGCACAGAATTCGACAATGTTGTTATATTTACTTTTGTAGGAGAGTTCTTGTGATTGTCTTTAAGAATGTCCAATTTTTTTATGTAGCGAAGGAACATTTTTGAAATATTTTGGGCAAGTAAACTCATCAGAAAAAAACCACACACACACAAAAGCGGCTACAATAATTTGGGATAATGAACTATGTTGTGCTGGGATTTAGAAGCTGCACCAGAGACTACCAGGCACGGGAGTGAAGAAAACAGAGAGTGGTAAATTTAGGTAGGGAATTAGGGGGCCACTGCAAAACAAGACATCGGGACCAGCAAGATGGATAGATTATATGCAAACAAACAATACCAAAGTGTATGTAACAATTTTACGAGTAAAAAATGGAACAAAAAACATAACTTTTTGACTCATGTCTTCATCTGTGCATTGAACAAAACACAAAAAGTGAAATGAAACAAAACAAGTCGATTAGTAAAACACAACTTATATATATATATACTGTGGTGAGTGCTATAACTAGTGTTTTCTCAAATGTTGTGGTAGGGCATTAGTTAGGCTAGGAAACAGTTGTATGAATGAAATGCCCTAGCTGGACACTTGATAGCAACTGGTTCTAAAATCTGACATGGATACAGAAGCATATCAAACTAGTAGAGAAGATGAGGATGAGGATGAGACGAAAGAAGGCAGAGGAAGGAGAGATGCGGAGGTTCTTAGAGATAGGAATGAAACGAGTTTATTTCCTTGGGGTTTAAAAATGGTGAAATTAGTCACATTCCTATAGTCACTAACTGTTAGGCTTTTATTGTTCGTTCGTTTGCGTTCACCCGATGACTAAAGGATCATACCTCTTTGTTATCCGCCCTTACAAGGACGTTAAGTGGGCGTGTCTGCGTTATGTTGAGGTTTGCAGTATAACTGTGATATTTTCGCCTTTCGACCCAACACATCCGATTTCAGCACGAGGCTTTTGACTATATATATATATATATATATATATATATATATATATGTCACACCGTGAGCTGTGTGTCTCATCCGTTTTGATCCTGCTTCGATATCCCGCTTGTTTACGATGAATGATGATATCGTATGACAGGGAACAGTTGGCTGTGTTCACTTTCTGCGCGGTTTCGCCTTATGTCTTTTGGCGTGTGCTGAGACTGCTACGATGGGGACTACAGTTACCTTTCTTTGTTTGGGAGATGAGTTGGCAATTCGGATGATTCCACTGGCACGGGCGGTTGAGCAATTATGGATTTTAATTCGTTTGCTGTGATACCGAGGCCTTCCATAACCAATAACCAATAATATATATATATGCCGCTTCTGCCATGCACCTTTGTATGTTGAGAGCGATTAAAAAAATTAATTCTCGCTCTTCTAACATTATCAGCCATAGTTTGTTTAGTATCTGAGTTTTCTTTATATACTGTGCATTACCTCCGAGCTGTGCATCTACCACTATTTGTGTGCACATCGTACAGTCAGCATCATTCAACTCGCATATCCTTTGCAGAACGTTGCATTCACCACAGCCCGTCTGAAATAATTTCTGTCTCTAGCTAGATCTACCTCTTTTTGTTGTTATGTTCATGAAGAATTTGATGTCTGGAAACCACCTTCTTCTTGGCCTGCCCTTGAGGCATCACCAAGGAACCACGCCTTCCATTACTGTTCTTTTCAGCCCACTCTGTCTTTTGACGTGACCATAGTATTTTAAATGTTTCTGTAGAATGCTCTTTATTATCTAGTTCTTTATAATATTTAAATCTTTTAATTATCCAAATTTATATGGGATTTTTATGTAATTTTGTTTTAAATGAATCAATTTGGTCTTCCTTTCCGTTTGAGAGATTGTTCATGATTCACAACCATGACTGGATCTGTACGCATGCAATGGGTAGAGGCATTGCAGAAGTCAACAATACGTAAGGTCACCTTTGGTTACGTCACAGGACATGCGGGCGTACGGGGAAATGAAAGAGCGGACAGGTTGGCTAGCTGCGCTATTGTTGAAGACGGTCAACCAATGGATCGGGCGGACATCATCAATGCCCTCCGGGAAGTGGGAAGGACACAGGACTTCGACAACCATGAGTCCACGTCACTCCTTTGGATGAAAGAGTTAAGATGGGCACAGCCAGAAACGAGAAACTTAGTGGGCATGTAAGAAGACTAATTAACCAACACAGAACTGGGGTCGTCAGTCGCTGGACACTGCAGGACTTGCTGAGGAGGGGATCTGATCACCTATGGACATGTTCGGTGTGCAATGATGACAACCCGCTAATAACTCAATAACTGAATAACGGTATGTAACTATCGAAAGGATAAAAGCCCTTAGTAATTTTAATTATACTGCCTTGCTGGTATTGTGCTACATGTTCTTCATGGCTTTTACTTTTTGTGTTGCTATTGCTAATCTTCTTTTGATCACTTTCTGACATTTTCCATTGTTAGTTACTTTAGATCCCAGATAATCATAGTTATAATTTCAAGCTCTTCACTGTTGATGCTGATTTTAGGTTGGCATTTTGTTTGTTAATGAGAAATTTCTTGGTTTTATGTATATTTACATTGGGATTTTGCTCTTTTTTGTGGTTTTTAACACACTCAATTATCTCTTGTAATCCCTTTGCGCTGTTTGAGACGAGGCATGTGTCATCAGCGTATCTGAGTTCTGGATTCATGTTGATATTATTGTGAAAGGATTAAAGTTCACAAATCTGTCATCGTTTCTGACATTTCTCATGATGTTCTCAGCATAAATGTTGACTAGGTATGGAAAGTGGATGCATACTTGCCTCACACTTTTTTTGTACTTCCAAACCAATTTTGACTTTCCTTTGTACAGTATTTAATATAAAAAAAACACATTTTCTCTGACATGAAAAATAATTTTATTCATTGTCTCTCTCTGTAGTTATATATTGTTTCTTAGGCGATTCTAAATCCTAATTATTCTTCAAATTAACTCTAATAGATTTCTTTATGCATTTCGTTTCTATGTTGACCCGGTTCTTTTTCAGTCTCAACTAGCCGTTTCGGTTCGAACATTCAAATAACACATTCCACAAGTAATTAAAAATTAGCATTACCGCAAGTTTACGCGGTAATATAATGTTTAGTTTAGTACAAAGATAATCATTACTACACAATAGTTTTGATATCCCCTCCTTTGCTGTCCTCAGTATGAAGCACGCTCGCCATATACTAGCGAGAACATTGAAGATGGCTTCAGCTCAGACGCACGAAGTCCGTAGTACCGGCAAATATCTTGTTTACGGAGTCTCTTCCTACGACACACATGCGTGGTAGGTGACAATGGTTCTAACTTTTATCCTATCACCGTAGTCAGGGCTGAGGTAAGGTACACAGCTGCTCATATTATGATTGTTGTTAACCATTATACAAATGTCATTATATTAGAGCTTCAGAAACCTATTGGATACGATCTGTTCGTTTTATTAGTTGAAATGATAGGGTTCCGGGAAACTGACTTTAGAAACAAAAAATGGTGATAATAAACTTCTGTGTCTGACATGTCGTGAGTGGCCAGGTTTAACATTTGCAGGTAGCTTAAGGTGAAGTTAAAAATACTTTGTGGCAATATTCATTGTGTTGTGCTGTAGAGGAACTGTTGGGCTGTAGAGGAACTGTTGGACTGTCTTTATCTTATTTTATGACAGGTTAAAATAGAGCTTGTGTGCGTCTCGGGTAAGAATGGCCCCATTGTAATACTGCGTCATATTTAAAAAGGCAACCAAAAGGGATGATGGTAGAGCTGTCACCATAATAGATAAATCGTCTGCTTAAATAAAGGATAATCTGAGTCAACGGACGCAGATCACAGTGGCTTGCTTTAAACTGTGACACAAAATAACCATTTTAAAAGCGTAAGAAGTATCGATGAAAGTAGGCCAAAGAAATAAAAAAAAATTCCAAGCATTGGTTACTGTGGACTTGAACCGAGGTCTGTGGAGAGAGAAAACAACGGACTTGCTGAGGCGTGTTGGAGACCGCTTTATGCTTCACTTCCTTTACACGGTTAATGAATTCAACTGTTTCAGTCCTAAATAGCGCACGATAACGATCACCGTTTGCAAAATGAAGCGAAAATTTACTTCACTCACACCAGAATCGATTGATTGTAAAGAGAAACATAACACCTTCACATGATGAAATTGTGACGCGCTAACTTAAGAAACTGAGAATAAATAATAACGACACGGCAAGACTGAACAAACACAAATAATAGCCTGACACAGCGGTGTAATTAGCACGCGAACAAGACACATATGACACAGAAGAAACTAATGAATAGAATATACCATAAAAATAAATGTTAGATACATGGACGTGTTGAATTACAAGTATGGACGGAAAGCGTACTAGCCACGTCATTGACATGTAGTGAACAAAAACGTTGTGCATTTTATGGTCAGCAGTATGCTAAATAAAAATATACATGGAAAACAAACCAGTAGAAGAGATCGATCACTTCATCTATCTTGGAAGTCACATTGATCGAGAAGGGATACGAGCAAAGAAATTAGAATCAGACTGGCTAAAGCAGCAATGTCTTTCAGAAGCCTTGAAAAGTTGTGGAAATCAAAACTCATTAGCACAAACACAAAACTTAGGCTATTCAAATCAAATGTACTATCAACCCTTACGTATGCGTGTGAAAGCTGGAAAACAACAAGAGATATAGAAACAAAGTTGAACGCATTCGAAAATAAATGTCTAAGGAAATACTTGGTATAGAATGGAACGAATTCAAAACAAACGAGGAAATTAGAGAAATCGCCAATCAACCACTAATATCTTCAGTATAAAGAAAAGACGATGGTCATACGTTGGACATGTGATGAGAAGAGATAATAATCGAATAGCAAAGCAAGCCCTCATATGGGAAACAACAGGTAAAAGAAAAAGAGGAAGACCCAGGAGACACTGAGAAGAACATTGATGAGAGAGGCAAGAGCAGCAGGAATCGGCTCCCTCAATGAGATAGAACTGCTTGCACAGAACAGAGACAGATGGCGAGATTTGATAAAATATCTTTAAAAGAAAACTGCTAGAACAAAATTCATATAGGAGAAGGTGTATCTTGGTCTACGCCCTATGGGCCGGTTACGGCTCGAAAGGTCAATAGATAGATAGATAGATAGTATGCTAAATCGACCTATCTTTAGTTCACATTGTTGGGCTAAGGCAAAATCTAGATGCAATGTCATTGTGATGATTTTGCAATAGCTAAAAAATAGAAATATAAATAATAAACTGAGATTGCCTTTTCTATTCGCTTTTCTTTCACTCTTGTTTAGTACATGTTAATTCATTAACTGTGCCGAGCAAGAAGAGTATTTGCCAATTTCCCTCTTGCTTGCATAGAAACAAGTTGATAGAATCGGTGCTATTTTGAGTTTGTGTTTTAGTATTTCTCTTCTCGATTCTGTTTTCAATTTCATTATCTAATTTACCGTTGCTAGCGAAGATACTGTTTTTGTACTTTTAGTCTCTAACTTGATTTAGTTGGTAGTTGGAATGAAGAAAACAAAATAAAAGAAGGAAGGGTCTCGTCACGTCACATGGTGAGATTCTAGAAAAACTGACATAAATGTGATAAATATTGAAACAAGTCTTATATTTAGTCTTAGTGCCCATATTTTTGTACAGACCTTTGGCACTTTATTTTAGGGTCAGTGTAATTACTATCACCACGGTGTCGTGACTAAAAATTGAAAAGAGAACTACTAAATACGATTCAAACAAGACAAACGAGATTGTTGGGACATGTTAAAAGACATAGCAGCCTACTAAAAGTGATATTGGAAGGGAAAATATCAGGTAAAAAGACAGAGGAAGACCAAGACCAACATGGACGGGTAATATAAAAACATCTAAAAGTCAGCCTATGACAACCTGCACCATCAAAGCAAGAGGTAAAGTGGAATGGCGGCACTCCATGGTAGCCAACCTTCGATGCGTAGACGGCACTCAATGATGATGATGAAACCTAGAAGATCTATCAGGATCAATCCATACCTCTTGTCTTCAATAGTCCAGTTTACTAACCGTTGAACAGCCGCAGCTCCCAACGTTTTGAAAACAAATACAATATTGCGGAGCAGCGAGAAGCAATTTACTACTTATTAAATTATATTACCTTTTGTTAATTGATTATAACTGCTTAATTCTTGTACATTTTATACATAAACAGCTTTACATATATTTGTCTAAGTCGAATATGGGTGTATTGCCATTAGAATGTCTTATTAATTAATGAGATTATAAATAACTTCATAAGTTGAACCCACCGATGTTGGCTTTGCATATCAGGACATTTCCCGAATCAGTTGATTCTTTCTCTTTAAAATGTATCATTGATCCCTCATTTACGATTAGCCGAACATCGTTTAAGCGAAACAATATTTGCGGTTCCATTCTGCTCAGCTTAGCTTAGTTCGACTGTATTTATGAATTTAATCTCAATATTCTGGCAACACTTTACGTCTTCCCTATGAGCAAAAGCCTGTTAGTGGAAATTTAGTACACGAATGTAATGAAGAATGAACAGTGAATCTCAGTCTCTACATCGTGTAAGAAAATGAATACAATAACAAAATCACGTAAGAAAATAATATAATCTCTATAACCGAACAGAAATATGACCATAATGGAAACTAAATAGTTTTAAGTAAAGGAGGATTCATACAATTAATACATAGTTTTTCTGAATTAACAATCTAATGTGTACGTTGTGAAAGCAGATAAGTTTGGTATGAAAGTAGACTGTGAAGGTTGAGAAACTAAATGACAGGATATTTTAAAGTACTGCCAGCAGTAATCAGAAGGCAAGTTGCGGTGCAGAGAAGAACATACGAAAAGGCTTGTGCAGAAAGGGAAGAGTGAGAGCTGTATTAAATCAAGGAGATTGCGAATGTTGAGTTAAAGAAAAAAAATGAAACGAAACTGAAATGGTGAAGGCAGTCTCTACAGTGGGGGCAGTCTTATAAGATATGTTTTGTTGTCATATCTTCTAGGGTATAGAGGCATAAACTGGTAGTTCCTATTTTGAGTTGGTGAACATGTGGTTTCTCTTTTCAGTTGTGGCCAGATTCTAGGCGAAGTATGATGACTTGATCTCACCTTGATAGTTTGAGGTATTCGTCCCTCTCATTTTACTGTAGGTGTTCTTGTTTCCATTTTGAATGACACTGGCCTTTGATGATGTATTTAGCTTCTTCATAACTGACCATATGGTTCTGTTGTGGTAATCTCTCTCTCTCCCCCCCCCCCCCACTCTAGGCTAGCTTATCGGCCATTCGTTTCCCTGTAAATTAGTGCGATGGTATCCACGTGATGATCAGTGTCGGGAAGTTGTTGCATAAGCTCTAGCATTGTTGTCAGTTTATCATCTAACTTTGTTTCTGGGAGATTTTAAGCGATGACAAATGGGAATTAAAAACTAAACGGTGCAACTTAAAAGGTGTCATGTATATATTAAATCAATTGCAGTGTCAGTCGCAGCAATCAGTCGCTTGATTTAAAAATCGTACTGCGACTTGGATATTTTCTATTAATCAATATCTTCTTGATTCTTGCAGACTGAATGGTAGGATGATATGTTACGATAGATACAAAGAAAGAATGTTCCCGGTGATAAATAATCTTAAAACACATATGATATTGTATTTCCTCCCCAACACAATAAAATAATATACCGACTGCATACAAACATTATTAATTTTGAATTGAACATAAATATAACAAATGCAGAAGTCATCATCATCATCATCATCATCATGTGCCATTCCGGTTGGCGTAGGCGATCATGTCCTTCCACAATCTTCTATCCGCAGTGCATCGTATCAGTTTTGTAGACTGCTTGCAATGCTATGACACCAAGCTATCTAGTATTTTTTCTCGTTGTCGTCCGCAATCTCTCTTTCCTTGTATTTTTCCAGTTGTAACCAAGTATTCCAACTTTCCTCTTCTCATGATGTACCCAAAAAATGTTGATTGTTTCTTTCTGATGTTTTTTAGGAGCTCCCTTTTTGTGTTGGCCTCTTTGAGAATTTCTTCATTAGTCTTGTTAGCTGTCCAGGGAACTTTCAACGTTCTTCTGAGAAATCCCATCTCTGTGGTCTCTAATCGTCTTTTCATTTGTTTGTCTACTGTCCATGAATCATACGCTTCCATATATCAGAATTGGTTCTATATAGCACTGATAATTTTTGGGGCATGTTAAAAGACACAACAGCCTACTAAAAGTAATATTGGAAGGAAAAATACAAGGTAAAAGAGGCAGAGGCAGACCAAGACTAACATGAACGAGTAACATCAAAAGATGGACAAGTCAATCTATGTCAGCCTGCACCATCAAAGTAAGAAACAGAGTAGAATGGCGATCCATGGTAGCCAACCTTCGTTGCGGAGAAGGCACGCGATGATGATGATGAGCACTGATGAACTCTCACTTCTATTGACATAGATTTGTTGCATAAGATAATTTTCATTTTCTGAAATGCTATTTTGGCATGAGCTATTCTGCTTTTTATTTCTGTGGTATTTATGCAGAAGTCATGACGCTAAATTTAAGTAAGCATACACCAGTCTAAAATGGAAACTAGAAACTTGCGGTAGAAAATATTTACTTGCTTGTCAGGCATAATAAAACCAGAAGGAGGAGCAATTTGTAATGTTTGTCTCTTATCACAGTCCAAATTTCATTTTAGTTGCATCCCTTGAGTATTCTTGAATTGTCGGTACTCGGAAGACGACAGAAAATCATTGCAAGAACTGTAGAGGCAGAGTAACATAAAGTTGGACACATTTTGAACACGATCACAAAGAATATCCAGATAGAGTTCATAGAATAGAATCTATATTTTTTTTTTATCTATTGTTATCGTACAAGACTCGTCCAGGTGTACCTGGCACTTCTTGCTTCATATGCACATGGCCAAGGGCAAGAAAGAAGAAGAAGCAAAATTTTCCAAGAAGAATAATTCTCCAGCTCACATTCATAAAGAGTTAACCAATGTTCCTGATTATTTCCCTTTTGAGAATTACCTTTATTTTGTCTCCCGTTTAGCAGAGACGCTTCAAACATTACTCCTCACCTGTAATTACGACGTTCATGGAAGCGACGCGTCGGAACTGTTATGACAGGTGATAATTTGCCGCCAGTCTTGCGATGGAATGTGTGACGTGTAAGCTTCTGGATGAACACTGCTACTCATTTCCTGCTACCGGCTACGGTTTGGCATGGACGCAGCAAGTAAATTATTAGTTGTCAATAATCCATATATAATAAATGTATCCACACACAAATGCTCATTATGTACTTAATGTCATCCTATGGATGAAAAAACATCAAAACTGTGTCAATGGAAATAGGAAAAACGTTTTTTCGTCGTTAGTTGAAATCTATCTCGATATTCAGATGCATGCTGTAGTCACATTGTACTCGGTGATGTTGACTGACCCAGAGGTAACACTTTGACCTCTGGACAAAAGGTTCCCAGGGTCAAACCCTGCATCAGATGGTGGAAATTTTGATCTTGGTTCGATGTCTGGCCCTCTCGGATAACGGCAACAAATAGGAGGCTCCGTGTGGAGTCTATGATACGTTAAAACACATTAGGCAGTTAAAAGTAGGAAAGAGTAGGCTAAAGATGGCCGATGTCTGACCTTCTCGGATAACGGCAACAAATAGGAGGGTCCGTGTGGAGTCTATGATTCGTTAAAACACACTAGGTAGTTAAAAGTAGGAAAGAGTAGGCTAAAGATGACCGATGTCTGGCCTTCTTGGATAACGGCAACAAATAGGAGGGTCTGTGTGGAGTCTATGATTCGTTAAAACACATTAGGTAATTAAAAGTAGGAAAGAGTAGGCTAAAGATGGCAATGTCTGGCCTTCTAGGATAACGGCAACAAATAGGAGGGTCCGTGTGGAGTCTATGATACGTTAAAACACATTAGGTAGTTAAAAGTAGGGGAGAGCAGGCTAAAGATGGCCAACGTCTGGCTTTCTCGGATAACGGCAACAAATAGGAGGGACTGTGCGGAGTCTATGATATGTTAAAACACATTAGGTAGTTAAAAGTAGGGAAGAGCAGGCTAAAAATGGCCAATGTCTGGGCAAAAGTGTTAAGCATTAAAACCTGTATCAATGTCGAAAACGGATGTGTCGGGCCGAAGGGCGCAGATATCAGGGCTGGCGACACATTAGAGACACGACGCGTCAACGCCTACTTAGTGAGTGAGCGCTGAAGAAAAAGAAGTAAACACGCAATCGAGAAATGCTTTGGAGGCTAAAATAATGAGGTTTTACAGAGTGTTAAACATTCCATGGGTGAGTTAAAAAGGAGAAAAACCTCCTAAAGAAGTTGTGCTGAGTAAGAGCAAATCAATAAAAACAAATATTAATTACATACAGCAAAAAAAAAACAGTAATTTTTTTTAAGGCAACGTTTTATTGATATATTTATTGTGGTATATCAGGATCAATGCGTTCGAACAGAGAATTGAATTAACGCTCCAGCTTGAAAAGAGGGTGAAACGATTAACAGAAAACGACTAGTAAACTCTGGTTGAAGATAGGATATATATCCTTGTATTTGTTCACATTGCCACTAATGATAACTATATCATCTGCAAAATCATGGTCTTTTTAAAATTGAAATCAACGTATTGTTATAGTGTGACTCAGCCATGAAGGATAATGGGAAGAGAAGAAAGTGACGACAGACAGAAGAATAAAAGAATGATGCAATACGACGATGATACAATAGTTGTAGGCGGCAAGCAAATGAAATGAAGACTTAAGGATTAGCAAGGATACGTTAGTCCACCAAACCTAGACGCTGTGGCGTAACCAACTATAAGACTGCAAGAAAATCCGAACAGGTGTTCAACCTGAACGTGGAAATCAGACTCTGGCCGATGAAGTTACATAACGCAACGACGCTGGACGATGGACTCCCGTCGAACAGGTGTTGACACGAGATAGCTTATCACTAGGGCTGGCCCTGAAACATCATTTGAAGAGCCGAACCGAGCGAAATCATGAGAAATTCTTATGTCGGTAGTTCCTACCTGTGTCGGCAAGCGCCTTCCAGAGACGGGAGCTTAAGTTGTGAGGGAACAAAGTTTAGGGAGATTGACAGGTGTCGACAGGGCTCCTAAAGCAATAAGACTGACATAATTAAAAGACGGAGTTAAAGAAATAGTGACTGGAGGCGAGCGAAGGATAAGCTGTGTATAGATTAGATTCCCATGATCCTTAGCCAGGTGGGAGTGGCTAAGATGGACACAAAAAGACCCGGAGAAGACTTAGACGACACACAGAACAGAACCCATAGAACAGAACACACAGAAGAGAACAATGACTTAGACTAAGAGAACTTAGACTCTAGACGCAGCACTTAAATGAACTTAAACCTTTTTCTCACAGGAAGCCAGAGACTAGACAGCAATAGTAGAGGAGAGCAAAGGAGATTAGATACCTGCCTCAAGCAGAAGATAGAATTAAGAGTCAGACAGATTAAAAGGGGTCGTCTATTTTGCCTCTTCTTCCACCCAGTCATCTCGCGGGTGGAAACCAGTCAGATGAACAGGAGAAAGTAGTGAACCTGCCCGAAGTTAGAGTAGGGTAATCAGGAGTTTGACTAATAGAATTCGCACAGAGATTCTTGTGATTTAGGTTTAGAAGTAAGACCTCAAGGTCTATAAGATCGAGAGTTAACTTGTATACGATAACGAGCGTTACTTGTGAATATACATCGTCAATAGGCTCAACACAGTAACAACAAAGGAACATTTAGATTATAAGAGGACAGTATAGTTTGTTCATTAAACGGAACCAGTGGTTAAAGTTTTGAAGTGGATGTCAACAGTAAAGACTATATTATATTTGTTCAAAAACTATGATGAGTTATGTGTGTCTATATATACATTGAGTTATTAGCGGGTCATCATCATTGCACTCCGAACATGTCCATAGGTGCTCGGATCCCCTCCTCAGCAATTCTCGCAGTGTCCAGAGACTGATGACTCCAGTTCTATTTTGGTTGATAAGTCTTCTTACACGGCCACTAAGTTTCTCATTTCTGGCTGTGCCCATCTTAACTCCCATTTCCATCATCCGAAGAAGTGACGTGGATCTGTGTTTGTCGAAGTCCTGTGCTCTTCCCCCATCTCGGAAGGCATTGATGATGTCCGCCCGATCCATTGGTTGCCCGTCTTCAACTACAGCGCAGCTAGCCAACCTGTCCGCTCTTTCATTTCCCCGTACTCCCGCATGTCCAGGGACAAAGACAAAGGTGACCTTACGTATTTTGGATTTCTGCAACGACTCTACCCATTGCATGCGTACAGAGCCCGCCTCCACTTTTTTATCATGTTCATCGAATCATTCAGTATACATGCGTGGGTGTAGTCTTGTGACTCTAACCATTTGAATGCCTTGGTCACTGCCATCACCTCTATTGTGATACTACTCGTGGTCATGACGTATGTACCACTGTCTTCCTTGAATATTCTGCCTGCCGAGCGTGCTGTAAATGCACATGCACTTCTTTGGTGTCGTCTTACAGATCTGTCTGTATATATGACTGCATCTTTCTCATCGGTGTTATCGCAGATGAGACCGTTGACCTCATCATTAACCACGACCGGGTTCTGTTCCCTACTTTTCCTGTCGAGTGTGAAAATACACGAGAAAGTCCTCTTGAAAGACGTAGGCACCGGTATCCACTCCTCACCAACGCTGATATTGGTAAGCCCACAGACCCGTTTGATGACATCTTCTGCTCGGCCCACCCATGATTTGCCTCTTTTTAGCCTGGCACCTTTCCCTGTGTTGAGCACGTGGTGCAATGGATGCTCTTTGTCTGTACTAATCTTCAGGTATGCTCGTGCTCTCCAGATCTTGATTCTGTCATCCATGGTTGGAAAGTCAAGAAGATACCTCATTGCTAAACAGGGAGTGTCCCTTGTACATCCCAAGATAATGCGCATGGCTTCATTTTGTATTTTCTCCAGCCTATCAATTTGAGTCGTACTGACAGTAAGAAGTGTCAGGGCATACTCGATTGGTGAGCCGCAATAGCTCAGTGGTTAGTAAACTGGACTACAAAGGACAAGAGGTAGGGTTCGATCCCAACCGACGGCTTCCGGGTTCATCCAGCCTTTAATGGGTACCTGATTTTTTTTCAGGGAAAGTGAAGCGGCACGGGCGTAATACCGACCACTTTACCCCAAAAATCATGTGCCGAAGGTCTGTAAAATATATGGTCACTAACACCATATTCCCTATACGCTACTTGGCGTGTCGGGGGTATTTTACTTTTTTTTTAATATTCGATTGATGCGACGACTAATCCCTGGAACAGAAGAGTAAGTAGCCTCTGCTCGATGTTGGCAGCTGCTATGACCTTCAAGGCGTCTGATCCTTATCGGGATTTTGTTATCACATGGTCGACCTGGTCCCGAAAACACAGGCTGCGATCAAACTTAACTCCGAGGTATGCCATCAACTTGTCCCTGGTCACCTCATCAGCTCCCATTCGTACTACAAGTGTGGTCGTATTAACGATATGATTAAGTGTCTATATATATATATATATATATGATATGAAGATTCTGCAACAGTATTAACTCAATGTACTACATTTCTTATAAAGGAAACGACAGCAATAACGTTCAGAAATCTTGTGAAATATAAAAATAAATTATCCTAAGTATACAAACTCGGCTTTGGATATTCAACGCAAATGTACGAGTATTGTACACATTTGCACGTAGGAGCTGAACAACTAAGAAAGAAATATAATAAACATTCGATCGTTCACAAATTCGTGTCCATATAGTTGATCAATTATCTCGGAAACGGATGAATTTCTGTAATTCTTGTTTATGAAATCTTATTTTTTCACCAACCTTCAGATTTTATAACATTTAAGTACAACGATGGTTTGAATTTTGCACAAATCGTTTTTTGTTATATAATTTTAGGAAAATATCAAACCGCGTGCTCTAAACATTAGATTTTACTGTAAATTATGTTAATTTTCTAACAATGCAAGCCAAAGGCGTATCCGTATCACATTGGAGAGGGCAACATTTTTCATTTGATTTTATATCTTCGTCATAGAGATAGGTCAACTTTGACCAAAGTATCAAGCACACATATTCGTCAAATAGCAGGCGTGTCATCAACAAAATATATGGAACAACCAGAACATCAAACACACATAGTCAGCAAATAGTAAGAATGTCATCAACAAAATTGTGCACATGTCATACATATGTCATTCCGAATTAGAAGTCTCTAAGAGGCTAATAACTGTTATCGGTTGGACAAACTGCAATCAATCTCGTTGCAGTATTGTTTCTCTTCTCTGAGCACATGGTCGTTACATTTTCTCCAGTATGCAATGTCTATCGTTGAGAGGGCATCACGCGTCAATTCTTTAACATCACACATTTTAAACGTCGTGTTCTGCGCAGCAATTTGCCCTTTGACTTTAGCCCACACAAATTCTATTGGGCTGAGGTGAAAATGATAAGGTGGGAGGCGAAGAGATCGTGTGGCCATACTTTGCAATTATTTTTATAAATTTGATATAACTTTGTCTTCTTAGTTTGTCTAACAAGTTGCAACAACTCTGGTTTTAACTGGGTGTTTTGAAAGGAAACATCCGGCTTGTTGCAGGAGCTACTGAGTTAAGTGCTCTGTACACACTGTGAGCTGTGTGTCTCATCCGTTTTGATAATGTTTCGATAATCCAATTGTTTCCGATGAATGATGATATCGTATGACAGGGAACAGTTGGCTGTGTTCACTTTCTGCGCGGTTTCGCCTTATGTCTTTTGGTGTGTGATGAAACTGCTACGATGGGGACTACAGCTACCTTTCTTTGTTTGGGAGATGAGTTAGTAATTCTGATGATTCCACTGGCACGGGCGGTTGAGCAATTATGGATTTTAATTCGTTTTCAGTGAAACCGAGGCCTTCCATAACCAATATCCAATAAAGGAAACATTTTCTTTTCTAAGCCATGTGATGATTTGATCTTTTGTGATTGACGAATTAGGAACGTTGTACTCCAGTGCTACCGCATAATGATAGGATGCATTGTCCATTACAAGGCATGAAGGTCTATCCAGATGGGGGAGTAGATTGTTCTCTATCCAGTATTAAAAGGCGTCCATTCATTTCAGTATAGTAGTCCTTTTGTATGTAGACTTTGCTTGAAAAATACGCTGTGTGTCATTAATAAGACCATTCTCTCTACTGCCAGCATGTACCAATATAATGCGTTGTCATTTGCTGCTGGGAATGCTTCTTTTAATCTCTCTGTCAACTCATTCTTTCTCACATGTATGATGAGCATTGACACTCGTTTCACCCAAATATACCATATCGTAGCCTTCTACTCATCGCTCACGGATCTGCCTCAGGCATTTACTTCGGGCAGCTATCAGGTGTGGTTTTTCACAAACAATATTTCTACCAACAATATCGGATTTTCGAAAAGTGAAACCAACGCCTCTTACGATCTTCCACAGAGTCGTCGTTGAGATTTCAATATCACATTCTAATTGCAGTCCAACTTTAAGTTTCGCAGTGTAACAAGTTAATTCGATTCAAACATTTTCAAAATTGCACGTCTAATAACATCTTTGTCAAAATCAA
This sequence comes from Megaustenia siamemsis, assembly GCA_032433765.1. Taxonomy (NCBI): domain Eukaryota; kingdom Metazoa; phylum Mollusca; class Gastropoda; order Stylommatophora; family Ariophantidae; genus Megaustenia; species Megaustenia siamemsis. The sequence goes on from JAVIAB010000092.1 coordinate 103,750,611, forward strand.
CTTTAATTTTTCTTCTTTGCTTGACCGTCGCCTCTTCAGAGTCAAAGTTCTGTCCTATTCATCGATGGGAAGACTTTCTATCTACATTTAGAGCTGCCCGTGTTCTGTTTTCTGTTTTTTTTAAAATATCGTAATACAATCCACCCCTTTTAGATTTCTTGCAAAAGTGCCTGTACAATAACAGTTACTTTTTGCATAGTGATGAATTTACATTTTAAACTCTTCATGGTTTTTAAAATCAAGTAGTCACTTCACAACAGCTTACAAACTATCACATATACAAGAATATACATTAATAGTAAATATTTTGTCAAACTACGCCTCTGGACCAATTTAGCAAGAAACCGGAAATGAAATGACAAAAAACAAACCTTGGAGTAGCGAGCGTCTTACAAGTTACGAGTGCGATACAGCGCTAAGATTGTGTGGATAGCACGTGAAATTTGCCTTTTAAATTGTGAATTTATTACAACAAATGTGGGTATTGTAAAATCCTAAAATTTAGGACAAGCAAGAAAATCATATTTTTATATACCTCAAATAAGCAAAAATCTTTCTTAAATGCATGACAGCAGGGCAAAATATCAGACTGAAGGTCGGTGAAAAAAATAAGATTTCACGAAAAAGAATTACATAAATTCATTAAACAGTTTCCGAGATAATTAATAAACTATGTGGGCACGAATTTCTGAACGAAAGATGTTTAAGGATACTCGGTGTACAATGCAATGGCTCCCAGGATAACGTAGAAACAAGTGAAATACACACACACTCTCACACACACAAACACACAGCCAGAAAGATAGAGAGAGAGGGTGTATATAAAGTTGTTGTGCAGTGACTTGAACAATATTTTTTTGAAAATATGTCACCGATGATGAAATTTACTTCACGATATTATGTGTCCACGATCTCGTCTGCTGTATAACAGAACAAGCCATTGTTATATTCACGGTTTCATTGCTGAAAGGAAATGGTATTAATCATTTAAAAAAAGATATTTTTGGTTGACTTGTCTTATGTAATGGTGACAATTTTACCGAAGAAGTAATTTTACAACTAGTGCTGAAATTTCCAGACTCACAAGTCCTAATTCCGCCTGACTATTATCTGTGGTGTGCGCTGAAAGGAAAAGTTGATCTAAATAATCCGCAAACAGTTAATGACCTGAAGGCAGAAATCGTCACCCAGATCCAACAAATATCGCCGGTCATTTTCCAGAAGTTTTAAAAAATATGAAGAGGCGAGTCTACATGTGTCTAGAGGCCCGTGGTGAACATTTTGAACTCATGCTGTAGACACAATTTCATCGTGTGAACACCCACTTTACCCAATACAAGTCAGCCAAGAGCAGTAGTGTCTATAAGAATAAAAAAAATTACGTTGTAACTTCCCGTAATTTCACACATTTTTTAACAGCACGGCGACCTTATAGACAACTCGTAAATAAAGAACACACTCACTTCACCATCCATCCCATATATGTGTGTGTGTGTGTGTGTCGGCCATTAATGAGAAGAAATAAGCAGAGTATTGTAAAGCAAACTAACAAATGGGAAACCACAGGGTAAAAAATAGACCGGCCGCGACTGATAGTAAGAACTCTGATACGAGAGGCAGGAATAGCACACTTCTTTTACATTTACTTGCAAGAACAGCAGCAAATATTTTTTGTTTCAGTTTTGTAATATAAAGAGTTCCTTCATCTGAACAACTTTAATATGTCTAGTGCCTTTCGACCATTGCGGTAGCCATGATGAACGAGCTTGTCTTCCATTATCTGGTTGCTATTTATTAATGTTTTACGTAGTTTTCTCTCAGACGTTCATGACTTTTTAAGGGTAGCCACATTTTTCTGATAAAAGAAAGCAACTAAAAATAGAATGTTCAAACTAAACAAATTCAAAAGGTCTTTAACCGAGAACTAACACAAACAAATCAAATTACAAATCCAAAAAGTCAATAAAAAATTAAAGAGTTAAAAAAAAATTGGTAACGATGAGGAATGTTGCGATATTTTTAACTATTGACTTTTTTTAGGATTATACATTTTCTTGTATCTGCATTAGCTTTCCAGCGAGATCCAATTATTGTTATTTTCTCTCTTCCAGTATTATTCAGCTCACAGTTGTTTGTTTTCATCTCAAAATGGCATCTTATCATTATAGTTATAACTTTGGACATTTTGCAGCATTTATGGATGTAGATGTTCTGAGCTCTGTATACTCCACTCATTCTTAACATTGATATTCTACTGAAGTGGTTTAGATTTCTAACACCACAAACAACAAGTGCAATTTAGCTAAAGTCAACATTTATGTGTGAAGGATATTTTAGTCATTAACAAAAAGTAAAAAAAAAAGTAAAAATCCCCGTCACGTCAAGCGGCGTATAGGGAATATGGTGTTAGTGACCATAATTTTGATAGATCTTCGACATATGTTAATCATTAATGCTAGTAATAAAAAGAAGGAAATATTTGTAAATAAAGAATTTTGGGGGTGCGATGTTCAAATTTTAACAACAAAAAGTTTTAAGTGGTATGATACAGTTTCTTCTAATCACACTGAATGTATAATAGAAGAAGAATGTGTGTTTTATGTTCCAGGAATGACACAAATGATCAAGTAAACTAAAGTAGCAGTCACAAGCAGGTGTGAGCTGTCATTAACATGTTTTACGATTTTCCGTTCAAATGTTGGTTTGTGCATAACTAAATACTTCGTTGATTCACCTCTCGCTTACCGTCGCCGTTAACAATTTGTTAACATAGGCTGGTTTCAAACAGTTTAGTTTCAAGAAAATAGATTGCTCATTTTCGAATAAGTTGATTTTCAGGCGCTGATAAATCATTCTTTGATACAGCAGTCCAACTGCTAAGTTGCACACTTAACTGTAGACCCAGGCCTCAGGTTGAACATGCATATCAAAATCAGTAATTCTTTGTTCTTTCATAAAGATGGTGCTAGTTTATTCAATCGTCAAAATGGGTAGTTTCAATCAATAATTCAAAGAGTTTCCCATTTAATTGAGAAAATCCAGCAGTGGAACAGTTTTATTCAACAATGTTTTTCTTTACATGTTTTGGAAAGTACTAATGAGCACTTTCAATCTCATCACACATACACAAATGACTCATGGAACTGTAACATCATGAGACTAAAACAAATATTGGTGTTTTGAAACAGCTGGCAAAGAAGAAAGAACTCAATTAGAAACAAGACAAATGACATTTTCTGGACACATGAAGAGACACAATAACACTACGTTTTATCATGTAAAGGAAATACAAGGTAAAAGAGGTAAAGGCTGACAAAAGCTAAGGTGGACAGACAATATCAAGAGATTGACATGACACCATGCGGCAGAGTATAATAGTTTACACACGAAACATATGTGAAATGGAGGTCCATGGTAGACAGGCTTCAACGAGGAGACGGCACAGGATGATGACCATACTGTCCTTAAACATCACCTTTTATTGTAAATAATTATAAAAAAAAACAAATGTAAATTAACAGGCTGAAAACATTTTTTTGAATCAAATGGTGTTCTTGTCCTCTGTTTTTGCTGATGGTTGGGGTTGGGGTTGGGGGGAAAGCAGCGGAAAAGAGAGGTGGGACGGGGAATGGGTAACCGATTGTCTAGCAAGCTGACGATAACAAAAAATAATGGAGACCGCAAAAATGAAAATAGATTATTACACATATACAGTATCAAGGCGACAGAATATGATGTATCCGATATTTTAGCCAAAGGTCTTTTAGAAGAAAGATACAAAGATGACCGCGAAAAAATAGTTGCAAGTAACAAAGGTAAAATAATAGCCAGCTCGACACAGCTTCTTCTCATTGACTGAAGCGAGATGAGTGAGGAGGGATCAAGGAAATTCGTTTTCGTTCATCATTTCGTTTTTCAAACGCCTTTCTTCCAAACACGTTTTTCCAAATCAAACATGCAGTGTATGTTTAGTTTAAAACTAATAAATACATAAGCACTGTGTTTTAAAATAAAATTAAGAGCAAAGCGGAAACAATTGTTAAGTCGTGTAATCATCATTATTTTAAGATGAGAACTTCTTTTCATTTAATGTAAGCATGGTAAAATTATGTGAACACACTATCGCCTAAATCCGCTGTTACTGTGTCAAATTTCGCTCTAACAACTCAACTCTGCCCATATAACTATGTTCCATTCTCCTCTAACAATTCCACCCTGCCCCATATTACTGTGTCAAATTTCGCTCTAGCAATTCAACTCTGCCCCGTAGAATTATATATTATTCTCCTTTAACCACCCCGCTCTGCCCCATAGAACTATATTCCTTTCTCCTCTAACCACTCCACTCTGCCCCACAGAACTGTGTTCTACTTCGCCTTAATCATTTAACTCAGCCCCATAGAACCGTATCTAATTCCGCTCTAACCACTCCACGTTTCCCTGTAGAACTATATCTCATTCTGATCTAACCACTCTACTCTGCCCCATATAATTATATCTCATTTATTCCGCTCTAACCACTTCATTCTACCCCATAGAACTATATATAATTTCTCTTTAACCCATCCACTTTGCCCCATAGAACTATATTCCATTTGCTCTCAACACTCTACTCTGATCTACCTAACTATATCTCAATCTGCTCTAACGATTCCACTCTGTCCTATAGTACCATGTCCCATTTTGCTCTAACCACTCCACTCTGCACCATAGAACTATATTCCACTTTGCTCTAACCACTCTTCTATGTCCTACCTAAATATATCCCACTCGGCTCTAATCACTCCACTCTGCCCAGTAATATGTCCCATTCCGTTCTAACCACTCAACTTTTCACGGATAGAGCTATTTTGAGCTCTAACCCGATCGCTGTCCACATTCCACTCTGCTTTAAACTGCACATACGACCCCTTACCACTCTGTCCATTACCACCCTGAGCTTATAATTATGTTCTCTTCTATTCTGCCCATTTCCGCTCTGCCTATTTTCCCGACATTAGCAGCTCGCATCACATAAACACAGTTTTTCCCCATAATTTTATCAGGGCCTGCAGCTCTCGATGTCGATACCAGAACGGTTCTGAGGAGTCAGAAATAAGGTAGTCAGACCAAGACCGATTTATTAATATTGTTATCAGTCAACGAAATGCACGAAATTATTGGAAAATCTATTGAGAACATTTTATTGTAAGTTAATATGATAGCCTGGAGCGCTCTCAAAAGACTGTATGTGTCAGGAAAATCACAGCAATCACGATTTATTTGTGTTAATGCTTTACTGAATTGTTCTTCCAAGTCTCGGTATTGGATTCCAATATATGAGCCTTATATTTACCCCCCGAAGACAAAATCAGTACCATAACCATCGATGAAATATTTTCCGAGCAGTCTTCATAAATAGGCCTATAATTGTATGTGTTAAATTGTCTAATAAGTATCTCACTATAATATTTATTACGATTTTGTAATGCTTGCTTGCAAATAAATAATATACAATTTTTCAAATTAAATGTAAGCAATATATATATATAAAGCAACACCTACATTATGTGTTTTATTTTTGTAATATAAATTGATGTTGTCTAACAGCACACAATTTCAAAGTGGTTCGATTATGCTTTTTGATAAGAGCATCAAATCACGAAGTCACGCACTAAATAAATGTAATCCATTATCTTGGGTATATTGTTTATGTTTCCTCAAATCTATACTTTTTTTTTTTAAAGAAAAGCTGCTCCAATCAAATATCATACTAGATCCATGTGTTCTATTGCTGATAGATAAACAAAAATAAATATATGCACAAACTTGTTATGCGTATAATACGTTTATTAGAACAATTAACAATTGCGGATAAATTTGAAACAAAGAAGATAACTTGTTGTACGCAGATTCCTGTCGCAGTATCATGATGTCATTTTAGACATAATTCTTACAATTTGAAATACGGCTGCTTTCTTTCATCTTAAAGTGGTATTCTAATTATAATCATAAAAATGTTGCTAATTGTATAAATAAATCATGATTTTCTAAGGAAACTACATTCTACGTGTAAAGTGCAGGACTTAGCTACAGAGCAATTATGAATTTTAATTTGTTCGCAGCGCGGCCCGGGGCCTTCCATAACCATATTGGAGTGGTTCAAATTTTTGAAACTACAACAAAAATGATGATTCTAGAATAATCTGACGGTTAGAGGCCACAGAGATGGGATTTTTCAGAAGAATGTTGAAAGTTTCCTGGACAGCTAAAAAGACCAATGAGGAAATTCTCAAAGAGGTCAACACAAAAAGGGAGCTCCTTAAAGAAGCATCAGAAAGAAGCAATCAACATTTTTTCGGGCACATCATGAGAAGAGGAAAGTTGGAATACTTGGTTACAACAGGCAAAATACAAGGAAAGAGAGATCGCGGACGACAAAGAGAGAAACTACTAGATAGTTTGGTGTCATGGCATGAAAAACAGTCAACAACAGAACTGATACGATCACTGTAGATAGAAGATTGTGGAAGGACATCATCGCCTACGTCAACCTTTGTGGCACATGATGATGATTATTCTAGAATAGTTAATTTTGATGTTATTGATAATTTAGTCCAATAATGTTTATGAGAATAAATATTTCAACATTTTACTTATGTACACTTTCTTGGTGAAAAATAAACATAATTTAACCACAAAATTGCTCATTTAAGTTATAGTGTCTCTTATGATCATTTGTAGTGTACTCTAGCAGAATTATACTCAAGTCATGATTCAGAACTGAGCAAATTTACCAAGACCACTAAAATATCATCAACTAACAGCTGTGGAAAGCCTTTGAACCCAACGAAGTTTAGAGTGTCATATGTTCAACCAGGCCTACACCTAGTCATTTCTATAATTTTTTTAAAAATTTGTAATACCGAAAGGAATGTGAATCTTCTAGTTCAGGCTAGTTATTTAGAGAGGGCCGTAGCACAGTGGTTAGGGCGCTGGCAATTAAATGTGGGTTCAAACTCAACCTAACTTTCTTCATTCGAACTTCCCGATACAGTAGTAGCTTGCAAAATTGTGGGGTGGGGTGGGGTGCAGGGGGAATAATAGCAGCGGGAGCATTGGAACATCCCATCTTCTAATACTATGGTCTAGTGGGTGTGAAGATTAATACCTCTACATCATTATATTGTATGTGCTACAGGGCATCGCTTCAAATGACTATTTTAGTTTTTGTGATAATGTCTTTTAGACGTTTAGTGTTTTGAGAAAGAAATAGTCTATATATTTATATTTTTGGTAGAGGCTGCACATTTATTCTTTCTCTCTCTCTTTCTTTCTCTCTCTCTCTTTCTTTCTCTCTCTCTTTCTCTCTCTCTCTTTCTTTCTCTCTCTCTTTCTCTCGCCGTCACAGGTCTGTGAAATGTCAGCACTAATAGTTTTAAACTAGATGTATAATAAATAAACATATTCATTTGTGAAATGAGTATTATAGCAAAACAACAAAAATATCAATGGCAAAAAAAAAGACGTAATGTAAAGATAATGGTTTCAATCTCCAGACCAGATGGTGACAGACAATTTCAAATTATGTGTCGCATGTGATGGTGATACAACATTTTCTCCGGTCTCACGTCCAACCTTAAACATCTCTAACATTGAACATGATGCAAGAGAAAATACACAATGTCTTCGCTTACCAGTTCTTTCTTGGTTTCTGTTGTATTTTATTTGTAGGCTCTACAATGTACTGCCCTGGTTGTGTTTAGCTTTCAGTGTACTTTTAGTATATTTTGCTTTCTAGGTACCTTTCTTTAACTATTATTTCCCTAATTATAATTTTCCATCTTTCATTAAAATGATTGAAACTATTAATGTTTTAGCTAATGTTTGAATTTTCACTTACTAATTATATGTGTGTGTGTATATATATATATATATATATATATATATATATATATATATCATCATCATGTGCCATACCGGTTGGCGTAGGCGATCATGTCCTTCCACAATCTTCTATCTACAGTGCATTGTATCAGTTCTGTTGTTGACTGTTTTCCATGCCATGACACCAAGCTGTCCAGTATTTTCTCTCTTTGTCGTCCGCGATCTTTCTTTCCATTTGTTTTGCCAGTTGTAACCAAGTATTCCAACTTTCCTCTTCTCATGATGTGCCCAAAAAATGTTGATTACTTCTTTCTGATGTTTTTTAAGAGCTCCCTTTTTGTGTTGGCCTCTTTGAGAACTTCCTCATTGGTCTTTTTAGCGGTCCATAAAACTTTCAACATTCTTCTGAGAAATCCCATCTCTGTGGCCTCTAATCGTCTTTTCATTTGTTTGTCTACTGTCCATGATTCGCTTCCATAGGTCAGAATTGGTTCTATATAGCATCGATGAACTCTCTTTCTCATCTTTATTGACATAGATTTGTTGCATAAGATATTTTTCATTTTCTGAAATGCTATTTTTGCCTGAGCTATTCTGCTTTTTACTTCTGTAGTGCATCTCCCATCTGATGTTATTATTGTGCCCAAGTATTTGAAACGTTGTACTTATTTCAGATTTGTCTCGTTTATTTTTATGCTGCATGATGGTGGTGATTGTTTCTTCGATATAACCATTACTTCTGTTTTCTTACTATTCAGACTGAGACCTTTCTTGTTGCTTTCTTTTACTATTATGTCTATCATTTCTTGTAGTTCATTCTCTGTCTCTGCTATTAAGACTGTGTCATCCGCGTATCGCAAATTATTTATATATAAATAAATATATATACATAAAACCCAGGAAGATTACACAATGATTTCTGGAAGGGTACGGTTGTGGCAGATATTTGTGACTAGTTGTGGATAGCATATTCGATCAAGATTTGAGTCTCAGCTATTATAGATAGTAGTAAGGTTTGTTGCAATGTACTATTTAAAGTTTTCTATTACATGTACATAGATAATGTATGACTATATATATATATATATATATATATATATATATATATATATATATATGTATATATATATATATATATATATGTATATATTATATTCTTGTGATATCTTAATTTCTTATATTCTTTCGAGTGTGTCAATAATACAACCACAATGTTCTAGCTGTTGCCCCTCTGCCAGCACCAACCTTTGTTGTGAGTTGAAGTAGTAAAAGTCCATTGATGTTATCTCTCAATTTTACTCTGAGCCTATTTCAAGATCTATACAACTGACCTCTTTCTAAAACATGCAGAGTCACAAGATGTTATCTTCAAATTAGCAATCACTGGTATTTGTTGTCCGTATATATATATATAAGCCGCGATAGCTCAGTGGTTAGTGAACTGGACTACAAAGAACAAGGGGTAGGGTTCGATCCCAACCGACGGCTTCCGGGTTCACCCAGTCTTAAATGGGTACCGTGTAATGGGTATGCGTGTAGAGAATATGGTATCAGCGCCCATATTTTTAGACTATTGACATAATTATGAACAGGGAGGTCACCATTACGTCTGTACCGTTTGTCTTTCCAAGAAAAGTCCTGCACCCATTTATGGCTGAGTGAACCTTGAATTCGTCGATGGAGAACGGTGCTGACCTTCTGTTCTCAGCAACCAGTTTAAAAGCACTTGCAAATGTGGGAATGACAATGTTCTGAATTAAGTGTTCCCTTACTCTGATGGTCAATGTCTTTGTACTTTTGATGAGAGGTTAGTTGTTTCAAAATGTGTCCTGTCTTGCAAAACCTGATAGTTTTTTCTTGTACTTTTTACCAACTTCTTAGAATGTTGTTCATTAATTAAAATAAGCTACCTGTTTTATATAATATTATACTTAGAGTGAAGAAAGGTACAGTGAAAAAGAGTTCTTAATTGTTATGTAGAGCCAGTCTTAACATATGGATGTGAATCATGGACAAGAGGACACCAGACAAGAAAATCACTGGAGTCTGTCGAAATGTGGTCTTACAGAAGAATGTTGAGAATACCATGGACAGCTAAGAAGAGTAATGAAGACGTTCTTAAAGAGGCCAAAAGAAAAAAGAGAGCTAATTTCCAATATTAGGAAGAAACAATCATTATTTTCTGGCCACTTAATGAGAAGAGAACAGTTGGAATATATTGTAACAACTGGGAAAATTGAGGGACGAAGAGACATAGGGAAGCAAAGAAAAATGATACTAGACGGCTTAAGAGAGACTCTTGGCAGAAGGTCAACAACAGAAATGATAAATAACTGTCGAAATCGAAAGTTGTGGAGAGACATGATCACCTACGCAAGTAGGTACTTGAAGATGATGATGATGAAGAAAGATACAAACACATACTAAAAATACAAGATGATGTTTTGTTAATGCAGTGTTCTGCAATGTTATTCTTTCAGTAAGTGAAATATTTTAAGGATTTCCTATGTGAGAATATTAAGAGTATCGAATGTATATGTATTGATTCATGATGTCTGGGCGTATGGTAATATCGTAGATGTTTATGATGTGTAAATAATAAGGTTGACATATGCGACAAACATTATTTACTGTATTCAGAGCCAATATATATTGAAGAGTTCCTGAACAGAGCATAGTGATCCATGAATGTCTAAAAGTAATATACATATAAAATATTGACGTAAAACACATAAGATTTGAATATGTAAGGTATATATATATATATATATATATATATATATAAAATAATACAAGTGTAAAATGTGAAACAGATACAATGATATTAGAGTCTGTAAGAAACATATCAGTGTCTGACTTAAAACCATACCTATTAGCATTCCAATCTCATTCTAGAAAACACAGTACGGTTAATATTAACACAGTGCTCGAGCTATCCAACAACAGAGCGATTCCTCTTGGGATACTTTAGTTTTTTATTGTAAAGTGGATGGTATTTTACTTTTTCTTATTTGAAATTTGGTCTGGCCAACAGATACAAGCTAATTTTCGGTGTTCAACTACTAATGGTTCATTTGCATGATCAACTTAAATACTGAACATCTATTTTCTAGTTCTCCTGCACTAGAGCGAGAATCTAATTAGCCATGAGATCAGGAATCACAGAGATATGCCTTTAGTCTTCGAGTGAACGCAAGAAAGAGAGAAAGAGCAATAATGAGATGAGCACTTTAGCCTCAACATTACAGCGATTTCCAATGATAATGAGTGTTAAACATTATAAAGATACACAAAGAATTAAAATGATTTATTAGCATATCAGTATATAAAGTTAATGTAATTATATGGGAATATATAAAGTTATATATATACATATAAATATGCATATATATATATATATATGAGTGCCTAAAGTTAATTTCATCATCCATAAACACACTTTAAAAGGTGTTTATATTATATAAACATAAATAAATAAAAAAAATATGTATATATAATATAAACTTTATCCCAACATTGTGCTACCAATTAGAACAATAAGAAAACTAACCTAGACTGAGATTAAATGTTTTAGACGAATGACAGGAAATCACTTGAGAGATAAAATCAGAAATTTTACTCGGGAGAAAAGCTAGGAATAACTCCTGCCATAGAATATATAAAGAAACAACGGATAAAATAGTTAGGCCACGTGACAAGGCAGAAAGATCAAACACAACACAACGAGCCTTCAATAAACGTAGCCAGAACACCAGACTCAGTGACCGACCACGAAAAAAATGTATTTACGGCATACTAGAAACACTAGGAAAGATAACAGCAGCAGAGACGAACAAAAGAGCAAAAGACGGCAAATTATATCTCCTCTCGAACTGAAAGGCAAATGAGGAAGGAAAGAAAACATATATATAATAAGTAAGTATATATATAAATTTGTATGTGTGTGTGTGTGCGTGTGCGTGTATTTTGATTAATAATGATTTACTTATAAAGCTAATTTAATGATCAATGATGAATAAGTTAAAGAAAATGTTTTATGAGTGCTCAGTGTAAATGAATGCGAAAAGCATATCATATGAAAGTAGAATTATACTGTCAAACTGGGTACTACTTACCCACACTTAGAACTTGAAGAAGTAGCATCGCACAGCGCAAAATGAAATGTAGCTGATGAGAGTAGATCAAACGATTCTGGTGATGCTGAAAGTACTTGGATTTGTGTTGGAAATTGCTTCTCCGATAATGTTCATCCAGGGCACGCATTACTTTGGTCTTGACGTGGCGTTGTGAACTCGTGCACTGGCATGGAGTAGCTGACCAGACGTGGCGTCTACTCTAGAACTAGACTGCTGAATATGTCTACCGTGACAATGATACTTTGTCAGATATACTGATCTGGTTATAGTTTTAGAATGGGATCACGAGTTTGAACACGTTCTAAATAGAAACACGATTAACACCACTGCCCGAACAGATCAATATGCCACCGTGATACTTGCTTATATGAACGTGACATACTGCCATTTAACGCATGTGCACACCACAGTCTGAATGTATCGACGTAACACAACGGCATTTGAGAGCATTGATGTTTGATTACTCCTAATTAACGTTCGGAGATAACTAGATCGTCTAGTTAAAATCCTTGTTTAAGTCAATATGGAAATATTTTTCTATTCTTTGCCAAACGATCAGTATAGTAACATAATATACGTCTATGAGTCACATCACTAAAAAGTATTAAAAAATAATATATTTTAAAATTGAATTTGAAGAATACAATCATTAACTCTTTTCGTACGGTTCGATGCACCATGTGCCATGCCAATTTCGGACGCGTACGTTTCGCCGCACAGTTTGTCACTCTCAATTTGTTTAGTGTAAATTGTCATTAAACCATTTTCTATTTACATGTCTTGTATCATCTTAGTATTGGTGAAATCTAATTCAATGTTTAATTATACAAAAACTGATATATAATATATTAAATGTTAGATGATATAAATGTGTAGATTGATATTTGAAGTCAATAAAAATGTTGTCACTGAAATCTCTACCGCTGAATTGATAAAAACTTTCGGTACTGAAAGAGTTAAATAAAAAAAAAAATTATGAATTTTGTGCAATACTGATTGGAGAATATAATCATTGAATTGAATTTGGGGGACTGGTTGGTTTGGAGGCAAGACGCCGGTCTTGAGACACGGAGAGGTTGTGAGTTCAATACCCGACTTCAGCGGTTGGGATTTTTATTTGTAATCCTCTCTGTAGCACCCACCTCTAGTCTCAGCAGCCAGGTCCGGCTTGAAACGTCAATTATTCATCGACGGAAAAATATGAGCACCTCCGAAGACAGAGTTATATGACTATACTGCGAGAGACCTCTATGCACACGGTTGCCTGGGAAAAACGGGTTAACACATAACATTATGTTCCTAGTCTATAGAAACTTCACCAAAGGGTGAAAGCTGGCGAACGCATGATTTGCGCACGCTGATTAATATAGAATTAAAAAATATTATTAAAAAACGAATAAACAATTATTCGATATTTATATTTCAGTTTTGAAGAAATATAATAAAAAAAACTACTAAAGTTTTAATTGGATTATATTATAAATATCATGTTAGCAAAATTTTTATAGTTTTCTGAATGGAATTGAATATCGGAATATTAAACTTCTCAGCATGTGACTTTGATTTCAGACAATTTAACATCGTGTTTTATCTCATTGGGTTTTAGGTACTCAATAATTCAAGAGGGATAAATACTATTTTAGCCAGTGCTTGAAGGGTATATTTAGGCGTTGTAGGATTGACAGATTATATTGTACGGATAGTTTGTACATATGGTTGACATTAATGAACAGAACAATGTTTTGTACTTATAATAAAGAAACTATATCTTGTAACAAACTGTGCCAGACATCAATAGAGAAATAAACTCTCAACGTTTGCATCAGTTAATGTTGTAGAGGCACATTAAATCTTATGTTCAGTTCATACATAAAAACATACTGGTACGTTTGTGACCAGAACTTAACTATTGACTGGGCATGTGTTGCGTTGCTCACACGTCCCACATTCAATGTTTGTAAATTCGTGTAATGTAGGTTGCGTAAGTAAAGTTTGAGTTTTCCTCGCCATAGATGTCTCACACATGTTTCTATAGCAGATAGTGTCTGTGTAATATGTGTGCAAACGCGAATTCCATTTATCTAGAATCTCATATTAAATACACTAGATCATTAAAATATCGACAACAAAAATGATGTAACAGGAGCTTCAAAACTGTTTCTATGTTATTTTACAAAATGAGCCTGAGTCACGGTATATCATTAGTTAGAGATCACTTCTACAGAGGACAATTCAGTTTAGATTCAAATTGTTAGCTTGCAGATTCATTCAACGTCAATGGGTATCAGTTTTTTTTTCTTTCTGGAAATGAAATACAGCACTAACGTGATGCTGGCTATTCTTCTAAAAAAAATGTGTCGATTATAAAAAAAACGAGGCACTAATATTTCCCTTAGTCGCCAAAGGGTGTAACGTGGTTCTTTCTTCTCTTCATCTTTCTTATTATGAAATGTTTTTACGACTGGTTCGTATGCAACTAAGTGAGTCAAGTCATGCTGGGTGACCTGGTGATATTGTTTAACTTTTCCATCAATCTAAATTAACTTGTATGGTTCTTTAAAGAAGTATTAAGAGCAAAACAAACTAAAATAACGAGCTAAAATGCACTCTAAATTCGTCACTCAATCTATATAACAGAGAATATGACAAATCTTGTGTAACGAATATATATGCATATATATATATATATATATATATATATATATATATATATATACAGGGTGTTTTTAAAGTCGCAGTGCAGTGAATTTCTACTCTCGGAAGAAAAACGTCACCAGAAATGCGGTTAACTAATGCGTCACACAAATTGTAAAATAAATGGTATTATTCAAATATACTTGACTGCTATCGGCGAGCTTATAATGGGTAATGTTGGTATTAACACAATAAAGTTGTGCCTAAAGCATATGTTGAAAATGTCCACCACGGGCCTCAAGACATGTCGTGATTCGTCTTTCCATATTTGCGAAAACCTTCAGAATAATGTCTGGTGATATTTGTTTAATCTTGTCTACTATTTCAGTCTTTAGGTCATTAATTGTCTGCGGATTATTTTCATAAACTTTCCCCTTCAATGCCCCCCACAGATAATAATCTGGGGGTGTTAGATCTGGTGAACGAGCAGGCCAGATTCCACGTCAAATAATGCGATTTGCAAATATGCTTTCTAAATAATTGAGTGTTGTTGTGGCTGTGTGTGCTGTTGCCCCATCCTGCTGAAACCAGGATTCCATAATTTCCCGTTCTGTAAGGTGTGCTATGAACGGTTCCAGAATTAAAGTACGGTAACGTTCTGCATTTATTGTTTCATTAAAAAATATAGGTCCTATTATCCGCATACGACTTATAGCGCACCACACTCCGACTTTTTGATCGTAAAGCGGCACTTGATGAAATTCATGGGGGTTTTCACTGCTCCACAGCCGATTGTTCTGACTGTTCACATATCCGGATAAATGAAACCAGGCCTCATCAGTGAAAAAAGTGACGTCAAGGATGGCAGCGCCAAGTTCATAAATAAAATTATGAAACCACATGCAGTAGTTTAAACGGGATTCATAATCTCTTTCTTGGAGTTGAGACACTTCAGTTAATTTGTATGGACGATAGTGTAGTTCACTTCTTAAAACCTTGTGAACAGAACTCTTAGATATTTGCACCTGTTGAGACAAGTGGTTTAAAGATGCATTTGGACTCATTGTAATTCTGTCTTGGAGTTCCATAATTTGGTCTTGTGAAATTGAAGGTCTTCCAGATCGGTATGCATCTACCACGCTACCGGTTTCACGAAACTTTTTGATCAATTTTGTAACAGAATTTCGGTGAGGGACTTGTGAGTCTGGAAATTTCCTCACGAATTGTCTAATGACCTCATCCGTATATTTACTGCCATTACGAAAGACATGCTCAACCAGAAATACCCTGTTTTCAATCGTCAACACCATTTCCTTCAAGCAATGAGACAGTGAAAGTAGCGTAGTGCCCGTCCTTTACGTAAATAAAACCTTAAAGGAAGCAGCGGTTTGTTCATAAATGTGGTTTACAAAATTGTGGTACGTAGATGATGATTACGTCATTTACTGAATATTAGAAATATTCACTGCACTGCAACTTTAAAAACACCCTGTATATATATATATATATATATATATATATATATATATATATATATATATATATATATATATATATATATAATACATAAATGTTTCAAGTAATTGAAGACTAAAATTACCGTAAATTAACATTCTTATACTATTATTAGTAGTTGTAGTCCACGTCAGTCACAGCTCACTTTCTTTCGCCGTGTATTTTTTTTTTCTATGAATCTGTCTGCTTCTTGCTTGAGTTGAAGTTTTAGAGTGTTTCCAAAGACTATTCATATATTATGATTGTTGATAATGTTAATACAGATGATACTGTATCCCAGGAATTTCAGTTTTAATACGTTACGATTTTCTCGTTTTGTATTTTATGGCATGAGGTGAAAGAGTACCGATCAACTTTCATTTAGTCAACAAAATCAGTGTTTGTAACAGTGTGTCAAACAATTAGTATAATATAATGTTAAATGCACTGTGCATATATTTTTCTTTTTTACTGAGACCTATAACTATAACTAGTCAATATTTTTAGCACACTAATAAACACATTATTCTGAAATGAAATGTATCAGAAGAATGACAGGAAACAGCTTAAGGGACAGAGTAAGAAACGCTGACCTGAGGAAGAAACTCGAAATTGAACCAGCCATCGAATAAGTAAAGAAACAACAGATAAAATGGTTCGGTTACATAACAAGACAAAAAGAACTAACAATGACGCAAAGAGCCATAAACAAACGCTACGAAAACGCCAGATTAAGAGAAATACTGAGAAAGAGATGAATAAAGGGAATACTAGAGTAACTAGGAGAGATATCACCAGAAGAGGCCAACAGAAGAGCAAAGAATCGCAGCTTGCATCTCCTCCTCGACGCCAACGGCATAGGAGGAAGGAAAGTGGAAGAAGAAGAAGAATAGACACATAAACTAGAACTAAAACTATTCAATTTTTTTAGCACACTAATAAACACACAAATTTAGCACACTAATAAACATAGAAATTTAGCACACTAATAAACATACACATTTAGCACACTAATAAACACACACATTTAACACACTAATAAACACACACATTTAGCACACTAATAAACACACACATTTAGCACACTAATAAACACACAGATTTAGCACACTAATAAACACACACATTTAGCACACTAATAAACCCACAAATTTAGCACACTAATAAACACACAGATTTAGCACACTAATAAACACACACATTTAGCACACTAATAAACATACACATTTAGCACACTAATAAACACACACATTTAGCACACTAATAAACACACACATTTAGCACACTAATAAACACACACATTTAGCACACTAATAAACACACACATTTAGCACACTAATAAACACACAAATTTAGCACACTAATAAACAGACACATTTAGCACACAAATAAACACACACATTTAGCACACTAATAAACACACACATTTAGCACACTAATAAACACTACATTTAGCACACTAATAAACACACAATTTAGCACACTAATAAACACGCAGATTTAGCACACTAATAAACACACACATTTAGCACACTAATAAACACACAATTTAGCACACTAATAAACACACAGATTTAGCACACTAATAAACACACAGATTTAGCACACTAATAAACACACAGATTTAGCACACTAATAAACACGCAGATTTAGCACACTAATAAACACACACATTTAACACACTAATAAACACGCACATTTAGCACACTAATAAACACACACATTTAGCACACTAATAAACACACAATTTAGCACACTAATAAACACACAGATTTAGCACACTAATAACACAGATTTAGCACACTAATAAACACACAAATTTAGCACACTGTTGAAACGACAGTTGATAACGTTGGTGTATTTAATGCATGAATGATAGCTGTATCATGTGCAGCATTGTCATCTGTTAAAGCTGTATACTTGTTGAAGGTTAAGATTATGTGCACAAACCTGAGTATTGAATATGTGTTTTTAAAAATAATGTGTGTTTTGCTAGTTTCTTGTCATGTTGAATATATTTGATGTGTTTGAATGATAAGAGGAAAAGTAGCAGAGTCCAACTATTAACGATGTCTGAAACGAAATTGGGTTGTGAATTTATAAATCGCTGTTTTTTTGTGTTTTGTTTTAAACAAACCTAGACTGACCGTCTAATGGAATGAACGACTGTTACTTTAGCTTGAAAGTTTAGATGTTATAATAATATCGATAGCTGATCATAGATCGGGACGATCATTTTAGAATTAGATTCCAATATCATTATGAGAACTGCCCATACAAATAACCCTACGCGGACAATAGAGAAGACACAGGAATAGTTTATGAAAAGCTTTAAAAGAAAGTTATTGATATAAGGTGTGCCTATGAATACTGACGAGTAAAGTAGAAATATTAATTGTAGCATGACTTCAGTATGTACAAGATAAAAGTGATTGGAAATAAAACCATATGCAAAAAGCAACAACAATGCCAGGCTGATGAAAGAGGCTGGTCATGGGTTTAAACATGCTGCCGTTTCCCAGTGTCTGGTCACTAACGCATGCTATGAACATCGAACAGCCAATTACTTGTGAAACAGATAATCGTTTGCCTGTTCTGGAACATTTTCGTTCTACAAAACTATTAGGCTGAAAGTGACATCGGGTGAAGGGATCAAAATCTAACGAAGCGATGGAAGTAACAGGTCTGAAGCGAGTAATAAAGCTGACGGTAAAATAGTGTTTGGGTGGAGAAAAAAAAACGGTCCATGAACAACTAAAGTATTGTTGTATTATGGATCCATCGGTCCGTGAGCTGACGCCCTACGGCTCAACGCCATGTAATGGTATTAGCCGGTTTTTTTCTGACTTCCCTTGTAGTTCCGTTTAAGGAATTCCATTTAATAATAATAATACTTCCACTGAAGTGTTTAACAAATGAATACAGTATACTACAATAGTATACAACTATTTTTATCGAAGTATTTAAAGAATTAATATGGTATACAGCTATACTAAATTTATACAAACACTAAGGGAATAACACTTTTTGATATTGTTCAAACGATAATGCGGAACGCATGATTAGAAATAACTCATCGATTAACGAAATAAGTAAACTGTAAATATTTTATCTCCGTGTGTTACCGGGGCCTCATTATGTGGGAAGTAAAGAATAGTGACACTGTGACCTTCCAGGCATGTAGTAAGAGGCGACTAAGG
Source organism: Megaustenia siamemsis (assembly GCA_032433765.1). NCBI lineage: Eukaryota > Metazoa > Mollusca > Gastropoda > Stylommatophora > Ariophantidae > Megaustenia > Megaustenia siamemsis. The sequence continues at coordinate 103,769,941 of JAVIAB010000092.1, forward strand.
GGATTGATCGATGGCTTGACAAGCTGTCATTGTAAAAAGTATGGTTATGGAAACAGACCATAGATTTAGAAGCAGTGATTTCTTCAATATGTGCCATTTTGGCACGCAAGGTCTCTGCTTTTGAGATTGTAGTTCTGCCCTATGTGCCGTCTTCGGCTCGAAAGGACAATAGATAGAAATATTTTATATAGTTTTTAAAAAATACAAAGAAATAAACACGAAAGCAAAATATACACAACACATAAAAACCTCAAAGTTGTGCCCTAAACTTTTAAAGTTATATGCCTTCAACATCATGTTGTCAGGGTGTTTCTAAAGTCGCAGTGCGGTGAATTTATACTCTCGGAAGAAAAAAAGGCACGTCACACAAATTGTAAAATAAATGTATTATTCAAATATACTTGACTGCTATCGGCGAGCTTATAATGGGTAATGTTGGTATTAACACAATAAAGTTGTGTTAACACCATTGTAAGCCAGATCTATCATGTAGCAGTGATGTTTAAATGAACACGTAAATGGTAATTGAACTATTACGTCATACATAGATAAAATTTAGGTGCGTAAGTATTTCAACAACAAAAAATGCACAGTCATTAAAGAGACACCCTATACTATCTGGGCGACCAAGGCTGACTACAAATAGCGCATCTTTTATTTGTCTTTTACTCTAAGTCTACCTGCTTCTACCTCTTTTACTATATATATTTTTTTAGAAGATATTTTGCATGTTTTCATGTTTATATATATATATATATATATGTATATCCAAACTGTGTATGTCACCAAGTCCGAATTATGTTAATGATTCTTTATTTTAGGCTGTTTCATAAGTTTCATTCTGTGCCTCTTTTTTTTTTCCACCGTTTACTATTCTTCTATAGAACCACATTTCCTAGGATTTAGTTTATTTTTGTTATCACATTTAATATTTATGATTCTGTTCCTATATACGACTGCTGAATTTACATTTTTTTTTAAAAGTAAAGAGCCCCGTCGCGCCAAGAGGCGAATAAGGAATATGGTGTTAGTGACCATAAATTTTACAGATCTTCAGCACATGATTTTCGGGGTAATGTGGTCGGTATTACGTCCGTGCTGCTTTACTTTCCCCGAAAAAATCCGGTACCCATTTAAGGCTGGGTGAACCCTGAAGCCGTCGGTTGGGATCGAACCCTACCTCTTGTCCTTTGCAGTCCAGTTCACTAACCACTGAGCTATCGTGGCTCCCGCTGAATTTACATAACACCGTCTTATTCTTAGATTTAAACTTGCATAGTGTTTTTTTTTTTTTTGTTTTTGTGTGTGCATGGAAGCACATTATTATTTGAAGAACATAATTCTAAAAATAATGTATATAATTTTGATCTTTCTATTATTTTCTTATCTCTTCTATTATCTAGTGTTTTCTCCGATATACTGGGGCCGGTCTTGTAGCACGTGCTTTCCTGTTGTGCCTGCTTAGCAGCAGTGGCATAGACTGATGGTGCCTATCTTGAGTTTTGAGTATATGTTCTGTCTCACTTCGTAGTGACATTCATTTAGGCGCAGTGTGATAACTTGGTCTTTCCTTGAGAGCTGATAATATCTATCCCTTTATTTATTTTAGATGGCCTTTTTTCCGCGTTGAATGGTATTGACCTTTAATAGCATTCACTTTTTCATAGCTATCTAGATGGTCTTCTTCCTCTTATAGTTTCGCTCCTGCTTTTGCTAGTTTATTTGCATACTCATTTCCTTGAATATTGCGATGAGATGGTAGATCACCACACCTCTCTGGAAATTATGGCATAGCAGCACTAGAATTGTTCTCAGGTTATCTGGCTATTACTGGGGGTTTCAGAGCTGTTGACACAGACAGTGCACCTGTTACTATCACCAGAGTATTGAACATGTTGCTTTTGTATTTGATGCACAGTTCTGATACAGCTTTTAGGGCTTCAGTTTTAGCTTTATAATTGCTCGAGAATTTTCCTTTTCGCTGGAATGAGCCCTTCCAAGAATGTCTTAGCCATAACTTTCGCTTTAGAAGCAATGGGTTATTCCATTTACTTGCATATTAACTATGTTGCATCTTATATTAGCCAGTCGAATACCACCATTTGTCCAGCAAGCATTTTCTTTTAACGTTTTCAAATATAATTCCTACAAAAAATGTATAACCATTTCAGTGTATATGTGTTTTATCTTCAAAACCTATCTCTTGTAATTCATACACGTGTTTCTGTTTTCTTCTGTATTATTCTAATAAAAATATTAATGCATCATTATCATTTCCTCCCTAATCTTGGTAGTCATTTGGACACTCTTAATGACGTCTTCACAATTTTCCTTCAACAGTCACGATTACTAGTTGCTCACTGAGCTGTGACGAAGGTTAACCTTGTCCGTTTTTAGATGTCTTCCCATTGCTTTCTCTGTATGCCTTGTATTCTTTTGCCTGGTACTGTTCGCTTTAAAATGATATTACGAAGGCCTGTAGATCATGTAATGTGCCCGTACCATTTTAATTTTAAAATGTATTTATAAGTGGTTATTATAGCCGTTAACGATTATAACATGATAATATAAATTGAAGGCAAGTCTAATTTTAACTTGATTATAAAACACGTAACCTGGAACCGTTAACAAGTTTACTGAAAGCGTTCAAGCTGAAAAAAGCCATGTATTATAGCCATGCAATTATAACTAATTCTTCACAAAAAGTTCGTCCTTTAAATGTAATGTATTAGGTCATATTCGACAATGTATGTTTGCTTGAGTAAGTGATTAGATGGAAATTATATAAAAACGATAATATAACGAAGCAAACATTGAACATTCCCAAAGCGGTAAATCACGGAATGTGTAAAAACCGTGAATGTTATTACCAGAACATGTCTGGAAATTCGCTTGAAGACCTTCAGTGCTATGACGACTGCCGTGCAGAGTTTAAGAGAACTAAAAATGAGGTCCATGAACGTTGCATTCATGAAGATTTATACAAACACGCCAGCCTGCATTCAGAGCATGATGACCGTTCTCATTTGACGCTGCACAACCTTCCATGACAAATGGTATTCTGCTTCAGTCACATCTGATCTGGCAGTATATGGGGAAAAAAAACCAGAAGCTGAGATTAATTGCTAAAAAATATATTTTTTAAAGTGACTTAAATAATTTATTGTGTATTTATCTACACGAGTATCACATTTATACTGCAGGCTTTCACAAATCATGTGCACATTGAATACTTTGTGGTAAATTGCCGTATAAAATCAATAACAAATGAAGATCTTTCTACGAGAACACTATAACGATCAGCGTTGAAACTAAAATAGCTATCGTCACGGCTTTTATTTCGCTCTTGGATGTACCGGGGTTTTTATTCATTCGCTGCGTGGTATGTGGGTCAGAGGTTTTATTTCAATCTCGATTAGGAGAAAAAAAAAACTCTTAAAAGGCACTGTCGTGATTAGAAACAAGTTTTGGGTGCAATCGGTATAGCTGGAGGGTTAAAAGTGGAATTGGGAATTAATACGACGCACTTGACGATAACAATGTAATACGACGCACTTGACGATAACAATGTAATATTTTAGTTCGATATCCAGTGCTTGACTTAAACTCTCAGGGGAAGTGAGGGATTATGAGACTGAAGAACATGGAAAAGGACAGTACAAAATGAAGCCAATAAAATGGTGACTTGTGGGAGATGCTGAGGAAGACAGCTCAAAACAGAAATTGTTGGAGAGTTAATAATCTGTCCTGTTTGTGCTGGCAATTATAAGAAATAATAATACGTCACAGTTTTCTGTATGAGAGAATGATACATATTTGTGGATCGTCATCATCATCGAGTGCCTTCTCCGCAACGAAGGTTGGCTACCATGGATCGCCATTCTACTCTGTTTCTTGCTTTGATAGTGCAAGCTGCCATAGATTGAAGACAAATAATAATAAATGAATATTATTATAGAGGGAAACATCCGAGGCGATAATCAGCGAATCAGTTCAGAGGAAGAGGTATGTTTACAGCACTCGGAAAAAATGACAAATAATCAACAACAGAAAAAAATATAGACCAAGGCAGGATCGAACCCGTACTCAGTGGCTCAGCGCCTTGCCACGAAAAGCCAAACGCTAAGGAACACTGCCACTCAGCTAACTAAACGACTGACTGTGTGTCTATATGATCGGAATTGGAGTCATCAACGATGGCTAACATCATCAAGTGCTACGACGATCATCATTTTCGAGAGGACGTGACTTACCGGTATATGGGGATAGGCGGCAGGAACAATTGAAAGCTATGCATGAAAAGCGTTCCTTGTTGCAGTTTCCTCACATTACAAGTCGCATGGCTCTGTTAGTCACCTCTAGTGACTCGGGCAGACGGTGCTCGTAAACCTGAGAAGGCCGACAGTCTAAGGGCAGAATCCCCCTACAGAAAAGATCATCTGCTGCCTTGCAGGAAGGTTGGGGACAATCAAAGGCTAAGGAATGCAAACCTGAATAAAATGCTGGCTGAAATCGGATGCACTGGGCCACTGGCGCAGAACACAGTGCAACGTTTTAACGGGTGTTCAGTCGGAGTGAATATGGCAGACTCTAACTGTGATGTTCTGTCTGTGGGGGCGATCAACACACTTAACCTGACAGCTGACTTCATGCGAGAGTCTGGGATCCTACTCTGACTGAGTCCTGATCGCAGACAGACAGACAGACAGACAGACAGACAGACAGACAGACAGACAGACAGACAGACAGACAGACAGACAGACAGACAGACAGACAGACAGACAGACAGACAGACAGACAGACAGACAGACAGACAGACAGACAGACAGACAGACAGACAGACAGACAGACAGACAGACAGACAGACAGACAGACAGACAGACAGACAGACAGACAGACAGACAGACAGACAGACAGACAGACAGACAGACAGACAGACAGACAGACAGACAGACAGACAGACAGACAGACAGACAGACAGACAGACAGACAGACAGACAGACAGACAGACAGACAGACAGACAGACAGACAGACAGACAGACAGACAGACAGACAGACAGACAGACAGACAGACAGACAGACAGACAGACAGACAGACAGACAGACAGACAGACAGACAGACAGACAGACAGACAGACAGACAGACAGACAGACAGACAGACAGACAGACAGACAGACAGACAGACAGACAGACAGACAGACAGACAGACAGACAGACAGACAGACAGACAGACAGACAGACAGACAGACAGACAGACAGACAGACAGACAGACAGACAGACAGACAGACAGACAGACAGACAGACAGACAGACAGACAGACAGACAGACAGACAGACAGACAGACAGACAGACAGACAGACAGACAGACAGACAGACAGACAGACAGACAGACAGACAGACAGACAGACAGACAGACAGACAGACAGACAGACAGACAGACAGACAGACAGACAGACAGACAGACAGACAGACAGACAGACAGACAGACAGACAGACAGACAGACAGACAGACAGACAGACAGACAGACAGACAGACAGACAGACAGACAGACAGACAGACAGACATATCTATGTTGTCTGTTAGCATTCTTCCCTCTTTGTTTGCAATACATCCGTTTCCTGCAGCTTTTTTGTCTGCATTAATCATTCTCTTTATTTCTGTGTGCATCTCTCTTAAGTTTTGTTTACTTTCCATAGTTTCGACTTCTAGACATCTTTGGTTGAGCCAGTCTTCTTTTGCCTTTTTGCACATTCTCCGTATTTCATTGTCAATATTCTTGTATCTGGCAGTGTTTTTCGCTTGTCTTCTTTCTTCCATTTTTCTAAGATTTTGTCAGTTATCCATTTTTGTTTTTTGTTACTTTCCTTTTTGGGCAAGGTGTTGCAGGATTTCTGCATGCTGTTTTTTATGCATTGCCATTTTGTTGTGACTTTTTCCTCAGAATTTTCTCTTCTGTACTGCTCAATCCCCTCTTCTAGCAGCTTATGATATGTGTTCTTTACTTGCACAGTATAAGTTTCTTTTACATCTTTCTGGTTTAACGTTGTTATATCTATTGGTGTTGCTGAGTTAGTTTTTTTGTTTGTTTCTCTTTAATTTGATTTTCATTTTTATCATTACATGATTGTGATCTGAATTAATATCTGCTTCTGGGTAAGTTTTGGCTTTCTTGACCCTGTTCCGGAATCTGTCTTTTATCATTATATAATCTATTTGATTCCTCTTCCTGTCTCCAGGGCTTTTCCATGTGTATAATTTCCCTTTCTCTTGCTCAAAGAAGGTGTTACATATTATTAGTCTGTTTTCTTCACAAGATTGTATTAATCTTTCTCCTCTGTTATTCTTTTTTCCTAAACCATGATTTCCTATAATGGTCTTTTATTTACTTTTTCCTACTTTAGCGCTCATATCACCCATTGTAATCAGGAGTCTGATGATTTCACTTGCTTCATAACTGCGTTTAGATCTTTATAGTATGCCTCTATTTGTTCTTCTGTATAGTCTTGAGTAGGTGCGTATGTCTGTATTATTGCTATGTCAAACGGTTTTGCCTTCATTTTTAATAGTATAATCCTATCATTGTATGGCCAGTGGGTATTTATATATTTTTGTAGCTCTCGTTTTATTAGAATGCCTACTCCTCATTCATGTCCTGTTGTGTTTCCTGAATATATAAATGTATATTTATCGTCTTGTATGTATCCACTTTCCTTCCATCTTGTTTCTGATATGCCTAAGATATCTATGTTTAATCGCTCTGCTTCTACCATTAGATTTTCTAATTTTCCTTGTTGGTATAAGGTCCTAACATTCCATGTAGCTATTTTTAATTCGTTCTTAAAACAATAGTTAGAATTTCTCTCCTTGGCTTTCTTTGGAGTGTTACGTGATGAGGCTCCAATCTCTTTCACGTTGGTCTGCCATATTCGTCTTTCGTGTTCTGAATATGACTTATGTGTACCACACACTTTGCTGTTTTCGCTTTCTGGGCCGTTGATCATTTCTGATTCATTCGCCCCATCCACCGACACAGACTTTTTATATTCGGGTTGAACATAACCGGCGCGCTATTTTTTGTCGAACCATGTGCTTGACTATCGAACCGCGAACACACGACACAAACAAGAATAAATCATATTCCACTTAAATATCGGTAATCACAGTTTATCTACACGTCCGAAGTAAAATATACACAAAACGGGGAATAGCAACACATAATTTCATAACTCGACTGTCATGTAAATCATTTAAATATATCGGCAAGAGCCGAAATATAAAAACGACTACACGTAGCCGCATTTGTGGATGCATTGTAATAATTTAGGTTGCAAGATAAGTATTAACAATCTGTTTCACTTATTTACTACTGTAAACACATGATGTTACAGTAATCAAAGTGTTCTTTGCTGTTAGTTATTATTTTTTTTTGTAATAGGCAGAAGTAGCAACAACAAAGAGTTATAATATAAATGAAGCATGAGCAATATCACATCAAGTGCCTCTTTCCTTGATAAATAACACAGGGAGTTTCACTTGCTCTCGATCCCTGATTTTACATCAGGGATGTTAAACTAATGGGTGGAACTCAGTAACATTATATACGGACATACCTTGGTGTGAGAGGAGCATGATGATCTCATAGCAAGTGTTGAAAGTAGACCTCATTAGCATCAAACCATACCTGCTCAAGTCTCTCCATGTAGCGGAAGGTTTTCACTCCAACGCGTTTATGAGACATAAAAAAGTACGGGCTGCCAGTCCCGTACAATCAATACCGTTTTGTCTAGCACTGATCATACATGTCTCTCTAATGCCAGGAAATTATGTTCCATACATTTTCTTTATAGCCACCTTGGTATACATAAGACAGGAGAACATTACAGATATGAAACTGCTGCTAACACTGATCGTAATGGACGACAAACATCACCAATCATGATACATACAGAAGGCTTAAAAAGATTTAGATCGTCGGGGCACGCTCATTAGTAAAGCAATCTAGTTTTCAAAATCAGAGGTGTCAGGTTGAAAGATTCTTCTTTTCTTTTTACGTTCGCCAGCTTTGACCTCTGACGAAGTCTCTAGAGACTAGGAACTGAATTTTGCGTGTCAATCCCTTTTTTCCTGGCAGTCGTGTGCACAGGGGTCCCTCGCCACACAGGCAGATAACTCCATTCTTCGGAGGTACTCATATTTTTTCCGTCCATGAGTAATTGACTTTTCAAGCCGGACCTGGCTGCTGAGACCAGGGGTGGTTGCCTCAGAGAGAAATCATAAATAAAAATCCAAACTGGTGCAGCCGGGATTTGAGCCCACAACCTCTCTGTCTCGAGGCCGGCGTCTTGCCTCAAGACCAACCAATCACCCGGTCGAAAGATTCAGATAATACTATACTCAGCTTATCAAACATGATTATCAAGTTGCTGTTGCATGGACATGTTAACTAAAGTGTACTATTTTCATATGACAAATCAGATTTACAGCTTTAGGAGGTAGATTTGTTTACTGCATTTAATCGTTGGTATAAATTTTTATGCTGAGAGAGACAACAGGAGAATTCCAAAACATGTTCTTCTATGAGAAAAAAATCAGGAAACAGAAAAAGAGGAAGACTTAAAGAGACACTGAAAAGAACATTTATAAAAGAATTAAAATTGGCAGTTATAGACTCATTAGATAAGATGGAACATCTCGCCCAGAATAGAAATGGGTGGCGAAAAACACTACAAGCCCTATGCGACGTCTAATGGCGCAGGAAGGATCAAGAATGTGTTTATTAACCATTCTTATACATTGAAACAGCACAGTATAGCTTCCAGCTTTAATTACGTTTTTTTTTCAAGCTTTGGAAAATATTTATTTCCCACTTATGTCACAAACTTGATCTTTCGTGTTTGATTTCAACCAATGATTCTATGCTTATAACAAGTTATTTTAGTTACATAATTTAAACAGCACTGTTAATATTTAATTTGTCATGATTTGGTTTCAAGCCCTTAGTTGAGCCATCTATTAATTGTTCTCTTAGAGTTTCTTCGGTTCTTCCTTGCTTTGTTGTGCCACGTAAAGGCCTGATTCGGGAAACCACTTTCGTCGAATCTGAGCAGATAACAGATGTACTTCCAGTGTCTTCTTCGTTTAAAGTTTGATGAATATTCTTATTTGGTTTCTTCTCTTATAGTTTAATTTGGTGTAAAGTCTCTCCAATTTTTTTTTAAGTCTTTCGTGACATTTATTTATGTGCTGATGGTCATTGAATGAAAAATATTGGCACTAAACCATATAGCACTAGATCACACTTTACTTAACTTTCTTATCATCATCATCATCATGTGCCGTACCGGTTGGCGATCATGTCCTTCCACAATCTTCTATCCACAGTGCATCCTATGAGTTCTGTTGTCGACTGTTTTCCATGCCATGACACCAAGCTATCCAGTATTCTCTATCTTTGTCGTCCGCGATCTCTCTTTCCTTTTATTTTGCCAGTTGTAACCAAGTATTCCAACTTTCCTCTTCTCATGATGTGCCCAAAAAATGTTGACTGCTTCTTTCTGGTGTTTTTTAAGAGCTCCCTTCTTGTGTTGGCCTCTTTAAGAACTTTCAATTGGTCTTTTTAGTTTTCCAGGAACATTCACCATTCTTCTGAGAAATCCCATCTCTGTGGCCTCTAATCGTCTTTTCATTTGTTTGTCTATTGTCCATGATTCGTTACCATAGGTCAGAATTGGTTCTTTATAGCATCGATGAACTCTCTTTCTCATTTCTATTGACATAGATTTGTTCCATAAGATATTTTTCATTTTCTGAAATGCTATTTTGGCCTGAGCTATTCTGATTTTTAATTCTGTGTTGCATCTTCCATCTGATGTTATCACTGTGCCCAAGTATTTCAAACGTTGCACTTGTTTAAGATTTGTCTTGTTTATCTTTATGCTGCATGATGGTGATGATTGTTTCTTCGATATAACCATTACTTCTGTTTTCTTACTAAGACCTTTCTTGTTGCTTTCTTTTACTATTATATATATCATTTCTTGTAGCTCATTCTCTGTCTCTGCTATTAAGACTGTCATCCGCATATCGTAAATTATTATTTATGTTGTGACCGTGAACTTCAATTCCTTTTTTGTCTACTATTGTTCTCATAATATATTCGCTATAAAGTGAAAACAAATCCAGCGACAGAACACAGCCTTGTCTGACTCCTTGTTTTATAAATTGAAATTGTCCTGTTTGGTTGTTAATTCGTATAGCTTCTGTTTGTTGCCAGTACATGTTTTTTTATGATTCGCAGATCCTTGCCATCAATGTTTAATTTCTCCAGCATATTTATTATTTCCACTTGCTTTACTTTGTCAAATGCTTTCGTGTAGTCTATAAAGCACATATATAGATCTTTCTATCTATAGATCTTCTATCAATGTTTTTACGATGTATATTGCATTTTTGGTGCCCTTTCCTTCCACAAATCCACATTTTTCCTCACTTATTTCTGGTTTTATTTTGTTCCTTACACGTCTCATGATGATTCTTAGTAATATTTTAGTCATATGGCTCATGAGACTAATAGTGCGATGGTCTACACAATCAGTGGCGCCTGACTTTTCGGTATGGCTACAAAGATAGATTTTAGTAGATCTTCAGGTATGTGTCCAGTATTATACATGTCATTGAGTAGTTTTGTTATGACTTGTACTCCCAGCTCTCCTAATGCATTTATCTCTTCGATTGTTATATTGTCGGGACCTGGAGTTTTGCCTCTTTTCATGTGTTGAATTGCTTCCTCCACTTCACTCTGCATTATTGGTGGTCCTGTGTCTTCATTTGAATTGTTTAATTCTGGTCTTTCATCATCATAGAGTTGACTGATATATTCTGTCAATCTTTCCATTGTCTTCTCCTGTCCCATTATTATATTTCCTTCCTTTGATTTCACACATCCTGAAACTTTGACTTCTTTTCTTCCTGTTAATTCATTTAACTGATTGTGCATACATTTTGAGTCTTTCTTTTGTTGTTTTTTCCATTTCTTCACATTTCTGTTTTAACTATCCTTCCTTTGCTTCACTGCATTTGTTTTGGATCTCTTTGTGCAATATTTTGTATGTCCGTTTTTCTACCACAACTTTCTTATACAATATGTTAATGCAAACAGTATACAAACAATCTGTTGAAATATATATAACCTTTAAGTTCTTGATATACGGTTGGTACAAAGCAAACATATACTGTTTTATTGAGCAGTTTCTCTCGTCACGGAATTTTGGATAGACAAATGCGACCGCAGAATTAACATAATGCATTTACTCGGACCAGCTCCTTTCTCCTGCACCTTCTGTCTTTGACTTAACATCAAGGCTTACTCGAATGTTGCTGTAAGTAAAGTGAAGTACCCCCGTCATAAAGCGGCGTATAGGGAAATATGGTGTTAGTGATATATTTACAGACCTTCAGCGCATGATTTTTGGGGTAATGTGGTCGGTATTACGCCCGTGCTGCTTTACTTTCCCAGAAAAAAATCCGATACCCATTTAAGGCTGGGTGAACCCGGAAGCCGTCGGTTGGGATCGAACCCTGTCCTTGAATGTTGCTGTGCTATTTTTATTTTTGTTCTCTATGTGCTACGATCTCATGTAAGATTTTCCCAGTTTCTATCGCTCAGAGGAGCGCCGTAAACATCCCTTTATCTCAGCACTGATCTTCCTTTTTGTTTGCCTTTGGTCTGTCTGTCTGCTCTCTCTCTCTCTCTCTCTCTCTCTATATATATATATATATATATATATATATATATGTATATATATATATATATATGTATATATATATATATATATGTATGCTAATATACAGACAGCTTAACACAATATTAAATAAACGTGTGAGTATGATCGCGTAGTTATCAGTACACACATAAAAGTAAAGTAAAGTACTCCCGTCACTCCAAGTGGCGTATAGGGAATATGGTATTAGTGACCATAAATTTTACAAACCTTCGGCACATGATTTTTGGGGTTATGTGGTCGGTATTACGCCCGTGCCGCTTTACTTTCCGAGAAAAAAAATCTGGTACTCATTAAAGGCTTGGTGAACCGGAACCGTCGGTTGGAATCGAATCCTACCTCTTGTCCTTTGTAGTACAGTTCACTAACCACTGAGCTATCGCCGCTCCCAAGTACACACATAGGATGAACAGTTTACCAGCGGTTTAACTCAAAGTTACTAATAAAGAAAAAAAACCGATCATCACGGCTCGGGGTTCATCCATTCTGGGGAAAGGAAAACTAGACCAGAGATACCAGAAAGTAAAACAGTCTAGCGTTGTGCCGAACACACCAACAATAAAAGTACCGCTCGGGAAACAATAATATACATATGAGAACTTGAACAACATTCCAAACTGTAGCTCTTACGCTTTGCTGAAAGTTAATTTAAAAATAAAGATAACATACTTATATATATATAGGGGAAAAAAATAAAAGAGCCCTATCTCGCCAGGTGACGTATAAGGAATGCGGTGTTAGTGCCCATATTTTTGTAATAAACTTTCGGCACATGACTTTTGAGGTTATGTGGTCAGTACTACAGTCTGTGCCTCTTATCTTTCCCAGAAAAATCCGGAACCCATTTCAGACTGGATGAACCTGGAAGCCGTCGACTCTTGTACTTTGTAGTCTAGTTCATTAACCATTGATCTATTGCAGATATATATATATATATATCAATATATCACGCACACTACATTATTTACAATGCAGCAGGTACATGTGCGTATTTTTCCCATCCACTAAACGAAAGGATCATGGGAAATAAAAGATGAGTACCAAGAGAAAAAAATCATACTCTAACTGTTTGGGTAGACTTAGAAAAACAATTTAATAAAGTTTGGAAAAATGGATTAAAAGTCAAGATGAGAAGAAATAATATTTGGAAAAATGTACAAATGGATTAGTAACTACCTTGAAAACACAACATCCAGAGTATAAATAAATGGGCCGACCAACTAGAAAAGAACTCTGGAGCAAGGTGTTCCCCAAGGAGGAGTTTTGTCACCAACATTACTTCTTTTGTGCATAAATGACATTTCAGAGAACATAAAAAAAAAGAGTTCATAGCTCCATATTTGCAGACGACTTAGCTCTATGGAGCTCTGAAGAATACAATGTGACAGGAAGTATCCGAATTTAGCAGACCTTGTTCTCATCGATAAAGTGGACACGTGACTGACTAGTTAAAATAAATGAAGGAAAATCAACACACATTATTCTCCCTCTCAAGCAAACCTCAGCGCCCCAAAATAAAACTAAATGGTAAAAATCTACAACTGGACGAAAACCACAAATTATGTAGGCATAACTTCTGATCGACGTTTAACATGAGACACTCAGACAGAAGGAACTAGACAATGTGGAAAACAAAGGATGGCAATCATGAAAAAATTATCTGGTACAACTTGGAGAGCACATGCGAGTGAGCTAAATAGGTTTTACATGGGGTGAGTGAGACCACTTCTAGAGTATGGTATTGCAGCATAAAAACAGCAACTAAGTCAGATTTCGTGACGATCAACATACTCCAAAACCAAGCAATGAGAAATTATAACTGGTGGTATGAGATCAACACCTATGATAGAACTGGAAAAAGAAATAATACATTTGCAATGGAAGACAGAAGAGACACAAGGACTAAACAAAAAGATGAAAAAATCATGACTGAATCATCTCATGCACTAGAAAAAAATAATTATGACAATTATAGATAGAAGACTAAAGTGGAAAAAAAATTGTGGAATCAACAAAAGCTATGCAGTAAGCAGATACAATAAACTATATGACACCAGCTAAACCATTCAAAAATACATACAAACCACTGTGGAGAAAACAGCGTTTTACCGAGCTACTAGATAGTAATTCAGACATATTGTATAAAAAAAAACAACCTCATTGGGGAAAATAGAAGACGAATAACTCTAAGAAACACTACCCATACTTCTTCTGGACGCATGCCTATACAGATAGATCAGCAACTAACGCGTCAGAAAATGGAGGAGCAAAAATTATCATATACGTTAAAAATGTAGTACAGTAAACTTTCTGTTGGAACAGGAAAATATTCAAGTAACTTTTATACCAGAGGCAGAAGCTCTAAAAGCTGCAGCTGAAACTCTCTTGAAGGAGAAGATTAAAGAAGAAAATATTGTATTTCTCACTGACGCTCTGTCAGTAGTTACAGCTCTAAGGAGTATTGGAAACGAAGACCTAGACGATCTAAATGAAAGACTGCATAGCAGTAGTCAAAGATTGAGAACTGTGGATCAGTGGATTCTATCTCTCTGCAATTTTCCTAGAAGCGAAGTGGCAGACAAGTTGGCAAAGGAAAGTGGTAAATTGTATCCGCCAGATACAATCACAAATTATGAGGAACCAGAGAGGTTTGTCAAGAACAAATACATGGACACATGGAACACGAAACACCAGGGCTACCAGAAAAATGATGCCTACTTTCAGTTCAATAGAAAAGAAAAAGTTACACTTTTTAGACTCCGAATAGGCCACAACGGATTGAAGAACGACAGCATCAACACTCTGATGAATGTGCCTGTGCAACATGCAAAATGCTGAACATCTGCAACAATCATGCCCAACATATGTTGAACAGAGAAGGCTCTTGTGGCCACCACCGGTACTATATCGGTACAAGCTGTATGGTGCCGTGACCGACCTTGAGCTGACGAATGCTTCTTTGAACTTATTAACATTGATGTCTAGAGGTATACGCTGAAGAAGCAAAAATAATGGGTGCATATTTTCTTTAGCATTATCTGATAATAAATAATATAGCAGCTACAGAGGCAACGGGAGTATTCTTAACCATACTCCTCATACCAGATTTGTGCTATTAATTCAACACATGAACGCTAGTTCTGGACATATCAATAAGGTAAATATCACTGAAATGAACATTTTCAGACATTTTATAGAAGTAAACTTGAGAAACAGAAATTAGAAGCGAAGAATTAAGAAGACAATTAGGAATTATTTCTGCAGTTGGTGCCTGAAGTAATGTTTTACATCATTAAATGATTTTTCCTTATGACAAGATAGAAAGTGCTGGGACATTAAGACAATCAACAACAAAAGCCACGAAAACAACAGACTGAAAGCCATTCTCCAAAAAAAAGTGAAGTAGGCCGGATACTAAAAACTCGTAAATGCTATAGAAAAGAAACCCAAAAAAGATATGCACAAGACACCAGCCTATACTTTCCCTCTTGACGCTGAAACGAAAACGTGGAAGGAGGCAAAAGTAGAAATAGAGTTCTGGACCCAATATTAAGTAAATAGGTTGATTGCAGTTAACACAGTTTGACTGCTGGCGTCTGGGTCACCCATCTAGAGATGACGTACATAAACCTCGTGACTATTCCACTTACCCTGGGTGGTCTGCTAAGCAGACTTTTCATTTGATCAAGCCAGTAGGGGTCAAAGAGGGAAGGTAAACTCTGTCACACAGAACAATGCCATGACGAAATTGATTGTGTAGCCGAAAAGTTCAAATGTCTAGCCACACAACATAAAAAAGTCAATTTCAGAGACAAAGAAAGAAATAGAAGTAAAAGAAGAAAAGATCTGATCGCCTCTCAATTATTAAGAAAACATGAAAATAAATCCATAATGGATTATCAACAAGTACCATGCCTGCTGTGGTAGATGATCATGTCTCTCCACAACTTTCAATCACAACAGTTATTTATCATTTCTGTTGTTGACCTTCTGCCAAGCCATTATCTTAAGCTGTCTGATATCCTCTTCGTCCCTCATTTTTTCCCAGTGGTTCTCTTCTCATTACTTGGCCAAAAAATGATGATTGTTTCTTCCTAATATTGGAAATTAGCTCTCTTTTTGCTTTGGTGCTTTCATTACGTTTTCATTACTCCTCCTAGCTGCCCATAGTATTCTCAACATTCTTCCGTAAAATCACATTTCTACAGCCTTCAGTGATTTTCTTGTCTATTGTTATATTTTCCATGATTCACATCCATATGTTAAGACTGGCTCTACATAATATTTAAGAACTCTTTTTCTTGTTTCTTTTCTATCTATCTATCTATTGATTTCGATAAATATAGACCAATACATTCTCCTATATGAAGTCAGCAAAAGATATTTTATCTTGTTGGATTGTATGAAATAATAATTCACCAGTCAATCACAAAAGTAGAAAATCTGTGGAAGCGAATGCCAGTTTCACTTAAAGCACAGAGGAATAGAAAAAAAAAGAACCGATGAATTGAATTTAAGATAAAAATAGACGTAGGGAAAAGATGAACAGTTGAAAACTATTATGTCAGCCAGGTTAACTTGAAAACTAAGTATAGGAACAATGAACAAAAAAAGTGTAATGAGAACACGGTGTGTTTTGTGACAAACACAAGAACTGTTTTGTACTGAATAGTTTTACACAATCTCAGTTAAGTCAAAAGGTAACGAATGAACATTGCTATAATCACTTTTAGAAATTTTTTCTCTGTTTAGGATATACCATTTATCTAGCAGCTTCAACAAATGCAAAGTTATCGCGTACTTCCTTACGGTACACATAATACATGACTACAGAGAAGAATCAAATACTGGATAGAACATCCTAATACAAAATGAATGAGCACACACACACACACACACACACACACACACTAGTTGTCAATGATAAAACTACTATTAGTACTATCTTTATGGCGTTATATTCCATTTTCTGTGGAAAAAAAAACTAGGATAATTCCTGCGGAGAGTATAAAGAAACAGCAGATTACATGGTTTGGCCACGTGATAAGGCAGAAAGATTAAAACACAGCACAACGAGTCTTCAACAAACATTGCGAGAACACCAGATCGATGGGTAAGCCACGAAAAATATGGATTGATGGAGTATTAGAAAC
Organism: Megaustenia siamemsis; assembly: GCA_032433765.1. Taxonomy (NCBI): domain Eukaryota; kingdom Metazoa; phylum Mollusca; class Gastropoda; order Stylommatophora; family Ariophantidae; genus Megaustenia; species Megaustenia siamemsis. Next base: position 103,786,878 of record JAVIAB010000092.1, read on the forward strand.
ACTAGGAAACATAACAGCAGGATATGCCAACAGAAGAGCAAAAGACCGCAAATTATGTCTTAATATAAGATTTTATTATTATCGATCTATTGACGATTTCGAGCCGTAACCGGCCCATATAGGCGGAGACCAAGAAAAATTCTCCTATATGAATTTTTTTTCTAGGATTTCTTTTAAAGATATTGTATCAAATCTCGCCAATGCTGTCACGTGTTCTGTTCAAGCAATTCTATCTCATTGAAGAAGCCGTCTCCTCTGCTCTTGCCTCTCTCTCAATGTTCTTCTCAGTGTCTCCCTGGGTCTTCCTCTTTTTTCTTTTACCTGTTGTTTTTCCCATATGAGGGCTTGCTTTTTGCTATTCGATTATTATCTCTTCTCATCACATGTCCAACGAATGCCATCGTCTTTTCTTATTACTGAAGAAATTATGAATGATTGGCGATTTCTCTAATTTCCTCGTTGTTTTGAATTCGTTCCATGCTAAACCAAGTATTTTCCTTAGACATTTATTTTCGAATGCGTTCAACTTTGTTTCTATATCTCTTGTTGTTTTCCAGCTTTCACACGCATACGTAGGGTTGATAGTACATTTGATTGAATAGCCTAAGTTTTGTTTTGTGCTAATGATTTTTTGATTTCACAACTTTCAAGGCTTCTGAAAGACATTGCTGCTGAGCTATTCAGATTCTAATTTCTTTGACGCGTAACCCCTTCTCGATCATGTGCTTCCAAGATAGATAATTGATTGATTCTCTTCTACTGGTTTGTTTTCCATGTATATTTTGTCACTTGTTGAATTAAACTTTTCATGACTTTAGTCTTTTCATGATTGACCTCAAGCCCAATTTTGCTGGCTATTGATGATGTTTCATTTTGTGTTTTCCTGCATCGTTTTTATCTGACTGCTGATGAGAACTATGTCATCAGCAAAGTCGAGGTTCTCCAAATGGTCTCCTTGTATCCATTCGATGCCTTTATTACCAGTGCGCATTTCTTCATTATGAAGTCCATAACAATTCCAAATAACAAAGGCGATAAAATACATCCTTGTTTAACCCCAGTTTCTATTGGGAAACATTCGCTCAGTCCTTCCTCTGTTCGAACTGCACATGTGTAACCATCATACATGTCTTTAATAATATTTATGATTTTTGATGGTAAACCATATTGCTTCAGAATTTTCCACAGAGAATCTCTATGAATACTATCAAATGCTTTTTTGAAGTCGATGAAGTTAAGTACAAAAGGTTTTTGCTTTTCAATGTGTTCCTCCAATATAAGTCGTAGAGTGAAAATGTGTTCAAGACAGCTTCTCCCTTTTCTAAACCCAGCCTGTTCTTCACGCATTACTGTATCTATTGAATCCTTTATTCTATTTAGGATGATTTTGCAGAATAACTTTGAGGCAACTGACAAAAGTGTCACGCCTCTCCAGTTGTTACAATCTCTAAGATTGCCCTTTTTTGGGATCTTAACAATGATTCCTTTTTTCCATTTATGAGGCGTCTTCTCCTTTTCCAAATGATGTTAAACATTTTTTGGAGATGTATTAGATTATGGCTATCAATTGCCTTGAGATCTCAGCTGTTAACTTATCCTCTCCAGCAGCCTTGTTATTGGTCATAAGCTTTAAGGTGGTTTCTATTTCCCTCAAGGTGAAGTCATCTAAATTTACATCTAATTCTGCTGCTGGTGTTTCAGCTTCAAAATCTATTAAACTGTGGGTAGTGGACGGTTAAGAATTTCTTTGAAGTGTTCCCCCAACGGGCTTTTATGTCTGCGCTTGTTGTTAGCATTAATCCAGATTTGTCTAGAATTGGTGTTCCACTGGATGTATAGGTGTTTGTCAGCATCTTTTGTACAGTATAAGAGTTCTGCTGTCTCCTGTAAATGCAGCTGTCTCTGCTTTCTCTGCCAAGTTGTCTAATAAGCTCTTGTATCTCTTCTTGCTGAACTTTCACTTTGTTGTCTAATTCTTGTATGTTGCTTTTGCCAGAACCTTTCCAAGATCTGTCTTTACATTAGTCATGGCTCTCTTCGCTTCTCTTCTTCTTTGATGTATTTCACGTGGTGTCTGAGATCCAAGCTCGTTTTTCCATTTTCTTTATTATTATAAACGATTATAAACGATTTTATATTTATATATAAAATAATACATTATTTCAGACCTTGACGCAGAAAGAAAAATGAGATAAGAAAGAAGTTCCATTTTCTCGGATATTCGAAGAGGTAAAAATTGGGAGCTGAAATTAAATTCCGTATCCTCCCCAATGCAACTGCCACGTGAAGTATACGTCTCAACTAGTATCCTCCCAATGCAACTGCCACGTGAAGTATACGTCTCAACTAATATCCTCCCCAATGCAACTGCCACGTGAAGTATACGTCCTCAACTAATATCCTCCATGTTTGAAGAAAAAACTGTCCCGTCCTTGATCCTCCGTCCACCTGTCATTGACTGGCAGACATTATATACATTTTCCAAAGGCCATGTGTTTAAAGAAAGTGGTTCAGCAATCAAAATCACGTGAAATATTATAGACGTAAGGTATAAAAACAATTGGAAAAAGCCATACCTGGGACGACAGCCGTAACAAAGAACTAACTGAATACCTCTGTCTATTTCCAACACAAAAAGAATTATGCGAAGATATAACAGACATAACGCGAGACATGAATACAAACAAACGGCGCTAAACATCGTTATCAAAGCAAAATAAACATACAAACACATTTGCTCAATTGCTGGTAAATAGATATTATAACTGTGTACATACAGACAAAAATGATTGTGTACTTCTTAATATAACAATAAACAAGACCCATACAACAATAAATCACCAGATCGCTGACTATAAAACCATGCGTTCACCATTTTTTATGGCGTGATTTATACCACCGACACACGGTTGCTGACACAAGCTCTAGCATTGTTGTCAGTTTATCATCTAACTTTGTTTCTGGGAGATTTTAAGCGATGACAAATGGGAATTAAAACTAAACGGTGCAACTTAAAAGGTGTCATGTATATATTAAATCAATTGCAGTGTCAGTCGCAGCAATCAGTCGCTTGATTTAAAAATCGTACTGCGACTTGGATATTTTCTATTAATCAATATCTTCTTGATTCTTGCAGACTGAATGGTAGGATGATATGTTACGATAGATACAAAGAAAGAATGTTCCCGGTGATAAATAATCTTAAAACACATATGATATTGTATTTCCTCCCAACACAATAAAATAATATACCGACTGCATACAAACATTATTAATTTTGAATTGAACATAAATATAACAAATGCAGAAGTCATCATCATCATCATCATCATCATGTGCCATTCCGGTTGGCGTAGGCGATCATGTCCTTCCACAATCTTCTATCCGCAGTGCATCGTATCAGTTTTGTAGACTGCTTGCAATGCTATGACACCAAGCTATCTAGTATTTTTCTCGTTGTCGTCCGCAATCTCTCTTTCCTTGTATTTTTCCAGTTGTAACCAAGTATTCCAACTTTCCTCTTCTCATGATGTACCCAAAAATGTTGATTGTTTCTTTCTGATGTTTTTTAGGAGCTCCCTTTTGTGTTGGCCTCTTTGAGAATTTCTTCATTAGTCTTGTTAGCTGTCCAGGGAACTTTCAACGTTCTTCTGAGAAATCCCATCTCTGTGGTCTCTAATCGTCTTTTCATTTGTTTGTCTACTGTCCATGAATCATACGCTTCCATATATCAGAATTGGTTCTATATAGCACTGATAATTTTTGGGGCATGTTAAAAGACACAACAGCCTACTAAAAGTAATATTGGAAGGAAAAATACAAGGTAAAAGAGGCAGAGGCAGACCAAGACTAACATGAACGAGTAACATCAAAAGATGGACAAGTCAATCTATGTCAGCCTGCACCATCAAAGTAAGAAACAGAGTAGAATGGCGATCCATGGTAGCCAACCTTCGTTGCGGAGAAGGCACGCGATGATGATGATGAGCACTGATGAACTCTCACTTCTATTGACATAGATTTGTTGCATAAGATAATTTTCATTTTCTGAAATGCTATTTTGGCATGAGCTATTCTGCTTTTTATTTCTGTGGTATTTATGCAGAAGTCATGACGCTAAATTTAAGTAAGCATACACCAGTCTAAAATGGAAACTAGAAACTTGCGGTAGAAAATATTTACTTGCTTGTCAGGCATAATAAAACCAGAAGGAGGAGCAATTTGTAATGTTTGTCTCTTATCACAGTCCAAATTTCATTTTAGTTGCATCCCTTGAGTATTCTTGAATTGTCGGTACTCGGAAGACGACAGAAAATCATTGCAAGAACTGTAGAGGCAGAGTAACATAAAGTTGGACACATTTTGAACACGATCACAAAGAATATCCAGATAGAGTTCATAGAATAGAATCTATATTTTTTTTTTATCTATTGTTATCGTACAAGACTCGTCCAGGTGTACCTGGCACTTCTTGCTTCATATGCACATGGCCAAGGGCAAGAAAGAAGAAGAAGCAAAATTTTCCAAGAAGAATAATTCTCCAGCTCACATTCATAAAGAGTTAACCAATGTTCCTGATTATTTCCCTTTTGAGAATTACCTTTATTTTGTCTCCCGTTTAGCAGAGACGCTTCAAACATTACTCCTCACCTGTAATTACGACGTTCATGGAAGCGACGCGTCGGAACTGTTATGACAGGTGATAATTTGCCGCCAGTCTTGCGATGGAATGTGTGACGTGTAAGCTTCTGGATGAACACTGCTACTCATTTCCTGCTACCGGCTACGGTTTGGCATGGACGCAGCAAGTAAATTATTAGTTGTCAATAATCCATATATAATAAATGTATCCACACACAAATGCTCATTATGTACTTAATGTCATCCTATGGATGAAAAAAACATCAAAACTGTGTCAATGGAAATAGGAAAAACGTTTTTTCGTCGTTAGTTGAAATCTATCTCGATATTCAGATGCATGCTGTAGTCACATTGTACTCGGTGATGTTGACTGACCCAGAGGTAACACTTTGACCTCTGGACAAAAGGTTCCCAGGGTCAAACCCTGCATCAGATGGTGGAAATTTTGATCTTGGTTCGATGTCTGGCCCTCTCGGATAACGGCAACAAATAGGAGGCTCCGTGTGGAGTCTATGATACGTTAAAACACATTAGGCAGTTAAAAGTAGGAAAGAGTAGGCTAAAGATGGCCGATGTCTGACCTTCTCGGATAACGGCAACAAATAGGAGGGTCCGTGTGGAGTCTATGATTCGTTTAAAACACACTAGGTAGTTAAAAGTAGGAAAGAGTAGGCTAAAGATGACCGATGTCTGGCCTTCTTGGATAACGGCAACAAATAGGAGGGTCTGTGTGGAGTCTATGATTCGTTAAAACACATTAGGTAATTAAAAGTAGGAAAGAGTAGGCTAAAGATGGCAATGTCTGGCCTTCTAGGATAACGGCAACAAATAGGAGGGTCCGTGTGGAGTCTATGATACGTTTAAAACACATTAGGTAGTTAAAAGTAGGGGAGAGCAGGCTAAAGATGGCCAACGTCTGGCTTTCTCGGATAACGGCAACAAATAGGAGGGACTGTGCGGAGTCTATGATATGTTAAAACACATTAGGTAGTTAAAAGTAGGGAAGAGCAGGCTAAAAATGGCCAATGTCTGGGCAAAAGTGTTAAGCATTAAAACCTGTATCAATGTCGAAAACGGATGTGTCGGGCCGAAGGGCGCAGATATCAGGGCTGGCGACACATTAGAGACACGACGCGTCAACGCCTACTTAGTGAGTGAGCGCTGAAGAAAAAGAAGTAAACACGCAATCGAGAAATGCTTTGGAGGCTAAAATAATGAGGTTTTACAGAGTGTTAAACATTCCATGGGTGAGTTAAAAAGGAGAAAAACCTCCTAAAGAAGTTGTGCTGAGTAAGAGCAAATCAATAAAAACAAATATTAATTACATACAGCAAAAAAAAACAGTAATTTTTTTTAAGGCAACGTTTTATTGATATATTTATTGTGGTATATCAGGATCAATGCGTTCGAACAGAGAATTGAATTAACGCTCCAGCTTGAAAAGAGGGTGAAACGATTAACAGAAAACGACTAGTAAACTCTGGTTGAAGATAGGATATATATCCTTGTATTTGTTCACATTGCCACTAATGATAACTATATCATCTGCAAAATCATGGTCTTTTTAAAATTGAAATCAACGTATTGTTATAGTGTGACTCAGCCATGAAGGATAATGGGAAGAGAAGAAAGTGACGACAGACAGAAGAATAAAAGAATGATGCAATACGACGATGATACAATAGTTGTAGGCGGCAAGCAAATGAAATGAAGACTTAAGGATTAGCAAGGATACGTTAGTCCACCAAACCTAGACGCTGTGGCGTAACCAACTATAAGACTGCAAGAAAATCCGAACAGGTGTTCAACCTGAACGTGGAAATCAGACTCTGGCCGATGAAGTTACATAACGCAACGACGCTGGACGATGGACTCCCGTCGAACAGGTGTTGACACGAGATAGCTTATCACTAGGGCTGGCCCTGAAACATCATTTGAAGAGCCGAACCGAGCGAAATCATGAGAAATTCTTATGTCGGTAGTTCCTACCTGTGTCGGCAAGCGCCTTCCAGAGACGGGAGCTTAAGTTGTGAGGGAACAAAGTTTAGGGAGATTGACAGGTGTCGACAGGGCTCCTAAAGCAATAAGACTGACATAATTAAAAGACGGAGTTAAAGAAATAGTGACTGGAGGCGAGCGAAGGATAAGCTGTGTATAGATTAGATTCCCATGATCCTTAGCCAGGTGGGAGTGGCTAAGATGGACACAAAAAGACCCGGAGAAGACTTAGACGACACACAGAACAGAACCCATAGAACAGAACACACAGAAGAGAACAATGACTTAGACTAAGAGAACTTAGACTCTAGACGCAGCACTTAAATGAACTTAAACCTTTTTCTCACAGGAAGCCAGAGACTAGACAGCAATAGTAGAGGAGAGCAAAGGAGATTAGATACCTGCCTCAAGCAGAAGATAGAATTAAGAGTCAGACAGATTAAAAGGGTCGTCTATTTTGCCTCTTCTTCCACCCAGTCATCTCGCGGGTGGAAACCAGTCAGATGAACAGGAGAAAAGTAGTGAACCTGCCCGAAGTTAGAGTAGGGTAATCAGGAGTTTGACTAATAGAATTCGCACAGAGATTCTTGTGATTTAGGTTTAGAAGTAAGACCTCAAGGTCTATAAGATCGAGAGTTAACTTGTATACGATAACGAGCGTTACTTGTGAATATACATCGTCAATAGGCTCAACACAGTAACAACAAAGGAACATTTAGATTATAAGAGGACAGTATAGTTTGTTCATTAAACGGAACCAGTGGTTAAAGTTTTGAAGTGGATGTCAACAGTAAAGACTATATTATATTTGTTCAAAAACTATGATGAGTTATGTGTGTCTATATATACATTGAGTTATTAGCGGGTCATCATCATTGCACTCCGAACATGTCCATAGGTGCTCGGATCCCCTCCTCAGCAATTCTCGCAGTGTCCAGAGACTGATGACTCCAGTTCTATTTTGGTTGATAAGTCTTCTTACACGGCCACTAAGTTTCTCATTTCTGGCTGTGCCCATCTTAACTCCCATTTCCATCATCCGAAGAAGTGACGTGGATCTGTGTTTGTCGAAGTCCTGTGCTCTTCCCCCATCTCGGAAGGCATTGATGATGTCCGCCCGATCCATTGGTTGCCCGTCTTCAACTACAGCGCAGCTAGCCAACCTGTCCGCTCTTTCATTTCCCCGTACTCCCGCATGTCCAGGGACAAAGACAAAGGTGACCTTACGTATTTTGGATTTCTGCAACGACTCTACCCATTGCATGCGTACAGAGCCCGCCTCCACTTTTTTATCATGTTCATCGAATCATTCAGTATACATGCGTGGGTGTAGTCTTGTGACTCTAACCATTTGAATGCCTTGGTCACTGCCATCACCTCTATTGTGATACTACTCGTGGTCATGACGTATGTACCACTGTCTTCCTTGAATATTCTGCCTGCCGAGCGTGCTGTAAATGCACATGCACTTCTTTGGTGTCGTCTTACAGATCTGTCTGTATATATGACTGCATCTTTCTCATCGGTGTTATCGCAGATGAGACCGTTGACCTCATCATTAACCACGACCGGGTTCTGTTCCCTACTTTTCCTGTCGAGTGTGAAAATACACGAGAAAGTCCTCTTGAAAGACGTAGGCACCGGTATCCACTCCTCACCAACGCTGATATTGGTAAGCCCACAGACCCGTTTGATGACATCTTCTGCTCGGCCCACCCATGATTTGCCTCTTTTTAGCCTGGCACCTTTCCCTGTGTTGAGCACGTGGTGCAATGGATGCTCTTTGTCTGTACTAATCTTCAGGTATGCTCGTGCTCTCCAGATCTTGATTCTGTCATCCATGGTTGGAAAGTCAAGAAGATACCTCATTGCTAAACAGGGAGTGTCCCTTGTACATCCCAAGATAATGCGCATGGCTTCATTTTGTATTTTCTCCAGCCTATCAATTTGAGTCGTACTGACAGTAAGAAGTGTCAGGGCATACTCGATTGGTGAGCCGCAATAGCTCAGTGGTTAGTAAACTGGACTACAAAGGACAAGAGGTAGGGTTCGATCCCAACCGACGGCTTCCGGGTTCATCCAGCCTTTAATGGGTACCTGATTTTTTTTCAGGGAAAGTGAAGCGGCACGGGCGTAATACCGACCACTTTACCCCAAAAATCATGTGCCGAAGGTCTGTAAAATATATGGTCACTAACACCATATTCCCTATACGCTACTTGGCGTGTCGGGGGTATTTTACTTTTTTTTTAATATTCGATTGATGCGACGACTAATCCCTGGAACAGAAGAGTAAGTAGCCTCTGCTCGATGTTGGCAGCTGCTATGACCTTCAAGGCGTCTGATCCTTATCGGGATTTTGTTATCACATGGTCGACCTGGTCCCGAAAACACAGGCTGCGATCAAACTTAACTCCGAGGTATGCCATCAACTTGTCCCTGGTCACCTCATCAGCTCCCATTCGTACTACAAGTGTGGTCGTATTAACGATATGATTAAGTGTCTATATATATATATATATATATGATATGAAGATTCTGCAACAGTATTAACTCAATGTACTACATTTCTTATAAAGGAAACGACAGCAATAACGTTCAGAAATCTTGTGAAATATAAAAATAAATTATCCTAAGTATACAAACTCGGCTTTGGATATTCAACGCAAATGTACGAGTATTGTACACATTTGCACGTAGGAGCTGAACAACTAAGAAAGAAATATAATAAACATTCGATCGTTCACAAATTCGTGTCCATATAGTTGATCAATTATCTCGGAAACGGATGAATTTCTGTAATTCTTGTTTATGAAATCTTATTTTTTCACCAACCTTCAGATTTTATAACATTTAAGTACAACGATGGTTTGAATTTTGCACAAATCGTTTTTTGTTATATAATTTTAGGAAAATATCAAACCGCGTGCTCTAAACATTAGATTTTACTGTAAATTATGTTAATTTTCTAACAATGCAAGCCAAAGGCGTATCCGTATCACATTGGAGAGGGCAACATTTTTCATTTGATTTTATATCTTCGTCATAGAGATAGGTCAACTTTGACCAAAGTATCAAGCACACATATTCGTCAAATAGCAGGCGTGTCATCAACAAAATATATGGAACAACCAGAACATCAAACACACATAGTCAGCAAATAGTAAGAATGTCATCAACAAAATTGTGCACATGTCATACATATGTCATTCCGAATTAGAAGTCTCTAAGAGGCTAATAACTGTTATCGGTTGGACAAACTGCAATCAATCTCGTTGCAGTATTGTTTCTCTTCTCTGAGCACATGGTCGTTACATTTTCTCCAGTATGCAATGTCTATCGTTGAGAGGGCATCACGCGTCAATTCTTTAACATCACACATTTTAAACGTCGTGTTCTGCGCAGCAATTTGCCCTTTGACTTTAGCCCACACAAATTCTATTGGGCTGAGGTGAAAATGATAAGGTGGGAGGCGAAGAGATCGTGTGGCCATACTTTGCAATTATTTTTATAAATTTGATATAACTTTGTCTTCTTAGTTTGTCTAACAAGTTGCAACAACTCTGGTTTTAACTGGGTGTTTTGAAAGGAAACATCCGGCTTGTTGCAGGAGCTACTGAGTTAAGTGCTCTGTACACACTGTGAGCTGTGTGTCTCATCCGTTTTGATAATGTTTCGATAATCCAATTGTTTCCGATGAATGATGATATCGTATGACAGGGAACAGTTGGCTGTGTTCACTTTCTGCGCGGTTTCGCCTTATGTCTTTTGGTGTGTGATGAAACTGCTACGATGGGGACTACAGCTACCTTTCTTTGTTTGGGAGATGAGTTAGTAATTCTGATGATTCCACTGGCACGGGCGGTTGAGCAATTATGGATTTTAATTCGTTTTCAGTGAAACCGAGGCCTTCCATAACCAATATCCAATAAAGGAAACATTTTCTTTTCTAAGCCATGTGATGATTTGATCTTTTGTGATTGACGAATTAGGAACGTTGTACTCCAGTGCTACCGCATAATGATAGGATGCATTGTCCATTACAAGGCATGAAGGTCTATCCAGATGGGGGAGTAGATTGTTCTCTATCCAGTATTAAAAGGCGTCCATTCATTTCAGTATAGTAGTCCTTTTGTATGTAGACTTTGCTTGAAAAATACGCTGTGTGTCATTAATAAGACCATTCTCTCTACTGCCAGCATGTACCAATATAATGCGTTGTCATTTGCTGCTGGGAATGCTTCTTTTAATCTCTCTGTCAACTCATTCTTTCTCACATGTATGATGAGCATTGACACTCGTTTCACCCAAATATACCATATCGTAGCCTTCTACTCATCGCTCACGGATCTGCCTCAGGCATTTACTTCGGGCAGCTATCAGGTGTGGTTTTTCACAAACAATATTTCTACCAACAATATCGGATTTTCGAAAAGTGAAACCAACGCCTCTTACGATCTTCCACAGAGTCGTCGTTGAGATTTCAATATCACATTCTAATTGCAGTCCAACTTTAAGTTTCGCAGTGTAACAAGTTAATTCGATTCAAACATTTTCAAAATTGCACGTCTAATAACATCTTTGTCAAAATCAACTTTAATTTTTCTTCTTTGCTTGACCGTCGCCTCTTCAGAGTCAAAGTTCTGTCCTATTCATCGATGGGAAGACTTTCTATCTACATTTAGAGCTGCCCGTGTTCTGTTTTCTGTTTTTTTTTAAAATATCGTAATACAATCCACCCCTTTTAGATTTCTTGCAAAAGTGCCTGTACAATAACAGTTACTTTTTGCATAGTGATGAATTTACATTTTAAACTCTTCATGGTTTTTAAAATCAAGTAGTCACTTCACAACAGCTTACAAACTATCACATATACAAGAATATACATTAATAGTAAATATTTTGTCAAACTACGCCTCTGGACCAATTTAGCAAGAAACCGGAAATGAAATGACAAAAAACAAACCTTGGAGTAGCGAGCGTCTTACAAGTTACGAGTGCGATACAGCGCTAAGATTGTGTGGATAGCACGTGAAATTTGCCTTTTAAATTGTGAATTTATTACAACAAATGTGGGTATTGTAAAATCCTAAAATTTAGGACAAGCAAGAAAATCATATTTTTATATACCTCAAATAAGCAAAAATCTTTCTTAAATGCATGACAGCAGGGCAAAATATCAGACTGAAGGTCGGTGAAAAAAATAAGATTTCACGAAAAAGAATTACATAAATTCATTAAACAGTTTCCGAGATAATTAATAAACTATGTGGGCACGAATTTCTGAACGAAAGATGTTTAAGGATACTCGGTGTACAATGCAATGGCTCCCAGGATAACGTAGAAACAAGTGAAATACACACACACTCTCACACACACAAACACACAGCCAGAAAGATAGAGAGAGAGGGTGTATATAAAGTTGTTGTGCAGTGACTTGAACAATATTTTTTTGAAAATATGTCACCGATGATGAAATTTACTTCACGATATTATGTGTCCACGATCTCGTCTGCTGTATAACAGAACAAGCCATTGTTATATTCACGGTTTCATTGCTGAAAGGAAATGGTATTAATCATTTAAAAAAGATATTTTTGGTTGACTTGTCTTATGTAATGGTGACAATTTTACCGAAGAAGTAATTTTACAACTAGTGCTGAAATTTCCAGACTCACAAGTCCTAATTCCGCCTGACTATTATCTGTGGTGTGCGCTGAAAGGAAAAGTTGATCTAAATAATCCGCAAACAGTTAATGACCTGAAGGCAGAAATCGTCACCCAGATCCAACAAATATCGCCGGTCATTTTCCAGAAGTTTTAAAAAATATGAAGAGGCGAGTCTACATGTGTCTAGAGGCCCGTGGTGAACATTTTGAACTCATGCTGTAGACACAATTTCATCGTGTGAACACCCACTTTACCCAATACAAGTCAGCCAAGAGCAGTAGTGTCTATAAGAATAAAAAAAATTACGTTGTAACTTCCCGTAATTTCACACATTTTTTAACAGCACGGCGACCTTATAGACAACTCGTAAATAAAGAACACACTCACTTCACCATCCATCCCATATATGTGTGTGTGTGTGTGTGTCGGCCATTAATGAGAAGAAATAAGCAGAGTATTGTAAAGCAAACTAACAAATGGGAAACCACAGGGTAAAAAATAGACCGGCCGCGACTGATAGTAAGAACTCTGATACGAGAGGCAGGAATAGCACACTTCTTTTACATTTACTTGCAAGAACAGCAGCAAATATTTTTTGTTTCAGTTTTGTAATATAAAGAGTTCCTTCATCTGAACAACTTTAATATGTCTAGTGCCTTTCGACCATTGCGGTAGCCATGATGAACGAGCTTGTCTTCCATTATCTGGTTGCTATTTATTAATGTTTTACGTAGTTTTCTCTCAGACGTTCATGACTTTTTAAGGGTAGCCACATTTTTCTGATAAAAGAAAGCAACTAAAAATAGAATGTTCAAACTAAACAAATTCAAAAGGTCTTTAACCGAGAACTAACACAAACAAATCAAATTACAAATCCAAAAAGTCAATAAAAAATTAAAGAGTTAAAAAAAAATTGGTAACGATGAGGAATGTTGCGATATTTTTAACTATTGACTTTTTTTAGGATTATACATTTTCTTGTATCTGCATTAGCTTTCCAGCGAGATCCAATTATTGTTATTTTCTCTCTTCCAGTATTATTCAGCTCACAGTTGTTTGTTTTCATCTCAAAATGCATCTTATCATTATAGTTATAACTTTGGACATTTTGCAGCATTTATGGATGTAGATGTTCTGAGCTCTGTATACTCCACTCATTCTTAACATTGATATTCTACTGAAGTGGTTTAGATTTCTAACACCACAAACAACAAGTGCAATTTAGCTAAAGTCAACATTTATGTGTGAAGGATATTTTAGTCATTAACAAAAAGTAAAAAAAAAAAGTAAAAATCCCCGTCACGTCAAGCGGCGTATAGGGAATATGGTGTTAGTGACCATAATTTTGATAGATCTTCGACATATGTTAATCATTAATGCTAGTAATAAAAAGAAGGAAATATTTGTAAATAAAGAATTTTGGGGGTGCGATGTTCAAATTTTAACAACAAAAAGTTTTAAGTGGTATGATACAGTTTCTTCTAATCACACTGAATGTATAATAGAAGAAGAATGTGTGTTTTATGTTCCAGGAATGACACAAATGATCAAGTAAACTAAAGTAGCAGTCACAAGCAGGTGTGAGCTGTCATTAACATGTTTTACGATTTTCCGTTCAAATGTTGGTTTGTGCATAACTAAATACTTCGTTGATTCACCTCTCGCTTACCGTCGCCGTTAACAATTTGTTAACATAGGCTGGTTTCAAACAGTTTAGTTTCAAGAAAATAGATTGCTCATTTTCGAATAAGTTGATTTTCAGGCGCTGATAAATCATTCTTTGATACAGCAGTCCAACTGCTAAGTTGCACACTTAACTGTAGACCCAGGCCTCAGGTTGAACATGCATATCAAAATCAGTAATTCTTTGTTCTTTCATAAAGATGGTGCTAGTTTATTCAATCGTCAAAATGGGTAGTTTCAATCAATAATTCAAAGAGTTTCCCCATTTAATTGAGAAAATCCAGCAGTGGAACAGTTTTATTCAACAATGTTTTTCTTTACATGTTTTGGAAAGTACTAATGAGCACTTTCAATCTCATCACACATACACAAATGACTCATGGAACTGTAACATCATGAGACTAAAACAAATATTGGTGTTTTGAAACAGCTGGCAAAGAAGAAAGAACTCAATTAGAAACAAGACAAATGACATTTTCTGGACACATGAAGAGACACAATAACACTACGTTTTATCATGTAAAGGAAATACAAGGTAAAAGAGGTAAAGGCTGACAAAAGCTAAGGTGGACAGACAATATCAAGAGATTGACATGACACCATGCGGCAGAGTATAATAGTTTACACACGAAACATATGTGAAATGGAGGTCCATGGTAGACAGGCTTCAACGAGGAGACGGCACAGGATGATGACCATACTGTCCTTAAACATCACCTTTTATTGTAAATAATTATAAAAAAAAAACAAATGTAAATTAACAGGCTGAAAACATTTTTTTGAATCAAATGGTGTTCTTGTCCTCTGTTTTTGCTGATGGTTGGGGTTGGGGTTGGGGGGAAAGCAGCGGAAAAGAGAGGTGGACGGGGGGGAATGGGTAACCGATTGTCTAGCAAGCTGACGATAACAAAAAATAATGGAGACCGCAAAAATGAAAATAGATTATTACACATATACAGTATCAAGGCGACAGAATATGATGTATCCGATATTTTAGCCAAAGGTCTTTTAGAAGAAAGATACAAAGATGACCGCGAAAAAATAGTTGCAAGTAACAAAGGTAAAATAATAGCCAGCTCGACACAGCTTCTTCTCATTGACTGAAGCGAGATGAGTGAGGAGGGATCAAGGAAATTCGTTTTCGTTCATCATTTCGTTTTTCAAACGCCTTTCTTCCAAACACGTTTTTCCAAATCAAACATGCAGTGTATGTTTAGTTTAAAACTAATAAATACATAAGCACTGTGTTTTAAAATAAAATTAAGAGCAAAGCGGAAACAATTGTTAAGTCGTGTAATCATCATTATTTTAAGATGAGAACTTCTTTTCATTTAATGTAAGCATGGTAAAATTATGTGAACACACTATCGCCTAAATCCGCTGTTACTGTGTCAAATTTCGCTCTAACAACTCAACTCTGCCCATATAACTATGTTCCATTCTCCTCTAACAATTCCACCCTGCCCCATATTACTGTGTCAAATTTCGCTCTAGCAATTCAACTCTGCCCCGTAGAATTATATATTATTCTCCTTTAACCACCCCGCTCTGCCCCATAGAACTATATTCCTTTCTCCTCTAACCACTCCACTCTGCCCCACAGAACTGTGTTCTACTTCGCCTTAATCATTTAACTCAGCCCCATAGAACCGTATCTAATTCCGCTCTAACCACTCCACGTTTCCCTGTAGAACTATATCTCATTCTGATCTAACCACTCTACTCTGCCCCATATAATTATATCTCATTTATTCCGCTCTAACCACTTCATTCTACCCCATAGAACTATATATAATTTCTCTTTAACCCATCCACTTTGCCCCATAGAACTATATTCCATTTGCTCTCAACACTCTACTCTGATCTACCTAACTATATCTCAATCTGCTCTAACGATTCCACTCTGTCCTATAGTACCATGTCCCATTTTGCTCTAACCACTCCACTCTGCACCATAGAACTATATTCCACTTTGCTCTAACCACTCTTCTATGTCCTACCTAAATATATCCCACTCGGCTCTAATCACTCCACTCTGCCCAGTAATATGTCCCATTCCGTTCTAACCACTCAACTTTTCACGGATAGAGCTATTTTGAGCTCTAACCCGATCGCTGTCCACATTCCACTCTGCTTTAAACTGCACATACGACCCCTTACCACTCTGTCCATTACCACCCTGAGCTTATAATTATGTTCTCTTCTATTCTGCCCATTTCCGCTCTGCCTATTTTCCCGACATTAGCAGCTCGCATCACATAAACACAGTTTTTCCCCATAATTTTATCAGGGCCTGCAGCTCTCGATGTCGATACCAGAACGGTTCTGAGGAGTCAGAATAAGGTAGTCAGACCAAGACCGATTTATTAATATTGTTATCAGTCAACGAAATGCACGAAATTATTGGAAAATCTATTGAGAACATTTTATTGTAAGTTAATATGATAGCCTGGAGCGCTCTCAAAAGACTGTATGTGTCAGGAAAATCACAGCAATCACGATTTATTTGTGTTAATGCTTTACTGAATTGTTCTTCCAAGTCTCGGTATTGGATTCCAATATATGAGCCTTATATTTACCCCCCGAAGACAAAATCAGTACCATAACCATCGATGAAATATTTTCGAGCAGTCTTCATAAATAGGCCTATAATTGTATGTGTTAAATTGTCTAATAAGTATCTCACTATAATATTTATTACGATTTTGTAATGCTTGCTTGCAAATAAATAATATACAATTTTTCAAATTAAATGTAAGCAATATATATATATAAAGCAACACCTACATTATGTGTTTTATTTTTGTAATATAAATTGATGTTGTCTAACAGCACACAATTTCAAAGTGGTTCGATTATGCTTTTTGATAAGAGCATCAAATCACGAAGTCACGCACTAAATAAATGTAATCCATTATCTTGGGTATATTGTTTATGTTTCCTCAAATCTATACTTTTTTTTTTTAAAGAAAAGCTGCTCCAATCAAATATCATACTAGATCCATGTGTTCTATTGCTGATAGATAAACAAAAATAAATATATGCACAAACTTGTTATGCGTATAATACGTTTATTAGAACAATTAACAATTGCGGATAAATTTGAAACAAAGAAGATAACTTGTTGTACGCAGATTCCTGTCGCAGTATAATGATGTCATTTTAGACATAATTCTTACAATTTGAAATACGGCTGCTTTCTTTCATCTTAAAGTGGTATTCTAATTATAATCATAAAAATGTTGCTAATTGTATAAATAAATCATGATTTTCTAAGGAAACTACATTCTACGTGTAAAGTGCAGGACTTAGCTACAGAGCAATTATGAATTTTAATTTGTTCGCAGCGCGGCCCGGGGCCTTCCATAACCATATTGGAGTGGTTCAAATTTTTGAAACTACAACAAAAATGATGATTCTAGAATAATCTGACGGTTAGAGGCCACAGAGATGGGATTTTTCAGAAGAATGTTGAAAGTTTCCTGGACAGCTAAAAAGACCAATGAGGAAATTCTCAAAGAGGTCAACACAAAAAAGGGAGCTCCTTAAAGAAGCATCAGAAAGAAGCAATCAACATTTTTTCGGGCACATCATGAGAAGAGGAAAGTTGGAATACTTGGTTACAACAGGCAAAATACAAGGAAAGAGAGATCGCGGACGACAAAGAGAGAAACTACTAGATAGTTTGGTGTCATGGCATGAAAAACAGTCAACAACAGAACTGATACGATCACTGTAGATAGAAGATTGTGGAAGGACATCATCGCCTACGTCAACCTTTGTGGCACATGATGATGATTATTCTAGAATAGTTAATTTTGATGTTATTGATAATTTAGTCCAATAATGTTTATGAGAATAAATATTTCAACATTTTACTTATGTACACTTTCTTGGTGAAAAAATAAACATAATTTAACCACAAAATTGCTCATTTAAGTTATAGTGTCTCTTATGATCATTTGTAGTGTACTCTAGCAGAATTATACTCAAGTCATGATTCAGAACTGAGCAAATTTACCAAGACCACTAAAATATCATCAACTAACAGCTGTGGAAAGCCTTTGAACCCAACGAAGTTTAGAGTGTCATATGTTCAACCAGGCCTACACCTAGTCATTTCTATAATTTTTTTAAAAATTTGTAATACCGAAAGGAATGTGAATCTTCTAGTTCAGGCTAGTTATTTAGAGAGGGCCGTAGCACAGTGGTTAGGGCGCTGGCAATTAAATGTGGGTTCAAACTCAACCTAACTTTCTTCATTCGAACTTCCCGATACAGTAGTAGCTTGCAAAATTGTGGGGTGGGGTGGGGTGCAGGGGAATAATAGCAGCGGGAGCATTGGAACATCCCATCTTCTAATACTATGGTCTAGTGGGTGTGAAGATTAATACCTCTACATCATTATATTGTATGTGCTACAGGGCATCGCTTCAAATGACTATTTTAGTTTTTGTGATAATGTCTTTTAGACGTTTAGTGTTTTGAGAAAGAAATAGTCTATATATTTATATTTTTGGTAGAGGCTGCACATTTATTCTTTCTCTCTCTCTTTCTTTCTCTCTCTCTCTTCTTTCTCTCTCTCTTTCTCTCTCTCTCTTTCTTTCTCTCTCTCTTTCTCTCGCCGTCACAGGTCTGTGAAATGTCAGCACTAATAGTTTTAAACTAGATGTATAATAAATAAACATATTCATTTGTGAAATGAGTATTATAGCAAAACAACAAAAATATCAATGGCAAAAAAAAAGACGTAATGTAAAGATAATGGTTTCAATCTCCAGACCAGATGGTGACAGACAATTTCAAATTATGTGTCGCATGTGATGGTGATACAACATTTTCTCCGGTCTCACGTCCAACCTTAAACATCTCTAACATTGAACATGATGCAAGAGAAAATACACAATGTCTTCGCTTACCAGTTCTTTCTTGGTTTCTGTTGTATTTTATTTGTAGGCTCTACAATGTACTGCCCTGGTTGTGTTTAGCTTTCAGTGTACTTTTAGTATATTTTGCTTTCTAGGTACCTTTCTTTAACTATTATTTCCCTAATTATAATTTTCCATCTTTCATTAAAATGATTGAAACTATTAATGTTTTAGCTAATGTTTGAATTTTCACTTACTAATATATATGTGTGTGTGTATATATATATATATATATATATATATATATATATATATATATCATCATCATGTGCCATACCGGTTGGCGTAGGCGATCATGTCCTTCCACAATCTTCTATCTACAGTGCATTGTATCAGTTCTGTTGTTGACTGTTTTCCATGCCATGACACCAAGCTGTCCAGTATTTTCTCTCTTTGTCGTCCGCGATCTTTCTTTCCATTTGTTTTGCCAGTTGTAACCAAGTATTCCAACTTTCCTCTTCTCATGATGTGCCCAAAAAATGTTGATTACTTCTTTCTGATGTTTTTTAAGAGCTCCCTTTTTGTGTTGGCCTCTTTGAGAACTTCCTCATTGGTCTTTTTAGCGGTCCATAAAACTTTCAACATTCTTCTGAGAAATCCCATCTCTGTGGCCTCTAATCGTCTTTTCATTTGTTTGTCTACTGTCCATGATTCGCTTCCATAGGTCAGAATTGGTTCTATATAGCATCGATGAACTCTCTTTCTCATCTTTATTGACATAGATTTGTTGCATAAGATATTTTTCATTTTCTGAAATGCTATTTTTGCCTGAGCTATTCTGCTTTTTACTTCTGTAGTGCATCTCCCATCTGATGTTATTATTGTGCCCAAGTATTTGAAACGTTGTACTTATTTCAGATTTGTCTCGTTTATTTTTATGCTGCATGATGGTGGTGATTGTTTCTTCGATATAACCATTACTTCTGTTTTCTTACTATTCAGACTGAGACCTTTCTTGTTGCTTTCTTTTACTATTATGTCTATCATTTCTTGTAGTTCATTCTCTGTCTCTGCTATTAAGACTGTGTCATCCGCGTATCGCAAATTATTTATATATAAATAAATATATATACATAAAACCCAGGAAGATTACACAATGATTTCTGGAAGGGTACGGTTGTGGCAGATATTTGTGACTAGTTGTGGATAGCATATTCGATCAAGATTTGAGTCTCAGCTATTATAGATAGTAGTAAGGTTTGTTGCAATGTACTATTTAAAGTTTTCTATTACATGTACATAGATAATGTATGACTATATATATATATATATATATATATATATATATATATATATATATATGTATATATATATATATATATATGTATATATTATATTCTTGTGATATCTTAATTTCTTATATTCTTTCGAGTGTGTCAATAATACAACCACAATGTTCTAGCTGTTGCCCCTCTGCCAGCACCAACCTTTGTTGTGAGTTGAAGTAGTAAAAGTCCATTGATGTTATCTCTCAATTTTACTCTGAGCCTATTTCAAGATCTATACAACTGACCTCTTTCTAAAACATGCAGAGTCACAAGATGTTATCTTCAAATTAGCAATCACTGGTATTTGTTGTCCGTATATATATATATAAGCCGCGATAGCTCAGTGGTTAGTGAACTGGACTACAAAGAACAAGGGGTAGGGTTCGATCCCAACCGACGGCTTCCGGGTTCACCCAGTCTTAAATGGGTACCGTGTAATGGGTATGCGTGTAGAGAATATGGTATCAGCGCCCATATTTTTAGACTATTGACATAATTATGAACAGGGAGGTCACCATTACGTCTGTACCGTTTGTCTTTCCAAGAAAAGTCCTGCACCCATTTATGGCTGAGTGAACCTTGAATTCGTCGATGGAGAACGGTGCTGACCTTCTGTTCTCAGCAACCAGTTTAAAAGCACTTGCAAATGTGGGAATGACAATGTTCTGAATTAAGTGTTCCCTTACTCTGATGGTCAATGTCTTTGTACTTTTGATGAGAGGTTAGTTGTTTCAAAATGTGTCCTGTCTTGCAAAACCTGATAGTTTTTTCTTGTACTTTTTACCAACTTCTTAGAATGTTGTTCATTAATTAAAATAAGCTACCTGTTTTATATAATATTATACTTAGAGTGAAGAAAGGTACAGTGAAAAAGAGTTCTTAATTGTTATGTAGAGCCAGTCTTAACATATGGATGTGAATCATGGACAAGAGGACACCAGACAAGAAAATCACTGGAGTCTGTCGAAATGTGGTCTTACAGAAGAATGTTGAGAATACCATGGACAGCTAAGAAGAGTAATGAAGACGTTCTTAAAGAGGCCAAAAGAAAAAAGAGAGCTAATTTCCAATATTAGGAAGAAACAATCATTATTTTCTGGCCACTTAATGAGAAGAGAACAGTTGGAATATATTGTAACAACTGGGAAAATTGAGGGACGAAGAGACATAGGGAAGCAAAGAAAAATGATACTAGACGGCTTAAGAGAGACTCTTGGCAGAAGGTCAACAACAGAAATGATAAATAACTGTCGAAATCGAAAGTTGTGGAGAGACATGATCACCTACGCAAGTAGGTACTTGAAGATGATGATGATGAAGAAAGATACAAACACATACTAAAAATACAAGATGATGTTTTGTTAATGCAGTGTTCTGCAATGTTATTCTTTCAGTAAGTGAAATATTTTAAGGATTTCCTATGTGAGAATATTAAGAGTATCGAATGTATATGTATTGATTCATGATGTCTGGGCGTATGGTAATATCGTAGATGTTTATGATGTGTAAATAATAAGGTTGACATATGCGACAAACATTATTTACTGTATTCAGAGCCAATATATATTGAAGAGTTCCTGAACAGAGCATAGTGATCCATGAATGTCTAAAAGTAATATACATATAAAATATTGACGTAAAACACATAAGATTTGAATATGTAAGGTATATATATATATATATATATATATATATATAAAATAATACAAGTGTAAAATGTGAAACAGATACAATGATATTAGAGTCTGTAAGAAACATATCAGTGTCTGACTTAAAACCATACCTATTAGCATTCCAATCTCATTCTAGAAAACACAGTACGGTTAATATTAACACAGTGCTCGAGCTATCCAACAACAGAGCGATTCCTCTTGGGATACTTTAGTTTTTTATTGTAAAGTGGATGGTATTTTACTTTTTCTTATTTGAAATTTGGTCTGGCCAACAGATACAAGCTAATTTTCGGTGTTCAACTACTAATGGTTCATTTGCATGATCAACTTAAATACTGAACATCTATTTTCTAGTTCTCCTGCACTAGAGCGAGAATCTAATTAGCCATGAGATCAGGAATCACAGAGATATGCCTTTAGTCTTCGAGTGAACGCAAGAAAGAGAGAAAGAGCAATAATGAGATGAGCACTTTAGCCTCAACATTACAGCGATTTCCAATGATAATGAGTGTTAAACATTATAAAGATACACAAAGAATTAAAATGATTTATTAGCATATCAGTATATAAAGTTAATGTAATTATATGGGAATATATAAAGTTATATATATACATATAAATATGCATATATATATATATATGAGTGCCTAAAGTTAATTTCATCATCCATAAACACACTTTAAAAGGTGTTTATATTATATAAACATAAATAAATAAAAAAAATATGTATATATAATATAAACTTTATCCCAACATTGTGCTACCAATTAGAACAATAAGAAAACTAACCTAGACTGAGATTAAATGTTTTAGACGAATGACAGGAAATCACTTGAGAGATAAAATCAGAAATTTTACTCGGGAGAAAAGCTAGGAATAACTCCTGCCATAGAATATATAAAGAACAACGGATAAAATAGTTAGGCCACGTGACAAGGCAGAAAGATCAAACACAACACAACGAGCCTTCAATAAACGTAGCCAGAACACCAGACTCAGTGACCGACCACGAAAAAAATGTATTTACGGCATACTAGAAACACTAGGAAAGATAACAGCAGCAGAGACGAACAAAAGAGCAAAAGACGGCAAATTATATCTCCTCTCGAACTGAAAGGCAAATGAGGAAGGAAAGAAAACATATATATAATAAGTAAGTATATATATAAATTTGTATGTGTGTGTGTGTGCGTGTGCGTGTATTTGATTAATAATGATTTACTTATAAAGCTAATTTAATGATCAATGATGAATAAGTTAAAGAAAATGTTTTATGAGTGCTCAGTGTAAATGAATGCGAAAAGCATATCATATGAAAGTAGAATTATACTGTCAAACTGGGTACTACTTACCCACACTTAGAACTTGAAGAAGTAGCATCGCACAGCGCAAAATGAAATGTAGCTGATGAGAGTAGATCAAACGATTCTGGTGATGCTGAAAGTACTTGGATTTGTGTTGGAAATTGCTTCTCCGATAATGTTCATCCAGGGCACGCATTACTTTGGTCTTGACGTGGCGTTGTGAACTCGTGCACTGGCATGGAGTAGCTGACCAGACGTGGCGTCTACTCTAGAACTAGACTGCTGAATATGTCTACCGTGACAATGATACTTTGTCAGATATACTGATCTGGTTATAGTTTTAGAATGGGATCACGAGTTTGAACACGTTCTAAATAGAAACACGATTAACACCACTGCCCGAACAGATCAATATGCCACCGTGATACTTGCTTATATGAACGTGACATACTGCCATTTAACGCATGTGCACACCACAGTCTGAATGTATCGACGTAACACAACGGCATTTGAGAGCATTGATGTTTGATTACTCCTAATTAACGTTCGGAGATAACTAGATCGTCTAGTTAAAATCCTTGTTTAAGTCAATATGGAAATATTTTTCTATTCTTTGCCAAACGATCAGTATAGTAACATAATATACGTCTATGAGTCACATCACTAAAAAGTATTAAAAAATAATATATTTTAAAATTGAATTTGAAGAATACAATCATTAACTCTTTTCGTACGGTTCGATGCACCATGTGCCATGCCAATTTCGGACGCGTACGTTTCGCCGCACAGTTTGTCACTCTCAATTTGTTTAGTGTAAATTGTCATTAAACCATTTTCTATTTACATGTCTTGTATCATCTTAGTATTGGTGAAATCTAATTCAATGTTTAATTATACAAAAACTGATATATAATATATTAAATGTTAGATGATATAAATGTGTAGATTGATATTTGAAGTCAATAAAAATGTTGTCACTGAAATCTCTACCGCTGAATTGATAAAAACTTTCGGTACTGAAAGAGTTAAATAAAAAAAAAATTATGAATTTTGTGCAATACTGATTGGAGAATATAATCATTGAATTGAATTTGGGGGACTGGTTGGTTTGGAGGCAAGACGCCGGTCTTGAGACACGGAGAGGTTGTGAGTTCAATACCCGACTTCAGCGGTTGGGATTTTTATTTGTAATCCTCTCTGTAGCACCCACCTCTAGTCTCAGCAGCCAGGTCCGGCTTGAAACGTCAATTATTCATCGACGGAAAAATATGAGCACCTCCGAAGACAGAGTTATATGACTATACTGCGAGAGACCTCTATGCACACGGTTGCCTGGGAAAAACGGGTTAACACATAACATTATGTTCCTAGTCTATAGAAACTTCACCAAAGGGTGAAAGCTGGCGAACGCATGATTTGCGCACGCTGATTAATATAGAATTAAAAAATATTAAAAAAACGAATAAACAATTATTCGATATTTATATTTCAGTTTTGAAGAAATATAAATAAAAAAACTACTAAAGTTTTAATTGGATTATATTATAAATATCATGTTAGCAAATTTTTATAGTTTTCTGAATGGAATTGAATATCGGAATATTAAACTTCTCAGCATGTGACTTTGATTTCAGACAATTTAACATCGTGTTTTATCTCATTGGGTTTTAGGTACTCAATAATTCAAGAGGGATAAATACTATTTTAGCCAGTGCTTGAAGGGTATATTTAGGCGTTGTAGGATTGACAGATTATATTGTACGGATAGTTTGTACATATGGTTGACATTAATGAACAGAACAATGTTTTGTACTTATAATAAAGAAACTATATCTTGTAACAAACTGTGCCAGACATCAATAGAGAAATAAACTCTCAACGTTTGCATCAGTTAATGTTGTAGAGGCACATTAAATCTTATGTTCAGTTCATACATAAAAACATACTGGTACGTTTGTGACCAGAACTTAACTATTGACTGGGCATGTGTTGCGTTGCTCACACGTCCCACATTCAATGTTTGTAAATTCGTGTAATGTAGGTTGCGTAAGTAAAGTTTGAGTTTTCCTCGCCATAGATGTCTCACACATGTTTCTATAGCAGATAGTGTCTGTGTAATATGTGTGCAAACGCGAATTCCATTTATCTAGAATCTCATATTAAATACACTAGATCATTAAAATATCGACAACAAAAATGATGTAACAGGAGCTTCAAAACTGTTTCTATGTTATTTTACAAAATGAGCCTGAGTCACGGTATATCATTAGTTAGAGATCACTTCTACAGAGGACAATTCAGTTTAGATTCAAATTGTTAGCTTGCAGATTCATTCAACGTCAATGGGTATCAGTTTTTTTTTCTTTCTGGAAATGAAATACAGCACTAACGTGATGCTGGCTATTCTTCTAAAAAAAATGTGTCGATTATAAAAAAAACGAGGCACTAATATTTCCCTTAGTCGCCAAAGGGTGTAACGTGGTTCTTTCTTCTCTTCATCTTTCTTATTATGAAATGTTTTTACGACTGGTTCGTATGCAACTAAGTGAGTCAAGTCATGCTGGGTGACCTGGTGATATTGTTTAACTTTTCCATCAATCTAAATTAACTTGTATGGTTCTTTAAAGAAGTATTAAGAGCAAAACAAACTAAAATAACGAGCTAAAATGCACTCTAAATTCGTCACTCAATCTATATAACAGAGAATATGACAAATCTTGTGTAACGAATATATATGCATATATATATATATATATATATATATATATATATATATATATACAGGGTGTTTTAAAGTCGCAGTGCAGTGAATTTCTACTCTCGGAAGAAAAACGTCACCAGAAATGCGGTTAACTAATGCGTCACACAAATTGTAAAATAAATGGTATTATTCAAATATACTTGACTGCTATCGGCGAGCTTATAATGGGTAATGTTGGTATTAACACAATAAAGTTGTGCCTAAAGCATATGTTGAAAATGTCCACCACGGGCCTCAAGACATGTCGTGATTCGTCTTTCCATATTTGCGAAAACCTTCAGAATAATGTCTGGTGATATTTGTTTAATCTTGTCTACTATTTCAGTCTTTAGGTCATTAATTGTCTGCGGATTATTTTCATAAACTTTCCCCTTCAATGCCCCCCACAGATAATAATCTGGGGGTGTTAGATCTGGTGAACGAGCAGGCCAGATTCCACGTCAAATAATGCGATTTGCAAATATGCTTTCTAAATAATTGAGTGTTGTTGTGGCTGTGTGTGCTGTTGCCCCATCCTGCTGAAACCAGGATTCCATAATTTCCCGTTCTGTAAGGTGTGCTATGAACGGTTCCAGAATTAAAGTACGGTAACGTTCTGCATTTATTGTTTCATTAAAAAATATAGGTCCTATTATCCGCATACGACTTATAGCGCACCACACTCCGACTTTTTGATCGTAAAGCGGCACTTGATGAAATTCATGGGGGTTTTCACTGCTCCACAGCCGATTGTTCTGACTGTTCACATATCCGGATAAATGAAACCAGGCCTCATCAGTGAAAAAAGTGACGTCAAGGATGGCAGCGCCAAGTTCATAAATAAAATTATGAAACCACATGCAGTAGTTTAAACGGGATTCATAATCTCTTTCTTGGAGTTGAGACACTTCAGTTAATTTGTATGGACGATAGTGTAGTTCACTTCTTAAAACCTTGTGAACAGAACTCTTAGATATTTGCACCTGTTGAGACAAGTGGTTTAAAGATGCATTTGGACTCATTGTAATTCTGTCTTGGAGTTCCATAATTTGGTCTTGTGAAATTGAAGGTCTTCCAGATCGGTATGCATCTACCACGCTACCGGTTTCACGAAACTTTTTGATCAATTTTGTAACAGAATTTCGGTGAGGGACTTGTGAGTCTGGAAATTTCCTCACGAATTGTCTAATGACCTCATCCGTATATTTACTGCCATTACGAAAGACATGCTCAACCAGAAATACCCTGTTTTCAATCGTCAACACCATTTCCTTCAAGCAATGAGACAGTGAAAGTAGCGTAGTGCCCGTCCTTTACGTAAATAAAACCTTAAAGGAAGCAGCGGTTTGTTCATAAATGTGGTTTACAAAATTGTGGTACGTAGATGATGATTACGTCATTTACTGAATATTAGAAATATTCACTGCACTGCAACTTTAAAAAACACCCTGTATATATATATATATATATATATATATATATATATATATATATATATATATATATATATATATATATATATAATACATAAATGTTTCAAGTAATTGAAGACTAAAATTACCGTAAATTAACATTCTTATACTATTATTAGTAGTTGTAGTCCACGTCAGTCACAGCTCACTTTCTTTCGCCGTGTATTTTTTTTTCTATGAATCTGTCTGCTTCTTGCTTGAGTTGAAGTTTTAGAGTGTTTCCAAAGACTATTCATATATTATGATTGTTGATAATGTTAATACAGATGATACTGTATCCCAGGAATTTCAGTTTTAATACGTTACGATTTTCTCGTTTTGTATTTTATGGCATGAGGTGAAAGAGTACCGATCAACTTTCATTTAGTCAACAAAATCAGTGTTTGTAACAGTGTGTCAAACAATTAGTATAATATAATGTTAAATGCACTGTGCATATATTTTTCTTTTTTACTGAGACCTATAACTATAACTAGTCAATATTTTTAGCACACTAATAAACACATTATTCTGAAATGAAATGTATCAGAAGAATGACAGGAAACAGCTTAAGGGACAGAGTAAGAAACGCTGACCTGAGGAAGAAACTCGAAATTGAACCAGCCATCGAATAAGTAAAGAAACAACAGATAAAATGGTTCGGTTACATAACAAGACAAAAAGAACTAACAATGACGCAAAGAGCCATAAACAAACGCTACGAAAACGCCAGATTAAGAGAAATACTGAGAAAGAGATGAATAAAGGGAATACTAGAGTAACTAGGAGAGATATCACCAGAAGAGGCCAACAGAAGAGCAAAGAATCGCAGCTTGCATCTCCTCCTCGACGCCAACGGCATAGGAGGAAGGAAAGTGGAAGAAGAAGAAGAATAGACACATAAACTAGAACTAAAACTATTCAATTTTTTTAGCACACTAATAAACACACAAATTTAGCACACTAATAAACATAGAAATTTAGCACACTAATAAACATACACATTTAGCACACTAATAAACACACACATTTAACACACTAATAAACACACACATTTAGCACACTAATAAACACACACATTTAGCACACTAATAAACACACAGATTTAGCACACTAATAAACACACACATTTAGCACACTAATAAACCCACAAATTTAGCACACTAATAAACACACAGATTTAGCACACTAATAAACACACACATTTAGCACACTAATAAACATACACATTTAGCACACTAATAAACACACACATTTAGCACACTAATAAACACACACATTTAGCACACTAAAAACACACACATTTAGCACACTAATAAACACACACATTTAGCACACTAATAAACACACAAATTTAGCACACTAATAAACAGACACATTTAGCACACAAATAAACACACACATTTAGCACACTAATAAACACACACATTTAGCACACTAATAAACACTACATTTAGCACACTAATAAACACACAATTTAGCACACTAATAAACACGCAGATTTAGCACACTAATAAACACACACATTTAGCACACTAATAAACACACAATTTAGCACACTAATAAACACACAGATTTAGCACACTAATAAACACACAGATTTAGCACACTAATAAACACACAGATTTAGCACACTAATAAACACGCAGATTTAGCACACTAATAAACACACACATTTAACACACTAATAAACACGCACATTTAGCACACTAATAAACACACACATTTAGCACACTAATAAACACACAATTTAGCACACTAATAAACACACAGATTTAGCACACTAATAACACAGATTTAGCACACTAATAAACACACAAATTTAGCACACTGTTGAAACGACAGTTGATAACGTTGGTGTATTTAATGCATGAATGATAGCTGTATCATGTGCAGCATTGTCATCTGTTAAAGCTGTATACTTGTTGAAGGTTAAGATTATGTGCACAAACCTGAGTATTGAATATGTGTTTTTAAAAATAATGTGTGTTTTGCTAGTTTCTTGTCATGTTGAATATATTTGATGTGTTT
Organism: Megaustenia siamemsis; assembly: GCA_032433765.1. NCBI lineage: Eukaryota > Metazoa > Mollusca > Gastropoda > Stylommatophora > Ariophantidae > Megaustenia > Megaustenia siamemsis. The sequence goes on from JAVIAB010000092.1 coordinate 103,816,265, forward strand.
GAATGATAAGAGGAAAAGTAGCAGAGTCCAACTATTAACGATGTCTGAAACGAAATTGGGTTGTGAATTTATAAATCGCTGTTTTTTTGTGTTTTGTTTTAAACAAACCTAGACTGACCGTCTAATGGAATGAACGACTGTTACTTTAGCTTGAAAGTTTAGATGTTATAATAATATCGATAGCTGATCATAGATCGGGACGATCATTTTAGAATTAGATTCCAATATCATTATGAGAACTGCCCATACAAATAACCCTACGCGGACAATAGAGAAGACACAGGAATAGTTTATGAAAAGCTTTAAAAGAAAGTTATTGATATAAGGTGTGCCTATGAATACTGACGAGTAAAGTAGAAATATTAATTGTAGCATGACTTCAGTATGTACAAGATAAAAGTGATTGGAAATAAAACCATATGCAAAAAGCAACAACAATGCCAGGCTGATGAAAGAGGCTGGTCATGGGTTTAAACATGCTGCCGTTTCCCAGTGTCTGGTCACTAACGCATGCTATGAACATCGAACAGCCAATTACTTGTGAAACAGATAATCGTTTGCCTGTTCTGGAACATTTTCGTTCTACAAAACTATTAGGCTGAAAGTGACATCGGGTGAAGGGATCAAAATCTAACGAAGCGATGGAAGTAACAGGTCTGAAGCGAGTAATAAAGCTGACGGTAAAATAGTGTTTGGGTGGAGAAAAAAAACGGTCCATGAACAACTAAAGTATTGTTGTATTATGGATCCATCGGTCCGTGAGCTGACGCCCTACGGCTCAACGCCATGTAATGGTATTAGCCGGTTTTTTTCTGACTTCCCTTGTAGTTCCGTTTAAGGAATTCCATTTAATAATAATAATACTTCCACTGAAGTGTTTAACAAATGAATACAGTATACTACAATAGTATACAACTATTTTTATCGAAGTATTTAAAGAATTAATATGGTATACAGCTATACTAAATTTATACAAACACTAAGGGAATAACACTTTTTGATATTGTTCAAACGATAATGCGGAACGCATGATTAGAAATAACTCATCGATTAACGAAATAAGTAAACTGTAAATATTTTATCTCCGTGTGTTACCGGGGCCTCATTATGTGGGAAGTAAAGAATAGTGACACTGTGACCTTCCAGGCATGTAGTAAGAGGCGACTAAGGGGATTGATCGATGGCTTGACAAGCTGTCATTGTAAAAAGTATGGTTATGGAAACAGACCATAGATTTAGAAGCAGTGATTTCTTCAATATGTGCCATTTTGGCACGCAAGGTCTCTGCTTTTGAGATTGTAGTTCTGCCCTATGTGCCGTCTTCGGCTCGAAAGGACAATAGATAGAAATATTTTATATAGTTTTTAAAAAATACAAAGAAATAAACACGAAAGCAAAATATACACAACACATAAAAACCTCAAAGTTGTGCCCTAAACTTTTAAAGTTATATGCCTTCAACATCATGTTGTCAGGGTGTTTCTAAAGTCGCAGTGCGGTGAATTTATACTCTCGGAAGAAAAAAAGGCACGTCACACAAATTGTAAAATAAATGTATTATTCAAATATACTTGACTGCTATCGGCGAGCTTATAATGGGTAATGTTGGTATTAACACAATAAAGTTGTGTTAACACCATTGTAAGCCAGATCTATCATGTAGCAGTGATGTTTAAATGAACACGTAAATGGTAATTGAACTATTACGTCATACATAGATAAAATTTAGGTGCGTAAGTATTTCAACAACAAAAAATGCACAGTCATTAAAGAGACACCCTATACTATCTGGGCGACCAAGGCTGACTACAAATAGCGCATCTTTTATTTGTCTTTTACTCTAAGTCTACCTGCTTCTACCTCTTTTACTATATATATTTTTTAGAAGATATTTTGCATGTTTTCATGTTTATATATATATATATATATATGTATATCCAAACTGTGTATGTCACCAAGTCCGAATTATGTTAATGATTCTTTATTTTAGGCTGTTTCATAAGTTTCATTCTGTGCCTCTTTTTTTTTTCCACCGTTTACTATTCTTCTATAGAACCACATTTCCTAGATTTAGTTTATTTTGTTATCACATTTATATTTATGATTCTGTTCCTATATACGACTGCTGAATTTACATTTTTTTTTTTAAAGTAAAGAGCGCCCGTCGCGCGCAAGAGGCGAATAAGGAATATGGTGTTAGTGACCATAAATTTTACAGATCTTCAGCACATGATTTTCGGGGTAATGTGGTCGGTATTACGTCCGTGCTGCTTTACTTTCCCCGAAAAAATCCGGTACCCATTTAAGGCTGGGTGAACCCTGAAGCCGTCGGTTGGGATCGAACCCTACCTCTTGTCCTTTGCAGTCCAGTTCACTAACCACTGAGCTATCGTGGCTCCCGCTGAATTTACATAACACCGTCTTATTCTTAGATTTAAACTTGCATAGTGTTTTTTTTTTTTTGTTTTTGTGTGTGCATGGAAGCACATTATTATTTGAAGAACATAATTCTAAAAATAATGTATATAATTTTGATCTTTCTATTATTTTCTTATCTCTTCTATTATCTAGTGTTTTCTCCGATATACTGGGGCCGGTCTTGTAGCACGTGCTTTCCTGTTGTGCCTGCTTAGCAGCAGTGGCATAGACTGATGGTGCCTATCTTGAGTTTTGAGTATATGTTCTGTCTCACTTCGTAGTGACATTCATTTAGGCGCAGTGTGATAACTTGGTCTTTCCTTGAGAGCTGATAATATCTATCCCTTTATTTATTTTAGATGGCCTTTTTTCCGCGTTGAATGGTATTGACCTTTAATAGCATTCACTTTTTCATAGCTATCTAGATGGTCTTCTTCCTCTTATAGTTTCGCTCCTGCTTTTGCTAGTTTATTTGCATACTCATTTCCTTGAATATTGCGATGAGATGGTAGATCACCACACCTCTCTGGAAATTATGGCATAGCAGCACTAGAATTGTTCTCAGGTTATCTGGCTATTACTGGGGGTTTCAGAGCTGTTGACACAGACAGTGCACCTGTTACTATCACCAGAGTATTGAACATGTTGCTTTTGTATTTGATGCACAGTTCTGATACAGCTTTTAGGGCTTCAGTTTTAGCTTTATAATTGCTCGAGAATTTTCCTTTTCGCTGGAATGAGCCCTTCCAAGAATGTCTTAGCCATAACTTTCGCTTTAGAAGCAATGGGTTATTCCATTTACTTGCATATTAACTATGTTGCATCTTATATTAGCCAGTCGAATACCACCATTTGTCCAGCAAGCATTTTCTTTTAACGTTTTCAAATATAATTCCTACAAAAAATGTATAACCATTTCAGTGTATATGTGTTTTATCTTCAAAACCTATCTCTTGTAATTCATACACGTGTTTCTGTTTTCTTCTGTATTATTCTAATAAAAATATTAATGCATCATTATCATTTCCTCCCTAATCTTGGTAGTCATTTGGACACTCTTAATGACGTCTTCACAATTTTCCTTCAACAGTCACGATTACTAGTTGCTCACTGAGCTGTGACGAAGGTTAACCTTGTCCGTTTTTAGATGTCTTCCCATTGCTTTCTCTGTATGCCTTGTATTCTTTTGCCTGGTACTGTTCGCTTTAAAATGATATTACGAAGGCCTGTAGATCATGTAATGTGCCCGTACCATTTTAATTTTAAAATGTATTTATAAGTGGTTATTATAGCCGTTAACGATTATAACATGATAATATAAATTGAAGGCAAGTCTAATTTTAACTTGATTATAAAACACGTAACCTGGAACCGTTAACAAGTTTACTGAAAGCGTTCAAGCTGAAAAAAAGCCATGTATTATAGCCATGCAATTATAACTAATTCTTCACAAAAAGTTCGTCCTTTAAATGTAATGTATTAGGTCATATTCGACAATGTATGTTTGCTTGAGTAAGTGATTAGATGGAAATTATATAAAAACGATAATATAACGAAGCAAACATTGAACATTCCCAAAGCGGTAAATCACGGAATGTGTAAAAACCGTGAATGTTATTACCAGAACATGTCTGGAAATTCGCTTGAAGACCTTCAGTGCTATGACGACTGCCGTGCAGAGTTTAAGAGAACTAAAAATGAGGTCCATGAACGTTGCATTCATGAAGATTTATACAAACACGCCAGCCTGCATTCAGAGCATGATGACCGTTCTCATTTGACGCTGCACAACCTTCCATGACAAATGGTATTCTGCTTCAGTCACATCTGATCTGGCAGTATATGGGGAAAAAAAACCAGAAGCTGAGATTAATTGCTAAAAAATATATTTTTTAAAGTGACTTAAATAATTTATTGTGTATTTATCTACACGAGTATCACATTTATACTGCAGGCTTTCACAAATCATGTGCACATTGAATACTTTGTGGTAAATTGCCGTATAAAATCAATAACAAATGAAGATCTTTCTACGAGAACACTATAACGATCAGCGTTGAAACTAAAATAGCTATCGTCACGGCTTTTATTTCGCTCTTGGATGTACCGGGGTTTTTATTCATTCGCTGCGTGGTATGTGGGTCAGAGGTTTTATTTCAATCTCGATTAGGAGAAAAAAAAAAACTCTTAAAAGGCACTGTCGTGATTAGAAACAAGTTTTGGGTGCAATCGGTATAGCTGGAGGGTTAAAAGTGGAATTGGGAATTAATACGACGCACTTGACGATAACAATGTAATACGACGCACTTGACGATAACAATGTAATATTTTAGTTCGATATCCAGTGCTTGACTTAAACTCTCAGGGGAAGTGAGGGATTATGAGACTGAAGAACATGGAAAAGGACAGTACAAAATGAAGCCAATAAAATGGTGACTTGTGGGAGATGCTGAGGAAGACAGCTCAAAACAGAAATTGTTGGAGAGTTAATAATCTGTCCTGTTTGTGCTGGCAATTATAAGAAATAATAATACGTCACAGTTTTCTGTATGAGAGAATGATACATATTTGTGGATCGTCATCATCATCGAGTGCCTTCTCCGCAACGAAGGTTGGCTACCATGGATCGCCATTCTACTCTGTTTCTTGCTTTGATAGTGCAAGCTGCCATAGATTGAAGACAAATAATAATAAATGAATATTATTATAGAGGGAAACATCCGAGGCGATAATCAGCGAATCAGTTCAGAGGAAGAGGTATGTTTACAGCACTCGGAAAAAATGACAAATAATCAACAACAGAAAAAAATATAGACCAAGGCAGGATCGAACCCGTACTCAGTGGCTCAGCGCCTTGCCACGAAAAGCCAAACGCTAAGGAACACTGCCACTCAGCTAACTAAACGACTGACTGTGTGTCTATATGATCGGAATTGGAGTCATCAACGATGGCTAACATCATCAAGTGCTACGACGATCATCATTTTCGAGAGGACGTGACTTACCGGTATATGGGGATAGGCGGCAGGAACAATTGAAAGCTATGCATGAAAAGCGTTCCTTGTTGCAGTTTCCTCACATTACAAGTCGCATGGCTCTGTTAGTCACCTCTAGTGACTCGGGCAGACGGTGCTCGTAAACCTGAGAAGGCCGACAGTCTAAGGGCAGAATCCCCCTACAGAAAAGATCATCTGCTGCCTTGCAGGAAGGTTGGGGACAATCAAAGGCTAAGGAATGCAAACCTGAATAAAATGCTGGCTGAAATCGGATGCACTGGGCCACTGGCGCAGAACACAGTGCAACGTTTTAACGGGTGTTCAGTCGGAGTGAATATGGCAGACTCTAACTGTGATGTTCTGTCTGTGGGGGCGATCAACACACTTACCTGACAGCTGACTTCATGCGAGAGTCTGGGATCCTACTCTGACTGAGTCCTGATCGCAGACAGACAGACAGACAGACAGACAGACAGACAGACAGACAGACAGACAGACAGACAGACAGACAGACAGACAGACAGACAGACAGACAGACAGACAGACAGACAGACAGACAGACAGACAGACAGACAGACAGACAGACACAGACAGACAGACAGACAGACAGACAGACAGACAGACAGACAGACAGACAGACAGACAGACAGACAGACAGACAGACAGACAGACAGACAGACAGACAGACAGACAGACAGACAGACAGACAGACAGACAGACAGACAGACAGACAGACAGACAGACAGACAGACAGACAGACAGACAGACAGACAGACAGACAGACAGACAGACAGACAGACAGACAGACAGACAGACAGACAGACAGACAGACAGACAGACAGACAGACAGACAGACAGACAGACAGACAGACAGACAGACAGACAGACAGACAGACAGACAGACAGACAGACAGACAGACAGACAGACAGACAGACAGACAGACAGACAGACAGACAGACAGACAGACAGACAGACAGACAGACAGACAGACAGACAGACAGACAGACAGACAGACAGACAGACAGACAGACAGACAGACAGACAGACAGACAGACAGACAGACAGACAGACAGACAGACAGACAGACAGACAGACAGACAGACAGACAGACAGACAGACAGACAGACAGACAGACAGACAGACAGACAGACAGACAGACAGACAGACAGACAGACAGACAGACAGACAGACAGACAGACAGACAGACAGACAGACAGACAGACAGACAGACAGACAGACAGACAGACAGACAGACAGACAGACAGACAGACAGACAGACAGACAGACAGACAGACAGACAGACAGACAGACAGACAGACAGACAGACATATCTATGTTGTCTGTTAGCATTCTTCCCTCTTTGTTTGCAATACATCCGTTTCCTGCAGCTTTTTTGTCTGCATTAATCATTCTCTTTATTTCTGTGTGCATCTCTCTTAAGTTTTGTTTACTTTCCATAGTTTCGACTTCTAGACATCTTTGGTTGAGCCAGTCTTCTTTTGCCTTTTTGCACATTCTCCGTATTTCATTGTCAATATTCTTGTATCTGGCAGTGTTTTTCGCTTGTCTTCTTTCTTCCATTTTTCTAAGATTTTGTCAGTTATCCATTTTTGTTTTTTGTTACTTTCCTTTTTGGGCAAGGTGTTGCAGGATTTCTGCATGCTGTTTTTTATGCATTGCCATTTTGTTGTGACTTTTTCCTCAGAATTTTCTCTTCTGTACTGCTCAATCCCCTCTTCTAGCAGCTTATGATATGTGTTCTTTACTTGCACAGTATAAGTTTCTTTTACATCTTTCTGGTTTAACGTTGTTATATCTATTGGTGTTGCTGAGTTAGTTTTTTTGTTTGTTTCTCTTTAATTTGATTTTCATTTTTATCATTACATGATTGTGATCTGAATTAATATCTGCTTCTGGGTAAGTTTTGGCTTTCTTGACCCTGTTCCGGAATCTGTCTTTTATCATTATATAATCTATTTGATTCCTCTTCCTGTCTCCAGGGCTTTTCCATGTGTATAATTTCCCTTTCTCTTGCTCAAAGAAGGTGTTACATATTATTAGTCTGTTTTCTTCACAAGATTGTATTAATCTTTCTCCTCTGTTATTCTTTTTTCCTAAACCATGATTTCCTATAATGGTCTTTTATTTACTTTTTCCTACTTTAGCGCTCATATCACCCATTGTAATCAGGAGTCTGATGATTTCACTTGCTTCATAACTGCGTTTAGATCTTTATAGTATGCCTCTATTTGTTCTTCTGTATAGTCTTGAGTAGGTGCGTATGTCTGTATTATTGCTATGTCAAACGGTTTTGCCTTCATTTTTAATAGTATAATCCTATCATTGTATGGCCAGTGGGTATTTATATATTTTTGTAGCTCTCGTTTTATTAGAATGCCTACTCCTCATTCATGTCCTGTTGTGTTTCCTGAATATATAAATGTATATTTATCGTCTTGTATGTATCCACTTTCCTTCCATCTTGTTTCTGATATGCCTAAGATATCTATGTTTAATCGCTCTGCTTCTACCATTAGATTTTCTAATTTTCCTTGTTGGTATAAGGTCCTAACATTCCATGTAGCTATTTTTAATTCGTTCTTAAAACAATAGTTAGAATTTCTCTCCTTGGCTTTCTTTGGAGTGTTACGTGATGAGGCTCCAATCTCTTTCACGTTGGTCTGCCATATTCGTCTTTCGTGTTCTGAATATGACTCATGTGTACCACACACTTTGCTGTTTTCGCTTTCTGGGCCGTTGATCATTTCTGATTCATTCGCCCCATCCACCGACACAGACTTTTTATATTCGGGTTGAACATAACCGGCGCGCTATTTTTTGTCGAACCATGTGCTTGACTATCGAACCGCGAACACACGACACAAACAAGAATAAATCATATTCCACTTAAATATCGGTAATCACAGTTTATCTACACGTCCGAAGTAAAATATACACAAAACGGGGAATAGCAACACATAATTTCATAACTCGACTGTCATGTAAATCATTTAAATATATCGGCAAGAGCCGAAATATAAAAACGACTACACGTAGCCGCATTTGTGGATGCATTGTAATAATTTAGGTTGCAAGATAAGTATTAACAATCTGTTTCACTTATTTACTACTGTAAACACATGATGTTACAGTAATCAAAGTGTTCTTTGCTGTTAGTTATTATTTTTTTTTGTAATAGGCAGAAGTAGCAACAACAAAGAGTTATAATATAAATGAAGCATGAGCAATATCACATCAAGTGCCTCTTTCCTTGATAAATAACACAGGGAGTTTCACTTGCTCTCGATCCCTGATTTTACATCAGGGATGTTAAACTAATGGGTGGAACTCAGTAACATTATATACGGACATACCTTGGTGTGAGAGGAGCATGATGATCTCATAGCAAGTGTTGAAAGTAGACCTCATTAGCATCAAACCATACCTGCTCAAGTCTCTCCATGTAGCGGAAGGTTTTCACTCCAACGCGTTTATGAGACATAAAAAAGTACGGGCTGCCAGTCCCGTACAATCAATACCGTTTTGTCTAGCACTGATCATACATGTCTCTCTAATGCCAGGAAATTATGTTCCATACATTTTCTTTATAGCCACCTTGGTATACATAAGACAGGAGAACATTACAGATATGAAACTGCTGCTAACACTGATCGTAATGGACGACAAACATCACCAATCATGATACATACAGAAGGCTTAAAAAGATTTAGATCGTCGGGGCACGCTCATTAGTAAAGCAATCTAGTTTTCAAAATCAGAGGTGTCAGGTTGAAAGATTCTTCTTTTCTTTTTACGTTCGCCAGCTTTGACCTCTGACGAAGTCTCTAGAGACTAGGAACTGAATTTTGCGTGTCAATCCCTTTTTTCCTGGCAGTCGTGTGCACAGGGGTCCCTCGCCACACAGGCAGATAACTCCATTCTTCGGAGGTACTCATATTTTTTCCGTCCATGAGTAATTGACTTTTCAAGCCGGACCTGGCTGCTGAGACCAGGGGTGGTTGCCTCAGAGAGAAATCATAAATAAAAATCCAAACTGGTGCAGCCGGGATTTGAGCCCACAACCTCTCTGTCTCGAGGCCGGCGTCTTGCCTCAAGACCAACCAATCACCCGGTCGAAAGATTCAGATAATACTATACTCAGCTTATCAAACATGATTATCAAGTTGCTGTTGCATGGACATGTTAACTAAAGTGTACTATTTTCATATGACAAATCAGATTTACAGCTTTAGGAGGTAGATTTGTTTACTGCATTTAATCGTTGGTATAAATTTTTATGCTGAGAGAGACAACAGGAGAATTCCAAAACATGTTCTTCTATGAGAAAAAAATCAGGAAACAGAAAAAGAGGAAGACTTAAAGAGACACTGAAAAGAACATTTATAAAAGAATTAAAATTGGCAGTTATAGACTCATTAGATAAGATGGAACATCTCGCCCAGAATAGAAATGGGTGGCGAAAAACACTACAAGCCCTATGCGACGTCTAATGGCGCAGGAAGGATCAAGAATGTGTTTATTAACCATTCTTATACATTGAAACAGCACAGTATAGCTTCCAGCTTTAATTACGTTTTTTTTCAAGCTTTGGAAAATATTTATTTCCCACTTATGTCACAAACTTGATCTTTCGTGTTTGATTTCAACCAATGATTCTATGCTTATAACAAGTTATTTTAGTTACATAATTTAAACAGCACTGTTAATATTTAATTTGTCATTGATTTGGTTTCAAGCCCTTAGTTGAGCCATCTATTAATTGTTCTCTTAGAGTTTCTTCGGTTCTTCCTTGCTTTGTTGTGCCACGTAAAGGCCTGATTCGGGAAACCACTTTCGTCGAATCTGAGCAGATAACAGATGTACTTCCAGTGTCTTCTTCGTTTAAAGTTTGATGAATATTCTTATTTGGTTTCTTCTCTTATAGTTTAATTTGGTGTAAAGTCTCTCCAATTTTTTTTTAAGTCTTTCGTGACATTTATTTATGTGCTGATGGTCATTGAATGAAAAATATTGGCACTAAACCATATAGCACTAGATCACATTTTACTTAACTTTCTTATCATCATCATCATCATGTGCCGTACCGGTTGGCGATCATGTCCTTCCACAATCTTCTATCCACAGTGCATCCTATGAGTTCTGTTGTCGACTGTTTTCCATGCCATGACACCAAGCTATCCAGTATTCTCTATCTTTGTCGTCCACGATCTCTCTTTCCTTTTATTTTGCCAGTTGTAACCAAGTATTCCAACTTTCCTCTTCTCATGATGTGCCCAAAAAATGTTGACTGCTTCTTTCTGGTGTTTTTTAAGAGCTCCCTTCTTGTGTTGGCCTCTTTAAGAACTTTCAATTGGTCTTTTTAGTTTTCAGGAACATTCACCATTCTTCTGAGAAATCCCATCTCTGTGGCCTCTAATCGTCTTTTCATTTGTTTGTCTATTGTCCATGATTCGTTACCATAGGTCAGAATTGGTTCTTTATAGCATCGATGAACTCTCTTTCTCATTTCTATTGACATAGATTTGTTCCATAAGATATTTTTCATTTTCTGAAATGCTATTTTGGCCTGAGCTATTCTGATTTTTAATTCTGTGTTGCATCTTCCATCTGATGTTATCACTGTGCCCAAGTATTTCAAACGTTGCACTTGTTTAAGATTTGTCTTGTTTATCTTTATGCTGCATGATGGTGATGATTGTTTCTTCGATATAACCATTACTTCTGTTTTCTTACTAAGACCTTTCTTGTTGCTTTCTTTTACTATTATATATCATTTCTTGTAGCTCATTCTCTGTCTCTGCTATTAAGACTGTCATCCGCATATCGTAAATTAATTATTTATGTTGTGACCGTGAACTTCAATTCCTTTTTTGTCTACTATTGATCTCATAATATATTCGCTATAAAGTGAAAACAAATCCAGCGACAGAACACAGCCTTGTCTGACTCCTTGTTTTATAAATTGAAATTGTCCTGTTTGGTTGTTAATTCGTATAGCTGCTGTTTGTTGCCAGTACATGTTTTTTTTATGATTCGCAGATCCTTGCCATCAATGTTTAATTTCTCCAGCATATTTATTATTTCCACTTGCTTTACTTTGTCAAATGCTTTCGTGTAGTCTATAAAGCACATATATAGATCTTTCTTTACCTCTATAGATCTTTCTATCAATGTTTTTACGATGTATATTGCATTTTTGGTGCCCTTTCCTTCCACAAATCCACATTTTTCCTCACTTATTTCTGGTTTTATTTTGTTCCTTACACGTCTCATGATGATTCTTAATAATATTTTAGTCATATGGCTCATGAGACTAATAGTGCGATGATCTACACAATCAGTGGCGCCTGACTATTTCGGTATGGCTACAAAGATAGATTTTAGTAGATCTTCAGGTATGTGTCCAGTATTATACATGTCATTGAGTAGTTTTGTTATGACTTGTACTCCCAGCTCTCCTAATGCATTTATCTCTTCGATTGTTATATTGTCGGGACCTGGAGTTTTGCCTCTTTTCATGTGTTGAATTGCTTCCTCCACTTCACTCTGCATTATTGGTGGTCCTGTGTCTTCATTTGAATTGTTTAATTCTGGTCTTTCATCATCATAGAGTTGACTGATATATTCTGTCAATCTTTCCATTGTCTTCTCCTGTCCCATTATTATATTTCCTTCCTTTGATTTCACACATCCTGAAACTTTGACTTCTTTTCTTCCTGTTAATTCATTTAACTGATTGTGCATACATTTTGAGTCTTTCTTTTGTTGTTTTTTCCATTTCTTCACATTTCTGTTTTAACTATCCTTCCTTTGCTTCACTGCATTTGTTTTGGATCTCTTTGTGCAATATTTTGTATGTCCGTTTTTCTACCACAACTTTCTTATACAATATGTTAATGCAAACAGTATACAAACAATCTGTTGAAATATATATAACCTTTAAGTTCTTGATATACGGTTGGTACAAAGCAAACATATACTGTTTTATTGAGCAGTTTCTCTCGTCACGGAATTTTGGATAGACAAATGCGACCGCAGAATTAACATAATGCATTTACTCGGACCAGCTCCTTTCTCCTGCACCTTCTGTCTTTGACTTAACATCAAGGCTTACTCGAATGTTGCTGTAAGTAAAGTGAAGTACCCCCGTCATAAAGCGGCGTATAGGGAAATATGGTGTTAGTGATATATTTACAGACCTTCAGCGCATGATTTTTGGGGTAATGTGGTCGGTATTACGCCCGTGCTGCTTTACTTTCCCAGAAAAAAATCCGGTACCCATTTAAGGCTGGGTGAACCCGGAAGCCGTCGGTTGGGATCGAACCCTGTCCTTGAATGTTGCTGTGCTATTTTTATTTTTGTTCTCTATGTGCTACGATCTCATGTAAGATTTTCCCAGTTTCTATCGCTCAGAGGAGCGCCATAAACATCCCTTTATCTCAGCACTGATCTTCCTTTTTGTTTGCCCTTTGGTCTGTCTGTCTGCCTCTCTCTCTCTCTCTCTCTCTCTCTATATATATATATATATATATATATATATATATATGTATATATATATATATATATGTATATATATATATATATGTATGCTAATATACAGACAGCTTAACACAATATTAAATAAACGTGTGAGTATGATGGCGTAGTTATCAGTACACACATAAAAGTAAAGTAAAGTACTCCCGTCACTCCAAGTGGCGTATAGGGAATATGGTATTAGTGACCATAAATTTTACAAACCTTCGGCACATGATTTTTGGGGTTATGTGGTCGGTATTACGCCCGTGCCGCTTTACTTTCCGAGAAAAAAAATCTGGTACTCATTAAAGGCTTGGTGAACCGGAGGCCGTCGGTTGGAATCGAATCCTACCTCTTGTCCTTTGTAGTACAGTTCACTAACCACTGAGCTATCGCCGCTCCCAAGTACACACATAGGATGAACAGTTTACCAGCGGTTTAACTCAAAGTTACTAATAAAGAAAAAAAAAACCGATCATCACGGCTCGGGGTTCATCCATTCTGGGGAAAGGAAAACTAGACCAGAGATACCAGAAAGTAAAACAGTCTAGCGTTGTGCCGAACACACCAACAATAAAAGTACCGCTCGGGAAACAATAATATACATATGAGAACTTGAACAACATTCCAAACTGTAGCTCTTACGCTTTGCTGAAAGTTAATTTAAAAATAAAGATAACATACTTATATATATATAGGGGAAAAAAATAAAAGAGCCCTATCTCGCCAGGTGACGTATAAGGAATGCGGTGTTAGTGCCCATATTTTTGTAATAAACTTTCGGCACATGATTTTTGAGGTTATGTGGTCAGTACTACAGTCTGTGCCTCTTATCTTTCCCAGAAAAATCCGGAACCCATTTCAGACTGGATGAACCTGGAAGCCGTCGACTCTTGTACTTTGTAGTCTAGTTCATTAACCATTGATCTATTGCAGATATATATATATATATCAATATATCACGCACACTACATTATTTACAATGCAGCAGGTACATGTGCGTATTTTTCCCATCCACTAAACGAAAGGATCATGGGAAATAAAAGATGATTACCAAGAGAAAAAAATCATACTCTAACTGTTTGGGTAGACTTAGAAAAACAATTTAATAAAGTTTGGAAAATGGATTAAAAGTCAAGATGAGAAGAAATAATATTTGGAAAAATGTACAAATGGATTAGTAACTACCTTGAAAACACAACATCCAGAGTATAAATAAATGGGCCGACCAACTAGAAAAGAACTCTGGAGCAAGGTGTTCCCCAAGGAGGAGTTTTGTCACCAACATTACTTCTTTTGTGCATAAATGACATTTCAGAGAACATAAAAAAAAAAGAGTTCATAACTCCATATTTGCAGACGACTTAGCTCTATGGAGCTCTGAAGAATACAATGTGACAGGAAGTATCCGAATTTAGCAGACCTTGTTCTCATCGATAAAGTGGACACGTGACTGACTAGTTAAAATAAATGAAGGAAAATCAACACACATTATTCTCCCTCTCAAGCAAACCTCAGCGCCCCAAACTAAAACTAAATGGTAAAAATCTACAACTGGACGAAAACCACAAATTATGTAGGCATAACTTCTGATCGACGTTTAACATGAGACACTCAGACAGAAGGAACTAGACAATGTGGAAAACAAAGGATGGCAATCATGAAAAATTATCTGGCACAACTTGGAGAGCACATGCGAGTGAGCTAAATAGGTTTTACATGGGGTGAATGAGACCACTTCTAGAGTATGGTATTGCAGCATACAAAACAGCAACTAAGTCAGATTTCGTGACGATCAACATACTCCAAAACCAAGCAATGAGAAATTATAACTGGTGGTATGAGATCAACACCTATGATAGAACTGGAAAAAGAAATAATACATTTGCAATGGAAGACAGAAGAGACACAAGGACTAACAAAAAGATGAAAAAATCATGATTGAATCATCTCATGCACCAGAAAAAAATAATTATGACAATTATAGATAGAAGACTAAAGTGGAAAAAAAATTGTGGAATCAACAAAAGCTATGCAGTAAGCAGATACAATAAACTATATGACACCAGCTAAACCATTCAAAAATACATACAAACCACTGTGGACAAAACTGCGTTTTACCGAGCTACTAGATAGTAATTCAGACATATTGTATAAAAAAAAACAACCTAATTGGGGAAATAGAAGACGAATAACTCTAAGAAACACTACCCATACTTCTTCTGGACGCATGCCTATACAGATAGATCAGCAACTAACGCGTCAGAAAATGGAGGAGCAAAAATTATCATATACGTTAAAAATGTAGTACAGTAAACTTTCTGTTGGAACAGGAAAATATTCAAGTAACTTTTATACCAGAGGCAGAAGCTCTAAAATCTGCAGCTGAAACTCTCTTGAAGGAGAAGATTAAAGAAGAAAATATTGTATTTCTCACTGATGCTCTGTCAGTAGTTACAGCTCTAGGGAGTATTGGAAACGAAGACCTAGACGATCTAAATGAAAGACCGCATAGCAGTAGTCAAAGATTGAGAACTGTGGATCAGTGGATTCTATCTCTCTGCAATTTTCCTAGAAGCGAAGTGGCAGACAAGTTGGCAAAGGAAAGTGGTAAATTGTATCCGCCAGATACAATCACAAATTATGAGGAATCAGAGAGGTTTGTCAAGAACAAATACATGGACACATGGAACACGAAACACCAGGGCTACCAGAAAAATGATGCATACTTTCAGTTCAATAGAAAAGAAAAAGTTACACTTTTTAGACTCCGAATAGGCCACAACGGATTGAAGAACGACAGCATCAACACTCTGATGAATGTGCCTGTGCAACATGCAAAATGCTGAACATCTGCAACAATCATGCCCAACATATGTTGAACAGAGAAGGCTCTTGTGGCCACCACCGGTACTATATCGGTACAAGCTGTATGGTGCCGTGACCGACCTTGAGCTGACGAATGCTTCTTTGAACTTATTAACATTGACGTCTAGAGGTATACGCTGAAGAAGCAAAAATAATGGGTGCAGATTTTCTTTGGCATTATCTGATAATAAATAATATAGCAGCTACAGAGGCAACGGGAGTATTCTTAACCATACTCCTCATACCAGATTTGTGCTATTAATTCAACACATGAACGCTAGTTCTGGACATATCAATAAGGTAAATATCACTGAAATGAACATTTTCAGACATTTTATAGAAGTAAACTTGAGAAACAGAAATTAGAAGCGAAGAATTAAGAAGACAATTAGGAATTATTTCCGCAGTTGGTGCCTGAAGTAATGTTTTACATCATTAAATGATTTTTCCTTATGACAAGATAGAAAGTGCTGGGACATTAAGACAATCAACAACAAAAGCCACGAAAACAACAGACTGAAAGCCATTCTCCAAAAAAAAAGTGAAGTAGGCCGGATACTAAAAACTCGTAAATGCTATAGAAAAGAAACCCAAAAAAGATATGCACAAGACACCAGCCTATACTTTCCCTCTTGACGCTGAAACGAAAACGTGGAAGGAGGCAACAGTAGAAATAGAGTTCTGGACCCAATGTTAGGTAAATAGGTTGATTGCAGTTAACATAGTTTGACTGCTGGCGTCTGGGTCACCCATCTAGAGATGACGTACATAAACCTCGTGACTATTCCACTTACCCTGGGTGGTCTGATAAGCAGACTTTTCATTTGATCAAGCCAGTAGGGGTCAAAGAGGGAAGGTAAACTCTGTCACACAGAACAATGCCATGACGAAATTGATTGTGTAGCCGAAAAGTTCAAATGTCTAGCCACACAACATAAAAAAGTCAATTTCAGAGACAAAGAAAGAAATAGAAGTAAAAGAAGAAAAGATCTGATCGCCTCTCAATTATTAAGAAAACATGAAAATAAATCCATAATGGATTATCAACAAGTACCATGCCTGCTGTGGTAGATGATCATGTCTCTCCACAACTTTCAATCACAACAGTTATTTATCATTTCTGTTGTTGACCTTCTGCCAAGCCATTATCTTAAGCTGTCTGATATCTCTTCGTCCCTCATTTTTTCCCAGTGGTTCTCTTCTCATTACTTGGCCAAAAAATGATGATTGTTTCTTCCTAATATTGGAAATTAGTTCTCTTTTTGCTTTGGCTGCTTTCATTACGTTTTCATTACTCTTCCTAGCTGCCCATAGTATTCTCAACATTCTTCCGTAAAATCACATTTCTACAGCCTTCAGTGATTTTCTTGTCTATTGTTATATTGTCCATGATTCACATCCATATGTTAAGACTGGCTCTACATAATATTTAAGAACTCTTTTTCTTGTTTCTTTTCTATCTATCTATCTATTGACCTTTCGAGCCGTAACCGGCCCATAGGGCGTAGACCAAGATACACCTTCTCCTATATGAATTTTTTGTTCTAGCAGTTTTCTTTAAAGATATTTTATCAATTGTTTCTTTTGGATTGTATGAAATAATAATTCACCAGTCAATCAACAAAAGTAGAAAAAATCTGTGGAAAGCGAATGCCAGTTTCACTTAAAGCACAGAGGAATAGAAAAAAAAAGAAACCGATGAATTGAATTTAAGATAAAAATAGACGTAGGGAAAAGATGAACAGTTGAAAACTATTATGTCAGCCAGGTTAACTTGAAAACTAAGTATAGGAACAATGAACAAAAAAAGTGTAATGAGAACACGGTGTGTTTTGTGACAAACACAAGAACTGTTTTGTACTGAATAGTTTTACACAATCTCAGTTAAGTCAAAAGGTAACGAATGAACATTGCTATAATCACTTTTAGAAATTCTCTGTTTAGGATATACCATTTATCTAGCAGCTTCAACCAATGCAAAGTTATCGCGTACTTCCTTACGGTACACATAATACATGACTACAGAGAAGAATCAAATACTGGATAGAACATCCTAATACAAAATGAATGGCACACACACACACACACACACACACACACATAAGTTGTCAATGATAAAACTACTATTAGTACTATCTTTATGGCGCTTATTCCATTTTCTGTGAAAAAAAAAACTAGGGATAATTCCTGCCGGAGAGTATAAAGAAACAGCAGATTACATGGTTTGGCCACGTGATAAGGCAGAAAGATTAAAACACAGCACAACGAGTCTTCAACAAACATTGCGAGAACACCAGATCGATGGGTAAGCCACGAAAAATATGGATTGATGGAGTATTAGAAACACTAGGAAACATAACAGCAGGATATGCCAACAGAAGAGCAAAAGACCGCAAATTATGTCTTAATATAAGATTTTATTATTATCTATCTATTGACCTTTCGAGCCGTAACCGGCCCATAGGGCGTAGACCAAGATACACCTTCTCCTATATGAATTTTTGTTCTAGCAGTTTTCTTTTAAAGATATTTTATCAAATCTCGCCATCTGTCTCTGTTCTGTGCAAGCAGTTCTATCTCATTGAGGGAGCCGACTCCTGCTGCTCTTGCCTCTCTCATCAATGTTCTTCTCAGTGTCTCCCTGGTCTTCCTCTTTTTCTTTTACCTGTTGTTTCCCATATGAGGGCTTGCTTTGCTATTCGATTATTATCTCTTCTCATCACATGTCCAACGTATGACCATCGTCTTTCTTTATTACTGAAGATATTAGTGGTTGATTGGCGATTTCTCTAATTTCCTCGTTTGTTTTGAATTCGTTCCATGCTATACCGAGTATTTTCCTTAGACATTTATTTTCGAATGCGTTCAACTTTGTTTCTATATCTCTTGTTGTTTTCCAGCTTTCACACGCATACGTAAGGGTTGATAGTACATTTGATTTGAATAGCCTAAGTTTTGTGTTTGTGCTAATGAGTTTTGATTTCCACAACTTTTCAAGGCTTCTGAAAGACATTGCTGCTTTAGCTATTCTGATTCTAATTTCTTTGCTCGTATCCCCTTCTCGATCAATGTGACTTCCAAGATAGATTAAGTGATTGATCTCTTCTACTGGTTTGTTTTCCATGTATATTTTGTCACTTGTTGGAATTAAACTTTTCATGACTTTAGTCTTTTCATGATTGACCTCAAGCCCAATTTTGCTGGCTATTGATGATAGTTCATTTGTGTTTTCCTGCATCGTTTTTATCTGACTGCTGATGAGAACTATGTCATCAGCAAAGTCGAGGTTCTCCAAATGGTCTCCTTGTATCCATTCGATGCCTTTATTACCAGTGCAGCATTTCTTCATTATGAAGTCCATAACAATTCCAAATAACAAAGGCGATAAAATACATCCTTGTTTAACCCCAGTTTCTATTGGGAAACATTCGCTCAGTCCTTCCTCTGTTCGAACTGCACATGTGTAACCATCATACATGTCTTTAATAATATTTATGATTTTTGATGGTAAACCATATGCTTCAGAATTTTCCACAGAGAATCTCTATGAATACTATCAAATGCTTTTTTGAAGTCGATGAAGTTAAGTACAAAAGGTTTTTGCTTTTCAATGTGTTCCTCCAATATAAGTCGTAGAGTGAAAATGTGTTCAAGACAGCTTCTCCCTTTTCTAACCCAGCCTGTTCTTCACGCATTACTGTATCTATTGAATCCTTTATTCTATTTAGGATGATTTTGCAGAATAACTTTGAGGCAACTGACAAAAGTGTCACGCCTCTCCAGTTGTTACAATCTCTAAGATTGCCCTTTTTTGGGATCTTAACAATGATTCCTTTTTTCCATTTATGAGGCGTCTTCTCTGTTTTCCAAATGATGTTAAACATTTTTTTGGAGATGTATTAGATTATGGCTATCAATTGCCTTGAGGATCTCAGCTGTTAACTTATCCTCTCCAGCAGCCTTGTTATTGGTCATAAGCTTTAAGGTGGTTTCTATTTCCCTCAAGGTGAAGTCATCTAAATTTACATCTAATTCTGCTGCTGGTGTTTCAGCTTCAAAATCTATTAAACTGTGGTGTAGTGGACGGTTAAGAATTTCTTTGAAGTGTTCCGCCCAACGGGCTTTTATGTCTGCGCTTGTTGTTAGCATTAATCCAGATTTGTCTAGAATTGGTGTTCCACTGGATGTATAGGTGTTTGTCAGCATCTTTTGTACAGTATAAAGAGTTCTGCTGTCTCCTGTAAATGCAGCTGTCTCTGCTTTCTCTGCCAAGTTGTCTAAATAAGCTCTTGTATCTCTTCTTGCTGAACTTTTCACTTTGTTGTCTAATTCTGTGTATGTTGCTTTTGCCAGAACCTTTCCAAGATCTGTCTTTACATTAGTCATGGCTCTCTTCGCTTCTCTTCTTTCTTGATGTATTTCCACGTGGTGTCTGAGATCCAAGCTCGTTTTTCCATTTTCTTTATTATTATAAACGATTATAAAACGATTTTATATTTATATATAAAAATAATACATTATTTCAGACCTTGACGCAGAAAGAAAATGAGATAAGAAAGAAGTTTCCATTTTCTCGGATATTCGAAGAGGTAAAATTGGGAGCTGAAATATAAATTCCGTATCCTCCCCAATGCAACTGCCACGTGAAGTATACGTCTCAACTAGTATCCTCCCCAATGCAACTGCCACGTGAAGTATACGTCTCAACTAATATCCTCCCAATGCAACTGCCACGTGAAGTATACGTCTCAACTAATATCCTCCATGTTTGAAGAAAAAACTGTCCCGTCCTTGATCCTCCGTCCACCTGTCATTGACTGGCAGACATTATATACATTTTCCAAAAGGCCATGTGTTTAAAGAAAGTGGTTCAGCAATCAAAATCACGTGAAATATTATAGACGTAAGGTATAAAACAATTTGGAAAAAGCCATACCTGGGACAGACAGCCCGTAACAAAGAACTAACTGAATACCTCTGTCTATTTCAACACAAAAAGAATTATGCGAAGATATAAACAGACATAACGCGGAGACATGAATACAAACAAACGGCGCTTAAACATCGTTATCAAAGCAAAATAAACATACAAACACATTTGCTCAATTGCTGGTAAATAAGATATTATAACTGTGTACATACAGACAAAAATGATTGTGTACTTCTTACATATAACAATAAACAAGACCCATACAACAATAAATCACCAGATCGCTGACTATAAAACCATGCGTTCACCATTTTTTATGGCGTGATTTATACCACCGACACACGGTTGCTGACACCCGGGCACGCGCAGAACAACGTATTCAGAAATGCTCCAGTAATTGACATGATAGTTTTAACGTGTTCGCAGACGCCTAAGATTCCTGAAGCGCTAAAATTCTTAATGGCTTTTCAATTATAGTTTTGTTCTCTCCAAACTGTGAGCGAATTAACACGTTGTAAGTTTCTCCCTCTCACATAGCCCCAATAAATGTATGTATATCCGTTCAATGTATTGTCCTGTTATTATCCCGTTTTCAGTTTGTAATTGAGTTCTAACATTTCAAATTCCTCTACTTTGTGTTTGTTTTGTGTTTAGTTTGCTTACAGTATCTTCCTACGGATCGCGTATCATGTGCAGAACATTGTAGGATACTGTCTACCGGACGAGAGTGTTCATCTAAATTTCTTTTGAAATGTTTTTTTTTTTATTTTCCGAAGTTATGATAACCCATGACTATATGAATATTTTGACTATATGAATTTACGACGTTCATTTTCCGTTTCCTTCCGTCGGTTTTATTTACTATAGACTCCGCTAACCTTTGACTAAAAAGTCTGATCTATAAGGCAATGTAATTGTTTTATTTTAGGGCACCCTCCATTGATCTTTGCATTCCACCAGTGCATACCTGCATGGGAACGATATAGAGAAAGACTATCGCCTACGACAGGCGCCATGGTACTTGATGTTTTTTCCCTCCAAAAATTGAATATAATGATTTGAGACTGATCATTGTACTGTAAGTATTATAGAAATCCAGTGCATTGGTGAACAACCTTGATTAAGATTTGGTTAGCTAAGTAGGGATATCTCCTACAAACAGAGGAATAAGACGGCACCGTACCTCCGCTAATCGCGAGAAACCCTTGTTCATCTGGGTTACGACGTGAAATCATGAGGGCAGGTGGTGGATGTGTTGTGGGAGCAGCCGACAAGTAGTGCCGATTATAATCTCCAATTCGTGATGGCAGGTAGAGGATCTCAGTTGTAGACATTGTGGAGATTTTTAAGTAATAAAGTCGCCGCGTCCTGGAAGTTTCCGAAGTCTCATTAGTGCCCCAACAACCCCCATGGTTATGAGAATAGAAAGAAAATAAAGATTGAAAGCAAAATTTTCTAGATTCTAATTAGATGCAATGTTCTTCCTATCTGCTGTATGCAAATATCGAGATTCAGAAACGTGTGTAGGGTTTTTGTAAGTCAATTTTTATATATTGAAAGTCTTGCACATGCAATAATTATTTTTGCTATATTGACACAAGTTATGCACTTATTTGTTTCACCAATGACACTTTACTTTGCATTAGATATTTGAGTTGTTTGTTGAAAGGTGATTTATGAAGAGTTCACATCTAGACATCATATAAAAGTTTAAGACTAAATTAATCCGGTGCACAAAACGAGGATACTTGTGTGTGATTAAAATCTGTTCGCTTATTGTTGTTGATAAGTGCAGGTGCCATCAATCTCTGGAGAGGTTGGTTCAGATATAGTCGATGAGCCTGCTGTACTATAACTTGCAAGTCATGTCAGAGTAAATAACGTAAGTGTCTCGTGCACTGAAGACATGTATGCACTTTTGTTGATTGTTGACCACTCGCGGAAAGTGGCGCTGTACTTGAGTGTGACTTGCGAGCGACCTTTCTAGATGGGCATTATTCAATAAAACAGCTTCTTTGGAAAACATGGATCGATCATGCAGACCAAAACGGTCAATCTATTGCAGCAGTTAACAACAAATGTTGGTTCATGTCTGTCAAATCTGATTATGATTGCTGGTCTCTACGTAGCATTATTGTCTACCTATTTCTTTCAGCAAATTTTAAAATGATAAGTTGGTAGATTGTACCGCATACTTTCGTACAGACTACAATACAATACATGGCATCGCTCTTTCAAACTGTTACTTGTTTCCAATATTAGCATTGTCTTTATTTGATGCTTCCATAATGTTGAACCTGTTTTAGGCATTTTTGCTTGCACCGCATACTTCATCGGTGTGTATGTCCTGACCAAAATGCATCTGGGATAAGTCGATAGTTTGACATAAAAAAAATAACTTCTGTTGATAGACGATGGGTGGTGGATCTAAATGGACATTCTCATGAACTGGCAATGTAAAACTGTCATTACAATGGAAATGGTGAAGTCAAAGTCTGTGCAAACTGCAGCGAAATGATGCAGCCTTTCAGTCGTATTTGTTTTGTATTTGAAACCAAGACCGAGTCATCTGCATATAAAAGGTCATGTATTGTCTCAGTGTTAATTGTTTTTATGCTTGAAGTATTCTAAAGTTAATCGCCAATCAATATAAAACTGGAGGTCTGCTCTCTCATCACAGTAACCGAACGCGTCCTTTAGCATGGCGGCAAGTCCAGGCGATCTGAGATAAGGGGCATAGATTTGCTTCGAACTGTTATTAAAAGTCAAAAAAATTCAAAGCAGTTTTTCTAATCCAAAAAAATCGATCTAGCACCCTATCGTAAAAATGTCTCACCATTCCGATGAATGTCTTTGATATTTCGCCATAATTTTCCAAAGATCTCTGAGGTCTAATAAGACACTTACTATACATATGCATATTCTTAGCGCTAATTTTTGTAACTGTCTAGCAACAAATGTTATATCTGTGACTTTTCGACTTTTCCTATAATTACACTGACTGGGGCAACATGAACAGTGCCTGTTACATGTGTGATGGCAGTCTGTTAAGAAATATTTAGGGAAACATTGTCAGTTATACGCATAACAGATACAATCTTTGCGCTATCGTCTCAAAGTTGTTAACTCCCTTTTTGCTTGTGAAGATGTATGACGAACACGAAATCCTGCAGGAATTAATTGTCCCTGGCAAAGTTCGCTAGTTCTCTTTGTAAACTTCTTCATCAACTCAACACCGCCATCTTTGTACAATTCTGCGGAGATTGAGTCACATCCAGGAATTGTATCCTTTTAATGGGGTATAATTCGATCACCATTTCATTTTCTTGCTTCATCGGATTATTACTCATTGCCCTGGCTATTTCTATATCTGGCATACGGTTGATCACTTCGTCATTAATGGAAAAGGGCTTGTTTAAGACTGTGTTTCGAGAACAAGAGTTTTGCTAACTTCCCTTCGAAGTTTGACAGTCAATGTCATGATGAATCTTAGACATGATATTGTAGAAGTTTCTCTTATAATTTCTTCCAGGAAAAGTGATTTTCCTCAGTTTTAGTTCCAAGCCTGTGTCCCACATTTCACGAAGCCGCAGCTGGTCGTTGTGTGACGGGATTCAAACTCGTGCCGTCAATTGATAGCTCGTTGCTGATGATAATGACAGATTACTTCACCTGAATCTGATCTCCTTGTTTAACTTGATTGATTGCTCAACTTGATTAGTTAACTTGATCTACCATGATCTTGATTATCTGATAATGATTAACTTGAACTTGATCTGATTGACTGCCTGTAATGCCGTTCTGCCTTGTCTTGACTTGCGCCAACTGTGAACTATCTTCGAGCTAACTTAAGAATTACAGCTCTTGTATGAGGATATGGGGACCTCGCTTCCGTTACCCTCGTAACTCGTTGGTACATCGCCAAGTGTTTTACTCCGTGATTATGTTTGGGCCAGACTAGCCCTCTGGATACAGCTTTACAATCACATCTACAGCCAACTCAGTAAGTAAAGAAGTCTCATTGTAATTAATAACTTCAATGCCTTTATTTACACAAGTCCACTGAATCATAGAGAAATCGAACTCTCAATACAATAGAGTCTGGGCGGCGTGGATGTCCGCTCCAGTTGTCAAAGTAGTGCTAAGGAGGTTCTGACTCCCTCCTAACTATATCCTAACTAAATTCATGACTATCGTCTCATTACACATTACATCAATTATCTATGTCCTCATTCTCTGAAAGATAACGCCACAGAAACTTATAAAACATCTTAATGTCACTTCACGAACGTCTATCATGTTCTCATTCTCGGAACATATCATTACAGAAACTTAGACAAACATCGTAATGTCCACTTCACAGTATAACTAGAGAACATCCTGTTTACTAAATCATCACTTCTACGAATAGTTCCTCTGAACTGTAGTTCTCTTCTGTACTGCTCTAAACGGCTCCTTGTCTAGACTACATGTGATTTAATCCAACGGAATTATCAACAGTCTTATCGTCCCCTACACACTTTCTAACGAAGACGAGCATTTCGCTCCACTACTGTCTATAGTCTTAGCGCTAGTAGGGTCTCTTATCTCACTTAGACTACATATGACTTAATGTCTGTCTCTATCTGTACAGTCCTTTAAATACTCACTTTCTCAACCAATCAGATCTCGCCATGTTCCCTCTCAGCCTCGAACTGGCTCCACTCCCCCATTCTCCCTTACTTTTGATCACTCTTCCTGTTTCTTGAACATTCTATAATATTCACAAGATTTACCCTTTTCTACTTGTTACTATAACTTATAGTTCACCTGCCACGTACCACTTATTTAAACTACATCGTTAACTCTACTCTCTTTGTTCTCTCTTCAGGCTTGGCTGCTCTCCCTGACCCAACTCATCCTTACTATTCTAATCTGCATGCTCGACCCTGAACTTGTCTACTGTCTGATGAGTCTTGTTCTCCCCTTCTCTCAACAACCCATAATTATCTTTCAACTCCCATTCCACTATTACAGTTGTGTGAAGGCAATTTTTCAGCCGATTTGAATAGGTATATACAGTAGGTGAGAACTTCTCCATTCACGAATTAGCAGATTGCCTTTTTCGGTATTATGCACATTCAGTGCAACTGGTAACAACAATCACATATTTTGATGCTGTCCCTAGATTGTGACTGATTTGACCTTCCTGCAAGGCTGCAGTTGTTTGTAATCAGAGCCACCACTCCTAAAAATAAATAAATCCTATCAGACTGACGAGCTGTCCTACCAGAATTTGCATCAAGTTTTCTGTTTTTTTTTTATATTGGTCTGCCAGAACTATCGTGCTGCCTACGCATTGATTTTGTTTTTACTTACATTTTTCTCGGCCTTTGATCTATCAGTGTGTGTTCCCTGGGTGTGGCATTAATGTGAACCTTAATCTTCTGATTTCCGCTGCTGATGCTATTGAAGTTGGCGGAAGTTACAGCAACTCCTGGTTTTAGAGAGTAGCTGTTTGCACCTGCAGCGGACGAGAGGAAATGCCGTATTGTAAACAACAATACCAAAACGAAAAGCATTGACTGACTGATCATGGTAGTTATCGTCGAACAAATTGTGATTTTGTGCAAGCTTATGTCCAACTACTGCTAATTTACACATTCTGTATCAGAAGGAGTATCTTGGTCTACGCCCTATGGGCCGGCTACGGCTCGAAAGGTCAATAGATAGACAGACAGACAGATAGATAGATATGTCCAACTTGGGAGCCACGATAGCTCAGTGGTTAGTGAACTGGACTACAAAGGACAAGAGGTAGGGTTCGATCCCCACCGACGGCTCCGATTCACCCAGCTTTTAATGGGTACCAGATTTTTTTCAGGGAAAGTAAAGCGGCACGGGCATAATACCGACCGCATTACCCCACAAATAATGTGCCGAAGGTCTGCAAAATTTATGGACACTAACATCATATTCCCTATACGCCACTTGGCGTGAGTATTTTACTTTTTTTTTGTCCAACTTATTAGCGATAGTGTAATAGACTTCATATATGAGAGCAGATTAGCTGAATGATTAGTATCGGTGTTAATGATTTCTGTCTGAGTGCAAAGATCTGAAAAAATACAACAATGCCCATATGTCTTTCAGCCTGAACGCGTCGAAGTATTTAGAAAATCTTATATGATGATATTGTGTGATAGATTAATTTCATTTTAACATCACCATTTTGTATTCTCTCTTCCCCCCCCCCCCCCCCCCAAGTACGTATTCTTTATGATGTGTACCTTGGCAACCACTTCTGCATAATGTGATGGTATAATCAGTGTCATGAAAAAAAATGCTTGCAAATATCTTAATGCTTTATTTTAGTGGGAAAAAATGTGTATAAGTAAACAAAATATCATTTTGTGTACATCTGAATTAATATCTATACTTTATCTACGTTAACTGTGTGAAATTAACTCTGTGGCCAGGAAAACATTACTGCTAATTGTTCAGAATGGCGACGTATAATTATCGAGAGTTTTAGATTTATTATTGGGTCATCGTCATTGCACTCCGAACATGTCCATAGGTGCTCAGACCCCATCAGCATGTCCCGCAGTGTCCAGCGTCTGAAGACTCCAGTTGTGTGTTGTTTCACAAGTCTTCTTACACGCCTACTAAGTTTCTCATTTCTGGATGTACATATCGTAACTCCCATCTCTTTCATCCGAAAGAGTGACGTAGACTTATGGTTGTTGAAGTCCTGTGTCCTTCTCACATCTCGGAGGTCATTGATGACGTCCGACCGTTTCATTTGTTGACCGTCTTCAACGACAGCACAGTTAGTCAACCTGTCTGCTCTTTCATTTCCCGTGCTCCCGTATATCCAGGGACGCCAACAAAGATGTCCTTATGTATTTTTGACTTCTGTAGTGACTCTACCCATTGCCTGCAGAGCCCGCCTCCACTTTTCTAACATGCTCATCGAACCACTTAGTATTCAGGCCTGGGTGTAGTCTTGTAACTCTAATCAGATGATTTCCCTGGTCATTGCCATCACCTCCATAGTCATGCTATTCGTCGTCATAACGTATACACCACTATCTTCTTTGACTATTCTGCCTGTCTGCTGTAAATGCCCATGCACTCCTTTGGTGTCGTAGTACAGATACGTCTGTATAGATGACCCAGATGAGACCGTTGACCTCCGCATTGACAACGACTGAGTTATAAAAGTAAAAAATTAAAGTGCCCCGTCACGCCAAGTAGCGTATAGGGAATATGGTGTTAGTGACCATAATTTTTATAGTCTTTCGGCAAATGATGTTGTGTTTTTTGTTGTTGTTGTTGCGTTCGCCATCTTTCAACTCTAACGAAGTCCCTAGAGACTAGGAGCTGAATTTTGCGTAAAAAAAGTAAAGTAAAGTACCCCCCGTCACGCCAAGTGGCGTATAGGGAAATATGGTGTTAGTGACCCTATATTTTACAGACCTTCAGCACATGATTTTTGGGGTAATGTGGTCGGTATTACGCCCGTGCTGATTTTACTTTCCCAGAAAAAATCCGGTACCCATTTTAAGGCTGGGTGAACCCGGAGCCGTCGTTGGGATCGAACCCTACCCCTTGTCCGTAGTAGTCCAGTTCACTAACCACTGAGCTATCGCGGCTCCTACTAATTTTTTAGGGAATTAGTAAAACCCAGGTGTCCTCGCCAGGATTACGAACCCCGGCTGTTGCCGTGGTAAGCCAACCGCCTATCGATTGCGCTAACCGGACACCCTTGAATTTTGCGTGCTAATCCATTTTTCCCTGGCAGCCGTGTGCACATGGGTCCCTCGCCACACAGGCAGATAACTCCGACTTCGGAGGTACTCATGTTTTTTTTTCCGTCGATGAGTAACTGACGTTTCAAGCCGGGCCTCGCTGCTGAGACCAGGGGTGGCTGCCGCAGAGAGAAATCATAAATAAAAATGCCAACCGGTGTAGCCGAGATTTGAACCCACAACCTCTCCGTCCCGAGGCCGGCGTCTTACCTCGAGACCAACCAGTCCCCATGGACTTGGAATATGAGGAAACTGCAACAAGGAACACTTTTCATGCATAGCCTGCAATGGTTCCTGCCGCCTATCAACCATGTACCGGAAGTTCACGTCCTCTTGAAAATGATGATCGCCATATTTCTTTAAAAATGTATAGCGCTTGATGATGTTAGGCCATCGTTGTTGATTCCAATTCCGAACATATAAACACACAGTTAGTCGTCAGATTATCCCCGTCGGACATCAAACAACAGACCGTAAGGACCGGCATACGGCCGGTCTAGCGATTTACGATGAGCCATTACGATGACATAGCATACATAACATGTCGCACGCACAGTAATGACGCGCCCTTTAGATTCCAGATTACTCTGGTAAATGCAGCCTATGACGCACAAAACACGGTGAAAATTCCCTAAAGAGATAAAACTGCAGCTGACATTTCACATTAATTTCACATTAATGAGTAATTTGTAAATAACTTGCGTCAAGCAAATCCAAAAATGGTCATGAACAGCACCAATGTGACGTAAAGCGCAGAACAAGCCTAGATGGTGGAAGGTCGCATTCACAACACTTGATTTGTCGAAAATAGGTTAAATTTCGGCAAATCATTTTTGGGGTAATGTGGCCGGTATTACGCCCATGCCGCTTTACGGTCCCAGATAAAAATGTCGGTACCCATTTAAGGCAGGGTGAACCCGGAGGCCGTCGATCAGGATCGAACCTGACCTCTTTTCCTTTGTAGTCCAGTTCACTGGGCTATCGCGGCTCCAACGACTGAGTTATTTCCCTAAATAAATAAAGAGTGTGGGAAAGGACTTTCGATCAATATGGCGGATAGGCGGCAGCAACAGTTTGGGCTCAGTCTGAAAAAAAGTGTTCCCTGTTGCAGTTTTTTTTCATATTCCAAGCTCGGCTTGCTACCGGAGCTACTGAGTTTAGCGCTCTGTGGACGCCGTGAGCTGTGTTTTTCATCGGGACCGTGTTTCGATGTTCTGATTGGTTATGATGAATAATGATATCGTATGACGAAGGACAGTTCAGCTGCATTCACTTTCGGCGCAGCTCGGCCTTATCTATATTGATGTGTGCTGCTGTTGCTATGAAGGGGACAACAGCTGCTTTTCTCTTATTGGATCCTTCCAAGAGATGGGTTTTAATTCGGATGATTCCACTGGCAGGGGCGGTTGAGCAATTATCGATTTTAGTGCGTTTGTAGTGATACCGGGGCATTCGACAAACCATAACCATAATCATGTCGGGTGTAACAATACACGAGAATATGCATCTGAATGACGTAGGCACGGGTATCCACTCCTCGCCAGCGTTGATATTGGAAAGCCTATAGACCTTTTAGATGACATCTTATGCTCTGTCCTTCCATGATTTGTCTCTTTTTAACCTGACACCTTTCCCTGTGTTGAGCTCGTGGTGCAATGGGTGCTCTTTATCTGCACTTATCTTCAGGTATTTTCGTGTCCTCCAGATCTAGATCCTGTCATCCATGGTTGAAAAGTCAAGAAGATACCTTTTGCTACAGAGGGAGTGTCCCTCATACGCCCCAATATAATGCGTATAGCTTCATTCTGTATTTTCTCCAGCCTGTCCTTTTGCGTCATACTGACAGTAAGAATTGCTAGCGCAAACTCGATTGGTGCGAGGACTAGTCCCTGGAAAAGAAGGGTAAGTAGTCTCTGCTCGACGTTCGTTGCTGCCATAACCTTCAAGGCGGCTAATCCTTTGCCGGATACTGTTATCACATGGTCCACTTGGTCCCAAAGACACAGGCTGCGATAAAACTTAACTTCGAGGTACACCATCAACCTGTCACGATAATCCGTGAGATAAAGAATATAAAAGACGGCGATCGAAAGTGATTACCCCACATATCAAGCTTTAACAAATTCTCTGCGACAGGTCAACATTCAATACACTCCGCCCTCGCAGCAGCATAATTTCAGTTATCGTATTGATGTTATCACCATATCATAAGCCACTGTAGCAGTGGACAATAATGACGTTGTTCTGACAGACACCAATATACGAACTACACAACCATACGATAAGACATAATCGGGAGGACATTGCCTGGGATATTTCGGGCATTTACAATATTTTTTGGGGGAAGGGGGGATAATCATTTTAGCCTTTGGTACGTGGGTATCAACTTTCCAAATCTTGATATTACTTGTTCTGGGTATCTTCTGTGTTTGTCATTCATGATGCTTATTCCTTGATAACAGTGGATTATTTACTCACAATCAAAGACAACTGTAGCACCATTAACGATCTATGATTTCGTTTTCATTCTTTGGAACGTTTTCTTTCAGATTCACTTTGTAGCAAGTCCAGCACCAGATTCATGGCGTTCTTCTGGCCCATTTTCCAACAAGGAGTTAAAATGTAACTGGTTGTTTCAATGTCTGTGATTTGTCCCTCCTCACCATAAAGACTGCTTTTTCAAAAATGTATATGACAAGGTCTCTAGTAAAAAGAAAATGTAAAGTCCCCCGTCAAGCCAAGAGCCGTATAGGGAATATGGTGTTAGTGACCATAATTTTTATATACCTTCGATACATGATTTTTGGGGCAATGTGGTCGGTATTACGCCCATGCAGGTTTACTTTCTCATAAAATATCCGGTACCCGTTTAATGCTGTGTGAACCAGGAAGCCCGTTGATCAGAATCGAACCCGACCACTTGTCCTTTGTAGTCCAGTTCACTAATCACTGAACTATCACGTCTCCAATGTCTCTGGTGATCACTACTAATTGAGCTATTGTCTACAATGATGTCAACAAATCAAGTAAAGGTAGAGTACGAGACTTGAATCGCCGTCTAAGCACGCGAGCTCCCACCCATATGTACTCGGCCGCCTATCCAGAAGTTTTCGGAGACTTCTGGATAGTGTCGCTTCAAACATCGAAACTCACGATGCGAGGCGGCATTCCTCACCTTCCCAGAGTACTCCCATGGAACCAATTTCTGCCAGCGGCTTCGTCGACCTCGGGGGTATTTTTTTTCCCAACCACGAACATAACCAGTGTACAATTCACACTTCTTCCAGCGGGAATCCAACACGGATTGTCCGAACGTCGGTAGTCTAGTCGGGTGGTTTTTCCAACTAGGCTACCGAGGCCCCATGATGTTTCCATGCACCAAGGGATGAAGCAAAATCAATAAGAATAATTAGAACAAGTCGCTTAAACTCAGAAAAAAAAATGTAAATTTGTATATTTGTTAGTACTGCGTCTTGAACGGCCAAAAAAATGTCTCTGTGGTTAAAAAAATATATAGAATAATGACATTTGCACGACTAAAGGAAAAATATGTGCCATAAAGACTTGTCAATAACAATACGGACTATTTACATAACATTTACATTTTATTAGATTCTACATTAGGACTTATTTTCATGTTGGTTCTTTTTGCTTTGTTTTCTCTTTTCTACCTTTCTGTTGTCTTTTGCTTTCTTGCATTATAAAAATTCAAGCTTATATTCTTCTTTCCTGGAATCTCAAACATACTTGTTTCATCGCTCTCTCTCTCTCCCTCTCTCTTTCTCTGTGTCACTCATTCCTTCTACCCCCGTCTGGTGATATTTATTTTCAATTTTGTAAGTGACATCTTATACAGTCACCTTGTTGTGAATATTGATTTTATAGTAACGTCGTTGTAGAGATGTTACAAAAAGCAAATGCAGTAAATACTTCTTTCAATCTGTCAGTGTTAAATGTTTTTATTCCCGTTTTCATATTTTTGGGCACTTGAAGTTTCTTTAATATTATTCTAGCTACAACTAGACACGGTAGTTATTCTCTTCTCCTTTTTTCGCCTTTTTTCGTTTTACACGTAGATCAGTGGTGAAGCTTGTTTACGGTAAAAGTCGATTATCAGGCGCCTTTCGGCTCGACACTTCCTTCTTGGGCATTGTTGGATATTTTTAATTAAAAATAAAAAGTAAAGTACCCCCGTCACGCCAAGTGGCGTATAGGGAATATGGTGTTAGTGACCATACATTTTACAGACCTTCGGCACATGATTTTTGAGGTAATGTGGTCGGTATTACGCCCGTGCTGCTTTACTTTCCAGAAAAAAATCCGGTACCCATTAAAGGCTGGGTGAAACGGAAGCCGTCGATTGGGATCGAACTCTAGCTCTTGTCCTTTGTAGTCCAGTTCACTAACCACTGAGCTATCGCGGCTTCCATATTTTTTAATTGCTTAACAATTTTACTCTGTCAGTGGCCGTGTTGGTCAGCTCTTTTAACTTTTACCTGTCAGAGATTCATTAACATGCACATCGTGCAAACGGGAGCTCTTTTCTTTTAGCTCTCATCCGAGAGGACCAAATATAGGATCTCACTATCTGAGAACCAGGGGAGGTTTAAGAAACGAAGAAACCACGATTTGAAGAGAAAAATCTAAGATTTTTAAAACGTTTTTTTTTAAAACATGCCTGAATAGTTTTTTTTTCCCCCCTTAATTTCTAAAAGTAAGAATAATAAAATGTGACATCTTCTCAATATTCCTGTATGGTGCAGAAACATGGACATTAGACAAGAAAACAGAACAGAGAATTCAAGCCTTTGAAATGTGGATTTATAGAAGAATAGGTAGAATTGGGTGGAAAGAAACGAAAATAAACGATGAAGTTTTAAAACAACAAAAATTAAAAATAACTACTAAACACAATTAGAACACGACAAATAAGATTTTTGGGTCATGTTAAAAAAACAACAGACTATTAAAAGTAATATTGGGGGGGGGATACAAGGAAACAATGGCAGAGGCAGACCAAGACTAACAAGTACAAGTAACATTAAAAATTGGATAAATCAGTCTATGACAGTCTGCATCATCAAAGCAAGAAACAGCGAAATGGCGCTCCATGGTAGCCAACCTTCGATGCGGAGACGGCACTCAATGATGATGATGAATCTCTTGCGCATTGTTCATTACCTGCACAAAAAATATGGATTGGCAACTTTGGGAAATGGCTAGGCATTAGTCCTAAGAGTATGTGACCAAGTAACATATAAGTAAACATTAAGTTTATAATGGGAACTTGTATATATATACTTGCACTGCATGCAAGATTCTTTTACTTCGTCTTTTTCTGTGATCATGACTAATTCATACTGTGCTTCCGGACTCTTCCATGAAAGTCTGTTTCAGGGCGCTAATTCCGTCATCAATGGTTGTATGTAAGCACTGAATGTTTGAATGTAATGTCCTTTAATAATGGAGTTGATGGCTAGATGTGCCTACATGACAAGCAGGTCTATTATACTCAATTATTTTGAATTTGCTCTTTGAATTTGTGTAAACTAGAAGAAGAAAATCCTGACACGCACTGCACTGAATAGGAAATATCGTGTTCCCCATGTTTTTTAAAAATATCATTACATTATTTTTGGTAATGTAGTAAGCATCACGTTAATGTTGTCTTTTCTTGCCAGTGAAAAAAATCAGGTAACCCTTAAAGGATGGGTGGACTTAGAAGCCGTCGATCAAGATCGAACCAGATCTCTAAAGGAACACGACCTCTAGTTCTCATCAAAGTAATTCATTACCAACTGCTCAACTACAACTTTCTTTTATTATTATGACAACCGACAAAATATAATGAAGTCAAGTAGATGCGCGAATTGATTGATACTGGAATGAAAGTGTTGCAAATAAACAAATATGTCTCTGCACACACACACACACACACACACACACACAAATATGTATGTGTGTATTTTTGTGTGACGTCTCAGAATATTTACAAACGTATCAAAGTAGCACGACAGAGAAGCAAGGCAGAATAGGGGATAAAAAAAAAGTAAAGAGCCCCGTCACGCCAAGTGGCGTATAGGGAATATGGTGTTAGTGAACATACATTTTACAGACCTTCGGCACATGATTTATGAGGTAATGTGGTCGGTATTACGCCAGTGCCGCTCTACTTTCCCAGAAAAAATCCGGTACCCATTTAAGGCTGGGTGAACCCGGAAGCCGTTGGTTGGGATCGAACCCTACCCCTTGTCCTTTGCAGTTTAGTTCACTAACCACTGAGCAATCGCGGCTTCCAGAATAGCCGATAGGTCGACAAAAATCAATAAAGACGAGAAGAAAATTCAGATGACGTAAGCGAATCCAGATTATAGTGCATTCACAAATGTTTGCTGTTTAAAAAACTATATCTCAATATTAGTGAAGTATTAATGGTTGAAAATACATAGGTATATTATCATCAACATTATGTTAAAAATTTCCCCCTACTATCATGTAAAATAGAAAAGATGTTGTCTCTTAAAGGTAGAGAAATATATCTTAATCATCGCTTGGTTATTATTTATGAGTTTTACAGATCACATTGTGGTGGCATTCACTTGGCCGTACAAAATAATGCGTTTCTTTTAAGAAAATCCTGAACTAACGTGTACATAATAAATGTAAATGTCTGGTCGCGCTGGAAATTTAAATACTTTGGATCGAGATTCTGCATTTGCATTATTCAGAGGCGTCTCATAACTAAAATTTGTGGTTTCATGTAATGAAGGAGGAAGAATGTTATTGACGGAAAGATGGTTTGCACTTCATTCTTTCGACAACAGCGCTCTGTTCCGACCAATCGATTCTGAA
This sequence comes from Megaustenia siamemsis, assembly GCA_032433765.1. Taxonomy (NCBI): domain Eukaryota; kingdom Metazoa; phylum Mollusca; class Gastropoda; order Stylommatophora; family Ariophantidae; genus Megaustenia; species Megaustenia siamemsis. Next base: position 103,851,662 of record JAVIAB010000092.1, read on the forward strand.
CTGGGTTGGTTGATTCTGTCTTTATACATATATATTAAACACGCAAATTCAATATTTCCTTAAAGGGATGGATGCCGAATCAAAAACAACACTGAATATGTAAGTGGGAGAAAATTAATGCCACAATTCATTTAGCTACTCCAAATGATTAAAGACAACTGCATGTGGTGATTTCAAGCGCAAACGCTAATTGTATAAACAATGTTTTCTATGGGAAAGTGTTTGCGAAAATATATTTTAAAAGTGTATACATAACAACAATTATGCATATTTCTTAGGAAATAAAATATACCTGCTGAGGAACAATATATGCCTCTGGTTTGTGAAAGGAAATAAATATACATCATTATTGGAAAATGGGAGCCGCGATAGCTCAGTGGTTAGTGAACTGGATTACAAAGGACAAGAGGTAGGGTTCGATCCCAACCAACGGCTTCCGGGTTCACACAGCCTTTAATGGGTACCGGATTTTTTCTGGGAAAGTAAAGCAGCACGGGCGTAATACCGACCACATTACCCCAAAAATCATGCGCCGAAGGTCTGTAAAATATATGGTCACTAACACCATATTTCCTATATGCCACTTGGCGTGACTGGGGCACTTTACTTTTTTATTATTGGAAAATATATTTTTTTCCACGCTAATAATCAATACACTGAAAAGAATAACAAAAAAATGACTGTTTTTAATTTATGTGCTGTCTACATAATATTTGTGATTAAAGTATTAAGGTTTGGATAAAAATAGTTCCGCATGCAAAAAAAAAAATTTCTAGGATAAGTAATAGTACTAGGATATTAAATAAATGGCACCAGCAAACCATTGTAAACGCACTATAGTGGCGAACATGTCAAGACAGAGTTAAGCATTATTTTAACATACCATAGCAACCAAAAGTGTAGATATTAAAACTAACATTGTAAAACTACAATCTCACATTCCGAAGTTTGAGCTCAAAGAATACGTTTAAAAATAAACAGTCTATACAGTATGTCTGCAAAATTAATGAACGTTGCTGGACAAATTGGAATAGCTATCGTGTGAACATAACAAAGTAACATTTAATGAGTTAAGATGACAGTTAAGATTATACCCACCTGACAGAAAAAAATGGCAAAACAGACTGTGCAATGCAATATTTCTAAAGTAAAGTAAAGTAAAGTAAAGTAAGGTAAAGTAAACTAAAGTAAAGTGCGAGACTGGAATCGGCGTTTAGCACGCGAGTTTTCACCCATGTGTGCTCGGCCGCCTATCCAGAAGTGTTCGGAGGCTTCTGGATAGTGTCGCTTCAAGCATCGAAACTAACGATGCGAGGCAACAGTCCTCACCTTTACAAAGTTCTACCCTGGTGCCCATTTCCTACAGCGGCTGGGTCGACCGCGGGGGTATTTTTTTTTTCCAACCACGAGTAAAACTCACGCTGCTTCCAGCGGGAATCGAACACGTCCGAACGTCGGTAGCCCAATCGGGTGGTTTTCCCAACTAGGCTACCCTACTAGGCTAAATCGTGTTAATTTAGGGTAATAATTGAAGAAACTTGATTATATAGTACCAATTGCAGTATGTTTATGTCGTAAATTATCGGGTTACAGGTCAACCTAAAATTTCGGTCAAAGAGTTCTTAAATGTTATGTAGAGCAAGTCTTAACATATGGATGTGAATCATGGACAATAGGACACCAGACAAGAAAATTACTGGAGTCTGTAGAAAGTTGTCTGATTTTACAGAAGAATGTTGAGAATATCATGGACAGCTAAGAAGAGTAATGAAAACATTCTGAAAGAGGCCAAATGAGCTAATTTCCAATATTAGGAAGAAACAATCATAATTTTTTGCCATGTAATGAGAAGAGAACAGTTGAATATATTGTAACAACTGGAAAACTTGAGGGACGAAGAAATAGAGGGAAGCAAAGAGAAAAATACCAAACAGCTTAAAAGAATAGCTGGCAGAAGGTCAACAACAGAAATGATAAATAACTGTCGTGATCGAAAGTTGTAGAGAGACATGATCACCTACGCCAGCAGCCCGGTACTTGATGATTATATATATATATATATATATATATACATATATATATATATACACAAACACTATAAACATCACGGACGTGCACATGTCAGTGTTTGTAATACATGTTGGTAGTACCTATAATACAATAAACGCAGCTAGTGGAAACTTTAGTAAAACAAATACAGCTGGTGGTAACTGTAATAAAACAAATACAAGTTGGTGATAAATTAGTAAATATACTAAGCAAATACTATTGTTCATAACTGTAATGAAGAAAACGTTACTGTCAGTAATTTAAATAAAACAAGTTTAAAAGGTAGCATTTGTAGTAAGATAAACATGGCTGGTGACAATTGTAATAACAGATGCACATCTGTTGACGACTGTGTTTAAAGAAACTTGTTAATTACTAGAATAAATGATTGGATAATTGATAAAAATGTCGAGAACAGAATATTTCAGCAACTTTAATTGAAATGCAATTAAAAAACACTGCACAAAACACACACACGGCTTTGATTTAACAAAATAGATATGAAACATACTATTTGAAACTAAAATACCTCTCAGAACTGTAAAATATCTGACGGTAATTGGGCTAACACTACTGTTAAATATATATTAAAACTGATTTTCACTTTAGTAAAATAATAGTTATACTTAACCAGTTAAACACTGCTTATTAATACTACACATACCTGGTGAACCATGCATAGCCAGTCTCTATAATATTGAAACAAATACCTTGGTTTGACCCCATTATCGCTGTATTACCCGCCTCGTCTTGGCTAAACACAAGACAACTCAACGACCTCAGCTGCTTTTAACGACATCAACTTCGAATTAGCCCCAGTCGTCGCTTTCATCTCGTTCAAATAAATCTCTTTAGTTTGAAATACACATTATGACCCGGACGTACGATGCTTTGATGCGAGACCTTTTTCCCAACCAGAGAGTAAGATCGAACTCTCTCATTGATTCATCAATCTATTACTACCGATCGCAGAACACCTAACGAATTAGTGCTTATCTTCATCGTGAGGCCAAATAAAAATTAATTCTTAGTTTCTCCGATCAAAAACTGCCAATAATAAAAAAGCGAACATAAGGTAAAATGAGCTGTTACAGTTTCAAATATAAGACATCATAACATGTTTTCAAAGATTTTCATCTTTATTAGAATTGATTGTGAGAGAAACGTGAAGTTCAACTGCAAAAAAGAGCGTTTGTTGTTGTCAGTATTACTATAATTATTGTTCTGTATTGATTGAGAACATTACTTCTGAGAGTGAAAAACACGTGTTTGCTGAAATAATTACATGGGTACTCGGCAATCACATTAGAGATCCAGAGGCATTTGTGGAAATTATGATTATCTTTTCGTGTATAGATTTGAAAGCTGTTAGAAAGAAAATATACATTTTTATATTAGTAGATGTGTTTTAGAATAGCTCTATTGTTAGTCTACTAAGAAGAAGAGGTCACATCCCATCCAACCTGACAGCTTCTAGATTCACTCAGACTTAAACGGTTACTACATTTTGTTAAAACAAATATAGCACTGACGAAATACTCACAACATTACTAAACAAAATAATAGCGCTCAGTCTAAACTATTATGGACATTAATACCACATTCTTCAAAAGTCACGGGTATGTCCTTCCTTCCTTCCTTCCTTCCTTCCTTCCTTCCTTCCTTCCTTCCTTCCTTCCTTCCTTCCTTCCTTCCTTCCTTCCTTCCTTCCTTCCTTCCTTCCTTCCTTCCTTCCTTCCTTCCTTCCTTCCTTCCTTCCTTCCTTCCTTCCTTCCTTCCTTCCTTCCTTCCTTCCTTCCTTCCTTCCTCCTTCCTTCCCTTCCCTTCCCTTCCCCTCCCTTCCCTTCCTTCCTTCCTTCAATCCATCCTTCCTTCCTTCCTTCCTTCTTTTATAATATAGAGAGAAAGAATTACTTGAAGAAACATTTGTATGGATCATAGTAAATAGTAAACAATGGAATTTGATTGCACCGGTAGTTGCAAGAATCTGAAGTGACCCATTATGTCCCAGTTCAGCTGAGATTAGTCATAGGGATGAGAAATGTACACATTCAATTAATATATCATAGAATAAAATATTGGATAAACAGTGAAGAATGAAAGTATGCAACTACTTATAGTTAACTATTTAAATAAGAACGGGAGCCGCGATAGCTCAGTAATTAGTAAACTGGACTACAAAGGACAAGAGTTCGATCCTGATCGACGGCTTCCGGACGAGGACATTGTAATACAATAGCAATCTTGAACAAGAAAGTGAAATATGGTTATAGTACAATAATACAAATTGAAAAATGAAATAAATAGTCAAACACGAAGAGTAATAACATCTAATTTAGAAGCGCGTTTGAGATGTTAATTGTAGCAAACAAATGACGTAGCCGTAACGTTTATAGTTTACAGTCTTAAAATTTATCATCGTGATAAAAAAAGATATCATTGTTATGATGTTGAATAATAAATTACTATATATTTTCACCTAAAGTCAAGAAAAAAAAGTAAAGGATACCCTAGTACTGTATACGAAATCGCTTTGTGCTGTGTGTTGAATATTATCTTATTACTCTTATTTCTGCAACCACAAGCCACATCCAACTACATAGAGAGAAAAATAAATTAGGAAAACACTCCAACCAGCCTGATGTTTTCAGTAATAGACGGCTGACAACACTCTCCCCACAACCGCTCCTGCTCGCAAAGCTGATAACGTCACGATAGTTGTGGTATTTTCTCATGTTATTATTTGCCCGGAGGACCATTTATATAGTTGTCTGTGCCACAGACACATTTATTGGTGACGTAATCATGCCAGGTTGCCCTATTTTCGAATTAAAATCTCCGGTTCCCATTTTCAGAGGTTGGATGAACTCTCGAAACTGATTTCTCTTAAAGAACTTCTCCGCAGTTAGTTATTGAACTTGAACCCACTGGTCGATGGACACCTGAACTAACCACTGTATTCACAACAGCTACGATGCTTAATGGACAATCTGAAGAAACCAATAATACAACAAACGATTTAACTATTTAACGCCAGAATTATTTTGCTGATTTTTATTAGAATTATCTTTTTTTAGCGTCGGACTGATCTCATTGTTAGGTGTTACATTTGACAACACACACTCAGGGCAAATCCGTGGATGCTCATTTGTTGTTATCATATGAACAAGTAGACTCAACTATACAATACAACAATATTACAATAAATCAAATTTATGTATACAGACCTAGCTATACATTTTTTTCCTAACATATAATCGTTGCAATGTAAACCAACATTAGAGACATCAGCTTACCGATCCCTGCCCTTTTTCTTGTTTTATCACCAATAGAAGAAGATGAAGATGATGTTGAGGACGTATATGTAAAATAAAACAGAGAATGCTACCCAACATGTAAATAATATCTAGTGGTCCGATATGATTCTGACATCGTAAATTCTAATTGTCAGAATCGTTCTCCGAGATCATCAGCGCAGCTTTAAATGTATGTATGCTTAATTGTTCTAGTTGGCAAATGTCTAGGGGCAGTGTTTCTTTCATTAAAAATTGCTGCCGAGAGTTGGGGTGGGGAGGGGGGGGGAAAGGCGGAGTGGGGGGAGGTTTATTTTCGAATGGGTGGGGGGTTTGCATTTAAATAGACACTCAAATGTCTTGGCATACATGTTAAGCAGATTTTAATCAGCCTTGCCTCTTAGTGATTTCAACCACTGCTTTTAAACAAAGTGAACTTTCTGAGCATACTCAATGAACCATTGAGAAAACATATGAGTAAAATGTTAAGTGTGTGTCTCTATCCCAGCTATTGTCTTAGTTTCTGTCATTGCCTCCATCGTTAAGCCACTTGAAGTCAAGGTGACACACTGCAACCTTCCTTGACAATTCACCCTCCACCCCCTCTCCCAACCTAATTCTTTGAAGACCCGTGAGCTCCATCCATGTTTATCATAAGACACATCTGACTACTTCACTCTCAGAAGAATTATTAAACATCTAAGCCTTTACCTGTGTTTCCACGGTCACTGTTCTCTGTTTCATTTCACGTATACTGAAAAGAACGTAAAGCCTGACAATTGTACCAATTATTAACCAGGTTATACGTCCTCAAGTGAACAAATCTGTCGAACAATGTTCTCGGTCTTGACCTATCCAAGATTTCCTTCTCTTTAACCTGCTACCTTTCCTGATCCTCCTGATCCCACCATGCAGTGGATGTTATGCGTCAGTGTCGACTTGAAGTTTGGCACGTACTCGACAAATTGTTATCCTGCCTTTCATAGTAGAAAAGCCGAGGAGGTATCTTGTAACTCTTGTTGATGTGTCTTTTGTGCATCCAAGAATTGTGCGCATAGCCTCGTTCTGAATCCCTTTCATTCTTTCTATTTGCTATGTCTGACGTCTGTTGAGAAAGTCAAAATGGCCAGAACACATTATAGTTACTTCTGTACATAAGTACAGTTACAACTTTAAAAGTAAAGGAAATGTCAATAGCGCAGAGGTTAATGGTAGGCTTGGTGATAAAAACAATGTTGGTTCAATTCTAGCCCTGGCACTCCCTAGTCTACATAGCAGAGAAGAAAGATTGGAACGTTTAATCGTTTACGTGGATAATGTATTAATAGTGGGGAAGAACTCAGGTTCTATAACCACAAATACTTCAGCGCAATGATAATTCTATTTCCTACAACATTGTATGCTATAGGGCATCTTTTATCACTATTAGTTTTAAACAACACATTAATAAAGAATTTAAGTACATATACATTCAAGCTTAAATATACATTACGGAGTTCAGCAACAAAACAAAACAGTTTAAATGAACAGTCAGAAATATAAATATTCATGCTCCACTTTGTCAGCTGCCGCTCAGCAGGTGCAAAAGATCAATCAGCTTTAGATGCCACTAGTGTTGTCTATCATTTGTGCTGTTGATTGTTATTATCCATGCTCAGCATGTTATCCTTCTTACATCAAGTGTCTCTTCGTTTAATTGGTTGAGCACAAGAAAGAGGAAGAGAAGAAGACATTCTTTGTTTCCTTCCCATGCATTTTATTTCCGGTCATCTTGACATTCACTATCAGTTCAGCTTAGAAATAAGTACCTGACTCTCAGTGCTGTAGAGAATATAAACTGCAAGGACGTGCTCTTGTTCACTGATCTTTAAATAATGTGGTCTAGTGCGGTGTTGTTTTACAAGTTTAGTCTCTCACGACAAGGTAATTTACTGGGGATTCTTTACCATAAATCGCCATGTTTGTTGTTTGCTTCATGTTATTGTGGTTAGAAATATTCAAAATCTTACTTGCAGTTTTTTTTTAAGAACAAGAAGATACGGTAACAGAAAATGAGGGGTGACTACTTTGAATAACTAATTAACATAATAAGACTAAAGCTTCACAAATAGTAGAGTTTCTCTATTTTGATTAATTATAGTGAATGAATCATAACGTAGTATGCTTATAACGATCATATAGCTGATCTCCTGTCTTGTTGTATATTCATAATTAACTCTTGTATAATATTCATACTTTATGATAAAGCATTCGAATTAATTTGTTTATTTCTTTTTTGTCTTATTCCTTCTTCGTTCTGTTATTCTTTATCACATTTTTTCTTTATATTGTTTTACTTCTTCTTTTTTCGAAAATAGGATGTATGTTGTATTATGCTGCATGCAGTTTACATCAAAGCAAATATATATATATATATATATATATATATATATAGATATATATAAGTCAGTCCGACTGTTTTATCCAACTTCATAGAGGCATAATTTGTGACCAAGTTTCCCTTCCCCTTTATATACTTACTCTTTTCTGTAGACTGTGAAGTCTTTTATCGCCATCTATAAGTGTGAAGTTTGGGATTAGTCACCTCGATCGATATGGTTCCTGATGGTGATTTATAAAAGTTTATGTTTCTAAAGTCACATGTTCTGAATGTGGAGACAACCGAAATGTTGTTTTGTTGAAGAATGTTGAAAATATCATGGTCAGTGGTAAATGACGTCTTAAAAGAAGCCAAGGTAAAAAAAAAACGCCTTTTAGTAACTCAAGAGTAAACATTCATCATTCATGGCCATGAAATGAGAAGGGATTATCTGGAATATATTGTGGCAACAGTAAATTTGAGGGAAGAAAAGAGGAAACCAAAGATAAAAGATAAAGACAGTTGAAGAGAATGTCGTGATGGAAGATCGCCAAAATGGATAAAAATATAAATTAGAAAGTTGTTAAGTGACATTCAATTATTCATTGAGGACCGTCTCCGCATTCAAGGTTGGCTACCATATAGCGCCAATCCGGTCTGTCTCTTGCTTTAATGGTGCAGATTGTCATAGGCTGACTTGTCCATCTTTCGATGTTACTCATCTATGTTAGTCTTGATCTGCCTCTGCCTCCTTTACCTTGTTTTTCCCCTTCCAAAATTACTTTAGGTGGCTGCAATGTCTTTTAACATGCCCCAAAAATCTCATTTGTCTTGTTTGTATTGTGTTTATTTGTTCTCGTTTCATTTTTAGTTCTTTTAAGACTTCATCGTTTCTTTTCTTCTCTTTCCATCCGATTATTCCTATTATTCTATAAATCCACATTTCAAAAGCTTCAATTTTCGGTTCTGTTTTTTGTCTAATGCCCATGTTTATCCACCATACATGGGGCACGTCCAGCGAACGGAAGAAAAACGCATCCCCAAGCAAATACTATATGGTGAACACGGAAAAAGACAAATCGGCAGACCTAATTACAATATAGATATATCTGTAAATCATCTCTGAATGATTTCTCCCTCTGTGAAAACCACTGTTGAACATCTGGAAAGTGATCGCACATCATGGAGAGCATGTATAAGGGATGGCATAACATCATTTGAGACTTGCTAATGCAAAACTTAGAAGAGAAAAGACTCATGAAAAAGGATTGAAAACCTTGTGGATCAGTGGACCTGACTTGTTCATCCTGTGGACGTGTGTGTTTGTCAAATATTGGTAGAATTAGCCACGAGAGAAGCTGCTAGAGAAAAACAAAACCTAAAGAAAATACACTGTAGCCTCCACTTGACCATCTGACAAGATGAAAAAGGTCATATATACACCATACAGGAATGTTGAGAAGATATAACATTTTGATATTCTTAGTTTTAGCCCTGGTGTTATTTATTTTGAGGTAAGTTCATTTTTCATGGCATAAATATTACTTTTTGCAGTTCCTATTATTTCGTTTATTTCAGTTGTACATTTTCCATCACTGGTTATATAGTATGTCCAAGATAGATGTAGCTTTGAACTGTCTCCAGGTCTATTCCTTAAACTTTGATATCTACTTGTAGGTTTTGAGTATTATCTTTGTTTATGACCATAGATTTAGTCTTTTTGATAATCATATCTAATCAACACTTTTTTGCTTGTCATCTTTATTTCATTAAGTAATTATTGTAGATCGTACGGATTTCCTGCTAATGTTACAGTATCATCAGCATATCTTAAGTTATTGATTATCTTTCCATTAATGTTTAGGCCTGGCATCTCTGTGTTTTTTTTTAAAGATTTACTCAGTGTTTAGATTGAACAAGCTTAGTGATAGGATGCATCCCTGTCTTACTCCTAGTTTTATATTATTGTGTGTAGAGTCTTCTTTGTTATATGTTATTATTGCTGTTTGCTCCCTGTATAAATTACACATTAGTCGTATGTTGAGTGACAGGATTACCAATATCAGCAGACATGTTACTTGATAGTGGTATATTTGGTATCAAGAATATCGTACGTCGTTATGTACTTTGTGAAGTCTAAGATAATGACATATGGATAGTTTGAGAGGGACTTACTTTTTTGCATTTGACCAGGGTGTTCTGCCACTTTTTTGCATTTGACCAGGGTGTTCTGCACTTTTTTGCATTTGACCAGGGTGTTCTGCCACTTTTTTGCATTTTCAAAATGACATCTCAAGGTGTTTGTATCACTTCATAGTTTACCAATAAACGAGCTTATCTAGTAAATTTTTTTGAACAAAACGTTGCAATGTGTGCGCATTAAAATGTTGCATTTCTATTTGAAGGATAATTATTTCTAGCCAGTGAAAAAAATATAAATTAGGGATCATTAAATAATCATTACATTTTAAAAGAATAATAATAACAATCGACAACAGACAGCAAACAGACACATCGATGGACATTTAGGTAAACAGTAAGATAGATAAACAGACACAAATTCAGACAGACAAACAGACATACGCACGGATGAACCGAAAGACTGACAATACATAGAAATAATTTTTAAAAAAATTATTAAGATTATATTATACAACAATACATTAACATCAATAAAAACCAAGATGCTTTAAATGTTATAAAAAGTATACGATCACGTTTCATCAATATTTATAGGCAGTCTTGACATATTGAAGTAAGTCCTGCTGGACAGTTGGACAGGAAATTAAAATCTTTGCAGAACACATAAATGCAGTTTTACAGTACAATGTCAATAATGCATTCGGGAGCTAAAATAGTTGTACGAATATCGTAAACGTCAAAGCTGAGAAAATGCGAATCATTAACTCCAGAAGAAAACCATCATCATTACCATTGTGCCATGTAATTAGAAAGGTAGAGCTGGAATACATAGTAACAGCTGGAAATTCGAGGCAAGAACAGGTAGAGGAAACCATGGAGAAACGATATTACATAGTTTCAAAGAATGACACATTAGAAATTTAACAGCTGAATATAGAGATACAAGTTGGGAAGAGACATGGTAACCTACACCAGCAACTATGAAAACGACAAACATGAAAAAGTAAAAAAAACATAAGGAAAATTAAAGAGGAAGAGCAGGCAGGATTGGACCCTCGGGAGGGACGGACAGGTTCTCATTGTCCTGTTTTTCGTAGTTCACACAGCTTGTCTTCAAAGGTTGTAGAGATATTTGAAATGTCTGAGTCCTTTGTTTGCGTAAAAAAAAAAAAAGCAATTATGTCTTGTGGAGTGTGTCGATGGTTGCTACGGTTGTAGCGATGATCGATGCTCAACGGTGTCGCTTAACAGAAAGTCTACTGTGCCACGGGTATGGTAGTAGATATTTCAAAGAGAACTTCCGTGGTCAAATAGTTGTACAAGAATCGGTCTGTAGTTCCCAGGCTACACGGGCCAGGGCACTGTATCAATATATGGGTTACTATACCTAGGGCAAAATGTGGCGAATTCGTGAGTTGAAATGTGAGGTTTAAGTGATGTGGTCTTCGTGGGTGTGTTATGGTGTTTACTTAAAGTAGTAACTGAAGATATATATATATATATATATATATATATATATATATATATATATATATATATATATATATATATATATATAATCATCATCAAGTACCGGGCCTGCTGGCGTAGGTGATCGATCATGTCTCAACAACTTTCGATCTCGACAATTATTTATCATTTCTGTTGTTGACCTTCTGCCAATCCATTCTCCCCTGTCTGCACTGGTGTCTTCCAACTTTGCACTGGTTTGCAGGTGGAGTGTACTTTGATTCCACGGAAGTGATCACTATCCTTGTGTCATCCTAATTGAAAAAGAGAGAAATAGAAGCCAGTAAAGCAAGCTCAACACATTCCGCTATAAGAACACTGACCAGAACGTCATTAGCAAAATCAGACATAGAAAACAGTGCGCCCCTCGCAGCAGGCAGGATTTATAAACACAGCCGCCCTGGTGGAACGAAGACGTCGAGGAAACTTGGCGGAGCAAGAGACAAACGGCTAAGACATGGCGGATAACCAGAAAAAAATGGAAGAACACAACCTGAGCTCTTGAAGCGTCTGAAGAAGAGGTCGACCAGAAAATTATGCACTTTAAACTATGTGCTAAGGAAGCTAAAGATGCCAAGTGGAATTATTTCTACAAAAGAGGTGTGCTCAGAAACATCGCTAGCCACATTCTGGCGCCTAGATCAGGTCATGAATGGCACAGCACGACACAAATGCATAGCAGACTTCCAGAGCACAGGCTCATCATTTATTTTCTCCTAGTATTTCTAGACCTTTCTTTTTACCTCTTTCATGTGGGTTTCATGACATTATCTGTTGTGTTATGCTGGCTTAATTTTTTCTTACACATTTGCATTTTATATTCACAATCTATTGTTCGATATACCCTTGATTGATCCCCACAAACCCTGCCCCACTCAAAAAAAAAACACATCACATAGTTCTAATCTCTCATCATGTCGTACCATCTAATTTTAAGAAATTTCATTTGGCAATTGGTTATAAATGCTTGTATTCTCTCTCTTTTCTCTCTCTCTCTCTCTCTCTCTCTCTCTCTCTCTCGCACTCACATCACATACCCCCCCCCCTTCTTTAAAGAATAAGCCACCAATTAAAAAAAAAAATATCATACATACCATCAAAGCCAGCTACCACCTTTTTCGTTCACCCCACACAAAAATATCATCTCCTCATTGTGCCTACATCGCTATCTTTTACATAATGTATCATAACAACACTTCCTCCATTAAAACCATCTGATAGAAATCACAATTTAATCAGTGCTGACAGCCGCTGTATCTAATCCTGGAAATCTATTGTTAAAAGTTGTTTGCCACAGAGCTAAACCACTCTCAGATATCTTTCATTTATAACACTTATCAACGTGCTATTCTAACAGGATAAAATATCCGCTTTTTTATTCTTGCTTTTAAATTGTCACTTCCCTAAGTGAGTTTTGGTTTCATTATTTTAAAAATGTTTCTGTAAACGTTCTATACTTTCTTGTATTACCCGATCGACTAATAAAACAGAACGGTAGTGCCAATATTTCAAGCTTAGTAATTGCAATGTTAAATAATTTACTAGATTGACTAAGAGTTCAAAAACTAACAGCCCAGTTGTCGATTTGCCAATTCGAAACTTTAAGTTTGCACTTCTGAAATTATTTCCTTTTAAACAAAGACTAGAAATCGAGAGAAATTAATTATTGATGAAGTAAAGAACGAGTGGAGACAAAAAGTGATTGAAATATTTCATATAGTGGAGACAATGCCAGAGTTTATATCAAACCAACAGAAATGGTTTACAAGTATAGACAGACAGACAGACAGACAGACAGACAGACAGACAGACAGACAGACAGACAGACAGACAGACAGACAGACAGACAGACAGACAGACAGACAGACAGAGACAGACAGACAGACAGACAGACAGACAGACAGACAGACAGACAGACAGACAGACAGACAGACAGACAGACAGACAGACAGACAGACAGACAGACAGACAGACAGACAGACAGACAGACAGACAGACAGACAGACAGACAGACAGACAGACAGACAGACAGACAGACAGACAGACAGACAGACAGACAGACAGACAGACAGACAGACAGACAGACAGACAGACAGACAGACAGACAGACAGACAGACAGACAGACAGACAGACAGACAGACAGACAGACAGACAGACAGACAGACAGACAGACAGACAGACAGACAGACAGACAGACAGACAGACAGACAGACAGACAGACAGACAGACAGACAGACAGACAGACAGACAGACAGACAGACAGACAGACAGACAGACAGACAGACAGACAGACAGACGGACAGTACAGGACAGACAGACAGAAAAACAGATGGGCAGGCAGGTGGGTGGGTAGATAGGTAGGTAGCAAGGTAACGAGATAAAACATATATGCGGATTTGGAAAGAGGAAGTGGAGATAAAATATTTATGACTGTTTATGATCGCTTTTATTTTCATTGTCATCCCTCTTTACTCTCACAAAATCTCTCTGTTTCTATCCATTTCTCTCTAATTAGTTTTTTTTCTCTCTATATCTCCTTTTTCTCTCAATGTTTAATCTGTGCGTTAAGAAACTAAAGAAGTGGAGATACCATGGAGACAGGATTGATTAGAAAACAATATGAAAAATAACACATCAAGACAAACAAACTTGAGCTATCACGATCAATATCATATTTTCCACACCATCATCTCCTGCACATATTTCCACCTCGGTCTTCTGTGTCAGATTATTTTCATGAATTAAAAGAAAATAAAATCCTAACACACCCTCACGAAAAGAAAGGTTAAGATGAACAAAGGAATTATTACAGTGAATGATCCAAATAAGAGTTGTGATAAAGCGTTAACAACATTCTACAGGCACTACATCCAAAAACTTGACATCCAAATCCGTAGTGATCTCCTGGTACATCTATAGGAAGTCGTAGATACTTCTGCATTGAGCTTTTTTATCATGAAACAAAACTGACTTATAAAATTCTTCGTTCTAGACACGAGTCTCAACCTTTTTATGTCCACATGTGCACCGGAAATTTTCTAAAAAACACCGGATTACAGTATCCAAATTTATTGTTTACAACAGCTACTCATAACACAGTTCTTTGCTCGAGCACGGTTGTTATGTTCCCATTTTCATAGAAAAATAAATATAAAGCACTGTATCTTACCAAAAAATAAATTACATACTTCTGAAGATAAACAACAAATGAGCATTAAACAAGAAAGCATATATACTGTATTGAACTAATGCGATTTTTGGACATTGCATTTTTTCACCTAGATTTTCAAAGTTGGAGATGTGTGATTGATGTCATTTCAAGTTCACCTCTACTCAAGTCTTTCAAGATACCACATCAAGGATAATTGAAACCGCTAAATCGGCTTACTATAACCATCTGATCGACGATTACAGCTTCTGTTCATTGGGAATGTAAAAACGTCAGCTTTTGCCTCTCGATATTTCGTTCTACTGAATGCCACACAATATATGACGTCACTCGCTGGAAAATTCCAACTGACGGCTACTGGTTCACCCAACATTTAATGGGTACCGGATTTTTTTCTGGGAAAGTAAAACGACACGGGCGTAATACCGACCACAATACCCCAAAAATTATGTGCGGAAGGTCTGTACAATTTATGGTCACTAATACCATATTCTCTATACGACACTTGGCGTGACGGGAGTACTTTACTTTTTTTTTTACTTCTTACTCGCTGGAACTTCCAGGCACCAAGTAAACATGCGGCGGGCGCAATGGCGTAGTTGAGAATCACAGGTGGGTGAGAATCACTGTTCTAGACTACTAACTCCGCTGGATGTCTCTGTTTCAGGTTAGAGCAGCGTATAGGTGCTTTAAGCTACAAAAATGTCTTTTTGTTTGCAATGTTATTAGCAAGTTATATTGTGTATTGTTTTTGTCAATGTTAAATTGATTGAGTTATCTTTCCATCCATCTTTCTATTCATCCTTTCATTCAACCTTTCGTCTTTTCACTCGTTCATCTACTCACTCGTTCATCTACTCACTGACCTATCAACCATGCATATAGCAGCCAATTTGCAATACACACATCTTTCTACGTGTTTATCTCTCTATGTCTTCTCTTTTAGACTCAGTCTTCTTATTTCTGTGTGTCCTTGGTCTAATCCTTCTCTCTGTCTCTCCTCATTCTCACCGACTATAATTGCCGTCTGTACTACTACATATGCGACTTTCACTTATCCACCGCACAGCCACATCATTTAATTGGGCATTTATTTAAAACTCATGCTCTTAGACGTTTACATCAACCAGTACAGGGGGTCTCTGTTGAGTTGAGTTAGAATGTTTGCTTATGTTCAGAAATACGTGGTTCGTGTCCAAATGACATTATCAAGCATTTTCAGAAATCCCTGATCTCAAACCTGAGGAGTTCAACTGTCTAGTTCTATTAAAAACGGATTATGAAACGTAGTTCTCGTGTTCAAGCAGGGCACGTAAACGACTCCTGGATGGTTGAACAAATCAGACTGTTGACCGCCTTCAAGGCTAGATTTCTAAAAGTAAACTAATTTCTATCATTTTAAATGACAGTAACCAATTTATTTAAATTAACACCCGGACTCCAGCTTAATCTCGTGATATATGTCGTCATATGTCTATGTGTGTTATGGGAAGAGATTAGAGTAGTAATGAATCATCACCACCTACAGAAGTAAGCCTGAGAGCTGAAAGGAAACACCGGGAACCCCCCCCCCCCCCCCCCCCCCCCAATTAGAGTAACATCTTAAACTTCGCGAGCAGGCCGGGTCTGGATAGGAAAAGTCAGTAATAGAGGTGCCGTTAAAAGCCCACCGTTCTAGCGTTAATCACAGAAAAATGTTGCATTTTTTCTTTGTACAAAAAGTATACACACAGTTAAACTTGGAAAAATGGTGTATTTTTGTCAATATAAACAGTATACATGCAGTTAAACTTGGCAAAATGGTGTATTTTTTGTCTATTTAAAAAGTATATGATAAACATTAACTACCGTTAAGTGGGAATATTACAGCACGAATACAATGTGATCCAAGCAAGGGTTTTGTACAAACACGGGCAGAAACAAGGGAATTAGGACAAAGACCTACGTATAGTTTAGTAGTTTATACAACAGCAATTAAAAAAACAATACCGTTAGATATGAAAAAGTAAACAAAGATATATTTCATTCTTATTTATCTCAATATATATATATATATATATATAACACATAGTTCAGCGGGTGTTATATAACATTACAATAGTTACAATACTTATTATCGGTGCTGATGATGAAGCTGGTGACTCTCTCTCTCTCTCTCTCTCTCTCTGACAGGTGAATTAACCAAGACAAATAAAATAAACAAATATGATGCTTTCTATATAACTTTCTCAATAAAGATTTTATTAATTCATAGGCGAACATATATTTTATATTTGTGCAGTAAAATTTAACCTCTCTCTCTCACTCTCCCGCTCTCCTACCCCTCCTAGATTTTTTCTCCTACCATGTCACCCTCCCGCCTCACTTTCCCTCTTTGACCACACAAACTCGAACGTGATGACAAATCAGAAATCGGGAAGCCATGTATGTGAAATAAATAAAAACTAGTGGCAGGAATGCTCTCCACCATCCACTTTGTATCGGGTCTGTTGAGCAGAGAAATGTCTACGGGATCGTGTTCGCTTAAAGAGTCTAGAAAACTTGTAAAATCTCCAAGATTACTGATTAAACAGGGAACTCCGAGAACAGCCGAATTATTGAGGGATGCGTGGAAGAAGCTTAAATCTCCACTCTCTCTGTGACGGAGGATAAAATAGGTGGCCATACTTAATTTTAAAACGGTTGTCTGACTATTACACACATCCTTTAGAACAAAAGACCAGACTGTGGTCAATGGGCGATCAGGCGGTGGAAGAAAGTACATGTGGAAACTGTTTTATTAATACTAGCATGAGTGTTTATAACTGATCAGTTTTGTTGATATACATCCCGCAAATCTTCAGGTAGTGTTGCTAAAGGGTCATCGGGCTTGAACTTTTTACTTTCAGGTGATTGTTTTTCATCTAGCTCTCTTTTGTTCGAAGGTGACGGGGCCAACTGTAATAATCTAGAAGAGCCACTGGTGAACTGGGTGTTGTAGCAGGTACCGAAGGTGTTGTAGAAGCTGTCACCGGGGAAGCGGGTATGGTAGATGGTACCGATGATGAATGAGCTGTTGTAGAAACTAATTGTTTTAGTCTCATATGTCGGGTTAAAGATCTTCGACTCGTATATGAACGTTGACAAATGGGACAAGCATGACGGATAAGAGAAGCTGGTATGGTAGACGGTACCGATGGTGAAATCAGCGATGTAGACGATACCAATGGTGAAGAGCTGTTGTAGAAGCTAAATGTTTTAGTCTCCTATGGCTGGCTAAAGATCTTCGACTCGTATATGAACGTTGACAAATGGGACAAGCATGACGGATAAGAGAAGCTGGTATGGTAGACGGCACCGATGGTGAAACTGGTGATGTAGACGGTACCAATGGTGAAGGAGCTGTTGTAGATACTGAATGTTTAGTCTCGTATGGCTGGCTAAAGAACTTCGACTCGTATATGAACGTTGACAAATGGACAAGCATGGCGTATAAGGCGATTTTCTGCCAGTATATGCTGAACCATAGCTTGGCTCCGTTTAAACTGCTTTGGACATAATGGACACTGATGTTCACCAGAAGATGTTTCATTATGAGAAACCATCTGTAGAAGATCAAATAGCCCTTTGTCAACAATACTTAACATACGTAGTTTAAATACATTAATAACATTGAATATAAATCACATCAGGACTAAAACTATCTACTTTCTAACCAATCAATAAGATAAACATATGAAAATCGAAGGAATAATACACTCAACAAGACTTAACATACATACTTTATACTCATTACCATTAATACAGTTGAATAGCCTTTCATTGATAAACCTACCGCATCGTTATAAGATAAGAATAAAATAGAAAATAGTATTCAACTTACAGCGTAAAATATACCCACAACACACGCCGCTAGACTGAACACTAGCATGAAAATAAGCTTCCGTGAATCAATTGCGCTTATAACACGAAGTCTCACATGCGACTAGTTTAAATATAATCTGGTAAATAAAAGTTGGACGACACTATTCCACCCTCGACTAACATCTAGGGTAACCAACCAGAGAATAGGATTTCAATTGGACACCCACCAACGAAATGATTGACCTCTGGATTAACCAATCAGAGAAGAGGATTACTGTGATCGTGATAACTGACCTCAGTTTCCACTTTAAGTAGTGTCGAGTCTGACTCATTACTGGGTTACTTTAATTCGATTCGGTCCAACTGTCGGGTAATCGGTGGGGGGAGATAATACAGATGGTGAGTTACTTGAACGCGCTTTGACCCCTGATGCAATACTAGAGGAGTTTCATGATATCGATTTGACCTCTTAGTCGAGGATGGAATAGTGCCGTCCAACTTTTATTTACCAGATTATATTTAAACTAGTCGCATGTGAGACTTCGTGTTATAAACGCGATTGATTCACGGAAGCTTATTTTCATAGTAGTGTTCAACTAGCGGCGTGTGTTGTGGGTATATTTTACGCTGTAAGTTGAATATTTTTTTCTATTTTTTTTTATCTTATAACGTTGCGGTAGGTTTGTCAATAAAAGGCTATTAAATTGTATTAATGGTAATGTGTATAAAGTATGTATGTTAAGTCTTGTTGAGTGTATTATTTCTTTCGTTTTTCATATGTTTATCTTTTTGATTGGTTAGAAAATACATAGTTTTAGTCCCGATGTGATTGATATTCAAATATTATTAATGTATTTAAACTAGGTATGTTAAGTATTGTTGACAAAGGGCTATTTGATCTTCTACAGATGGTTTCTCATAATGAAACATCTTCTGGTGAACATCAGTGTCCATTATGTCCAAAGCAGTTTAAACGGCGCCAATCTATGGTTCAGCATATACTGGCCGCACATCGCCTAATACGCCTTGCTTGTCCCATTTGTCAACATTCATATACGAGTCGAAGTTCTTTAGCCAGCCATACGAGACTAAAACATTCAGTATCTACAACAGCTCCTTCACCATTGGTAACGTCTACATCACCAGTTTCACCATCGGTACCGTCTACCATACCAGCTTCTCTTATCCGTCATGCTTGTCCCATTTGTCAACGTTCATATACGAGTCGAAGATCTTTAGCCAGCCATAGGAGACTAAAACATTTAGTTTCTACAACAGCTCCTTCACCATTGGTATCGTCTACATCGCTGATTTCACCATCGGTACCGTCTACCATACCAGCTTCTCTTATCCGTCATGCTTGTCTCATTTGCCAACGTTCATATACGAGTCGAAGATCTTTAACCCGACATATGAGACTAAAACATTCAGTTTCTACAACAGCTCATTCATCATCGGTACCATCTACCAACCCGCTTCCCCGGTGACAGCTTCTACAACACCTTCGGTACCTGCTACAACACCCAGTTCACCAGTGGCTCCTTCTAGATTATTACAGTTGACCCCTCACCTTCGAACAAAAGAGAGCTAGATGAAAAACAATCACCTGAAAGTAAAAAGTTCAAGCCCGATGACCCTTTAGCAACACTACCTGAAAGTGTGCGGGATGTATATCAACAAAACATGTCAGTTATAAACACTCATGCTAGTATTAATAAAACAGTTTCCACATATACTTTCTTCCACTCGCCTGATCGCCCATTGACCACAGTCTGGTCTGCTGTTCTAAAGGATGTGTGTAATAGTCAGACAACCCGTTTTAAAATTAAGTATGGCCACCTATTTTATCCTCCGTCACAGAGAGAGTGGAGATTTAAGCTTCTTCCACGCATCCCTCAATAATTCGGCTGTTCTCGGAGTTCCCCTGTTTAATCAGTAATCTTGGAGATTTTACAAGTTTTCTAGACTCTTTAAGCGAACACGATCCCATAGACATTTCTCTGCTCAACAGACCCGATACAAAGTGGATGGTGGAGAACATTCCTGCCACTAGTTTTTATTTATTTCACATACATGGCTTCCCGATTTCTGATTTGTCATCACGTTCGAGTTTGTGTGGTCAAAGAGGGAAAGTGAGGCGGGAGGGTGAAATGGTAGGAGAAAAAAACTAGGAGGGGTAGGAGAGCGGGAGAGAGAGAGAGCCGTTAAATTTTACTGCACAAATATAAAATATCTGCTCTCCTATGAATTAATACAATTTTTATTGTGAAAATTATATAGAAAGCATCATATTTGTTTATTTTATTTGTCTTGGTTAATTCATCTGTCAGAGAGAGAGAGAGAGAGAGAGAGAGAGAGAGAGAGAGAGAGAGAGTGTCATCAGCTTCACCATCAGCACTGATAATAAGTATTGTAACTATTGTAATGTTATATAACATACGCTGAGTGCTGTTATATATATATATATATATATATATATATATATATATATATATATATATATAGAGAGAGAGAGAGAGAGAGAGAGAGATGAATAAGAATGAAATATATCTTTGTTTACTTTTTCATATCTAACGGTATTGTTTTTTTAATTGCTGTTGTATAAACTACTAAACTATACGTAGGTCTTTGTCTTAATTCCCTTGTTTCTGCCCGTGTCTGTACAAAACCCTTGCTTGGATCACATTGTATTCGTGCTGTAATATTCCTTCTTAACGGTAGTCAACGTTTATAATATACTTTTATAAAGAGAAAAAAAAATGCACCATTTTGCCAAGTTTAACTGCTTGTATACTTTTGATCTATAAAAAAATGAAGCATTTTTCTGTGATTAACGCAGGAAAGGCGGGCATTTAACGGTACCTCTACTACAAACGTCAGCCATCTATAGGTCCTATAACTAAAAGTGTTGCGTTAGTAAAGGAGTTGTTAGGTGTCCTTTTCAGCCCTCAAGCTTACTTCTGTTGGTGGCAATGTTTTGACCACACTTATAAAAATTAACGCTTTATTTTTTGTGTGACAAAAGTAAACTATGAGAGTATAACCAATTGTGATCTCGGTCATCATGGCTGGCTGCAACCCTATTGTGTCCAAGGAAGATGACAGAAAGATACTTAATGGAAAATAAATTTCAAGAGAACATTAAACAATTGGAGATGTTTTGTTTGTGCTGACTACCAGATAGCTGCAGAAGACAGGCAGAGAGAGAGAGAGAGAGAGAGAGAGAGAGAGAGAGAGAAGTGAAAAGTTAGAGGCGGAGATTGTTGATTGCTAATATCAGTGTTTCACCGACCCCATTAGGTAATAAGGGCAGTCAGTGAGTAAATCAGTCCCATGTGAGGCAACCCGGATTGTGTATTCTCACTTATATCTGTGGTATCCATTTTCAGAGTTTTGGGGAATTAAAAAATCTATCAGCCGAGAAAACAAATACCTCCTGCATTTGGAACACTAATAACTTTCCAACAGGCGAGTCAATCGATTTCATCACCACCGTTGCTTCTAGATGATATTAATTCGTTATTTTAATAGAAAAGATAGAGACATCACTTACAGTTACTGAAGTAAATGTGTGTCTCTAGCATACACTGTGTTTAGGGCAGTGGGAATACATAACACCATGAGGCGACATTAACACGTTTGGCTTGAATGCGAGAGAGAGCACTTCACATCTATTTCACGCTATTTTCACCTTTCACCTTCATTTTACCAGTCAAGGTTATACATTTTTCAACAATTTAACACCCGAATTCTTTACTTGATTTGGTCATACTGATCTGACTTGCAATTTATGAAGTACCAATGTTATGAAGTTCAAGCATTTGTAAAAAAAAAAATAATAATTTGCTCCGTTAGAGCTTGTCGAAACATCATTCGGAGAAAATGTAAAATATGAAATATAGCTATGAGTTTAATAGTATATAGACATAACACATTAATTGGCCAGAAACATTAGTCCAGATTGAACGATTTAAATTTGATTCAACTTGAGTGAATTGCTTATGAATCAAATTCACGAACTTTGTAAATAAGCCAATAAATCATGTCTCAGCAAAGAGAGTTTAGATTATATTACGTGCTATTATATTTGTGTTAATTCAGCGATCCATTAACGGTTGGAATATCTCGAGTGTCTGCCTATTTGTTACTTTAGAAATGAAAACCAGATATAAATAAATATCTTGCTGCATGAAACGACATTTATTTAACATTAATGTTGCAATAATTGTTTAAATTACGTCTATAAATTAATAGACAGTGTTCGTCAGTTTTAGTTATAAGTTTTACCAAGAATGGTTGCCTTTTCGAGAAGGACCTAACGTTGAAGAAATTAAAATAAAAAAAAAAAAAACTCTCCTGATCGGTTGTAAATATAACTAACAATAGGGTTCACCTGCTTCTTTATGGACACATAACCGATACACTTTAATGAGGGCCATGCCATAAGAAAACAAGTTAGAAAATAAAACAACAACCCTAGAGATTATTTTTAAAAAGTACTTGAAACTAATGCAACTATGATAGAGAGATGAAATCGACAGGTTTGACTCAATTATTTTTGTCTACATTAGCCACACCCATTAGTTACGATTTCTACTGTTGACTGTAATACATTTACTATATTGATATTTCTTTTCTGGTATATCCATAATATCTTCGTTTCCCTCTTTTATTCATATTTCCTAATTTGTTTCCTTTCGTTCTCAAAAATTGATTTTAGTCGTAATAAATGTATTTATATTATTTGGCTATATCTTCCTCTACTATTGGCTGGACTGCAATTTCTATAATAGTCTCTTTTCCTCTGATTCGAATAATACCAAACCAATTCTAGTTTCTAATGGGAAAATAAAAACCTCTCTAACCATCCGAATTGAGTCTCGGTTGGCCTGAATCAAATAGCTAGAAGCAAAAGTCTACTGAATCTATAGCTCAAGGGACTATTATGTAAGACATGTCAGACCCTCTCGCAGTTTGTGTGGAGTACACGAAGATTATGTAAATAGTTGAGAAGTCTTGAAATATTTCTTCGTGTAGACATGCTTATTTATCCATTAGCTAGAGCGGAACAGGCTGGAATGAGTACAGTAAATGAAGTTACAATTTCTTCTGCTTAGAAGTAGCGATGAATTCTTACGTTCTTCTAGGACGGCAATTCGCTCGCAAAATTGATTATACAATTTTTTTTTTTTGACGATTGTTTTGTTTTGTTTGTATACATAAGAAAAAGATTAAAATAACTCGTTTAATTATCATTATCAGTAATACAAATGCTTCAATAGTTATGATATATAATGCGTGTTTTGTATACAAGTGTTGTAATAGATTTTTTCATGCTATGAAATGATTTATATCCGTTGTTTTCCATATTGCGCTCATTCTGTACTCTAGGTGCTACAAGATGTAATTGCTGCGTTATATTTTGATGGGTTATATTATATTGCTGTTGAAGAATTGAAATATTGATCGCTGACCTTAGACGTTAATTATTTTAGAAATTATTTGAAGACTGAAAAAATGAAATCAAAGATGTAGACTGAAACATGCGAAAGGTAAACATATTCGCTTATTAATTGTAAATATAATCAACTTCACTATCAGTATGCGTGGATATAGTAAAGTAAAGAGCCCCCGTCACGCCAAGTGGCGTATAGGGAATATGGTGTTAGTGACCATACATTTTACAGACATTCAGCACATGATTTTTGGGGTGATGTGGTCGGTATTATGCCCGTGCCCCTTTACTTTCCCAGAAAAAAATCAATCTGGTGCCCATTTAAGGCTATATGAACCCGAAGCCGTCGATTGGGATCGAACCCTACCTCTTGTCCTTTGTAGTCCAGTTCACTGACCACTGAGCTATCGCGGCTCATACATATATATGGACAAACTAAAAACACAACCTATTATAAGAAAAAACAAAGATACAATAATAATTAAAAACAACACGTTTTCTTATTAATATTGTTTACGCTTTGGAGAACTTCGATTCCATCTTGTGGGAAAATAATTCATTTCCCAATCAATTGTCTCTGATGGATTTTCTGAACTGTTAAATAAAAGAAATCATTTTAATCGATTATTGTTTTTTCTGTAGATATTTTCTTCTTATTTTTTTTCGGGCTATATTGTTCGTTTCCTAGTTCTTCATCTGGAAAGGGTGAAAACAAATAAAGGCCGACTCGCTGTACCGGTGTCTTGTATTGTATAGTTCATTATCTTTGCTCAATACCTAAGATCTCTAGTCTGGCCATACTGGACACTTCTGTTTCGATTGTTTTCCGTCAAAATGCCTTTCATATTCTTTTCATTCAGCTTCCATCTGAAGCTAGCTGTATCGACAATCTTGTGATTGTTTCGGGATCATGCCATTACTTGTGCTCCCTGCATCAAAGTTTTAACTTGTAAGTTCCATAGATTCGGATCAATCGTTCTGTAAATCATTTGTGCGGTAAATCCTCTGGAAAATTTATCAATTCCTTTCCCTTTATAACATTCTGTGAGGTTTCCTTTGTTTGGTAATTTTTCAGTTATTCCCTTGTTCTATTTTAGTAGTTTTTTTTCAATATTTGTGAAATATGAGATAAAACTATAACTGCTTTGCCATATATGCTTTTAACGGGAACATGCGTCCCATCTGTATAACGGAGATTCAGCTATATTGCAGTGCCCACAGTCTGAAGTAGAAGTCTTTCCTATACTTCGGAGTGAAGTAGAAGCAGCCGTGAAATAAGGAAAATACCTGGCATGGATACAATTCCAGGTGAACCGATTCAAGCAGAAATGAAGTCTTGATAATTGCACTCACTGATATCTGCGAGAGAATCTGACAGATATGGGAGTGACAATCATCATTGATTTTTGCTATCATTAATCATTACTATTCAAAAGAGGACTTCCGATCAATATGGATCAAGGTGGCAGGAACCGTTGAGACACTATCTGAAAAAATTCCTTATTGCAGTTTCCTCATATTCCAAGTCCGGCTAGTTGCCGAAACTACTGAGTTTAGTGCCCTGTGCTCACAGTGAGCTGTGCTTTTCATCCGGATGGTGTTTCTATATTCAGATTGCATACGATGAATTATGATATCGTATGACGAAGGCCAGTTCAGCTGCATTCACTTTTGGTGCCGCTTGGCCTTATATCTTTTGGCGTGTGCTGTAGCTGCAATGATGGGGACTGCAGCTGCCTTTCTTTGTTTGGATATTCGATGAGATGTTAATTCGTATGATTCCACTGACACGGGCGGTTGAGCTGTTATGGATTTTCTTTCGTTCGTTTGTAGTGATATGGGGCCTTCGAATAAATATAACTATTTTAAAGAAAGGAAATATGCGCCAATGTGACAACTACAGAACGACCAATCTTATCAGCCATCCAAGCAAGTTAATGTTAAAAATGATACTGAATCGATTAAAATCATAATCATAAAATATCATTGCAGAAGAATAGGTAGGCTGTCGTATGTAGTTCAAGTACAACAAATCTTCAAACACCAACAATATATATATTTATATATATAAAGTGTTCATAGAATTTGAAAAACAAGAAGAAAAGAAAACATTTGATAGAGTTGTTCATGCAACCCCACGGGCAACGATAAGGATGTACAACTTCGATGTTAACTTAGTTTGCTGTATATAACTTCTATGAGATAATGTCACAAACGTAGTTTGGTGTATATAACATCTATGAGATAATGTCACAAATATAGTTTGGTGTATATAACTTCTATGAGATAATGTCACAAACGTAGTTTGCTGTATATAACTTCTATGAGATAATGTCACAAACGTAGTTTGCTGTATATAACATCTATGAGATAATGTCACAAACATAGTTTGCTGTATATAACTTCTATGAGATAATGTCACAAACGTAGTTTGGTGTATATAACATCTATGAGATAATGTCACAAATATAGTTTGGTGTATATAACTTCTATGAGATAATGTCACAAACGTAGTTTGCTGTATATAACTTCTATGAGATAATGTCACAAACGTAGTTTGGTGTATATAACATCTATGAGGTAATGCCACAAATATAGTTTATTGTATATAACATCTATGAGATAATGCCACAAACGTAGTTTGGTGTATATAACATCTATGAGGTAATGCCACAAATATAGTTTGGTGTATATAACATCTATGAGATAATGCCACAAATATAGTTTGGTGTATATAACATCTATGAGATAATGCCACAAACGTAGTTTGCTGTATATAACATCTATGAGGTAATGCCACAAACGTAGTTTGCTGTATATAACATCTATGAGATAATGTCACAAACGTAGTTTGCTGTATATAACATCTATGAGATAATGTCACAAACATAGTTTGCTGTATATAACTTCTATGAGATAATGTCACAAACGTAGTTTGGTGTATATAACATCTATGAGATAATGTCACAAATATAGTTTGGTGTATATAACTTCTATGAGATAATGTCACAAACGTAGTTTGCTGTATATAACTTCTATGAGATAATGTCACAAACGTAGTTTGGTGTATATAACATCTATGAGGTAATGCCACAAATATAGTTTATTGTATATAACATCTATGAGATAATGCCACAAACGTAGTTTGGTGTATATAACATCTATGAGGTAATGCCACAAATATAGTTTGGTGTATATAACATCTATGAGATAATGCCACAAATATAGTTTGGTGTATATAACATCTATGAGATAATGCCACAAACGTAGTTTGCTGTATATAACATCTATGAGGTAATGCCACAAACGTAGTTTGCTGTATATAACATCTATGAGATAATGTCACAAACATAGTTTGCTGTATATAACATCTATGAGATAATGTCACAAACATAGTTTGCTGTATATAACATCTATGAGATAATGTCACAAACATAGTTTGCTGTATATAACATTTATGAGATAATGTCACAAACATAGTTTGCTGTATATAACATCTATGAGATAATGCTACAAACGTAGTTTGCTGTATATAACATCTATGAGATAATGTCACAAACATAGTTTGCTGTATATAACATCTATGAGATAATGTCACAAACGTAGTTTGCTGTATATAACATCTATGAGATAGTGCCACAAACCTAGTTTGCTGTATATAACATCTATGAGATAATGTCACAAACATAGTTTGCTGTATATAACATCTATGAGATAATGCCACAAACGTAGTTTGCTGTATATATCATTTATGAGATAATGCCACAAATGTAGTTTGCTGTATATAACTTCTATGAGATAATGCCACAAACGTAGTTTGCTGTATATAACATTTATGAGATAATGCCACAAACGTAGTTTGCTGTATATAACATCTATGAGATAATGACACAAACGTAGTTTGCTGTATATAACACTCATACGATAATGCCACAAACGTAGTTTGCTGTATATAACACTCATACGATAATGCCATAAACGTAGTACTGATCAACGTTAGTCGAGGTGAATGGTTCAGAACAACACGTGAAGTTGTCCAAGGTTGCTCACACTCTACAACTTATTTAACATCCGCTTGTAAAGAATCATAACCGATGCTTTAGAAAACAATGAAAGCACTATCAGTATTGGGGGCAGATCTATTAATAGCTTACGGTTAGCTGATGGCATTGATGGTTTTGCAGGAACATAACAAGAATTAACAGATCAGATGCAACGACTGGATAAACATCTGGTCCCTATGGCATGAAGATCAATTCTGAAAAAAATGTGCACGGATAACCCTAGGGTATTTTCGTAAAAATCAAAATAAATTTACACGAACTAGAAACAGCTGACATGTTTAAATACTTAGGATAAAGAATTTTCAACAATGAAGACTTCTCATTCCGTCCTTTCTCATTTGCCTTTCAGCGTCCAGGGGAGATATAATTTGCGGTCTTTTGCTCTTCTCTTCGCCTCCTGCTGCTGTTATGTTTTCTAGTGTTTCTAATGTTTCAGCAATCCATCTTTTTCGTCGTTGACTGTTGGGTCTGGTGTTCTCACAACGTTTATGGAAGGTTCGTTGTGTTGTGTTTTGATCTTTTTGCCTTGTCACGTGGCCAAACCGTTCCATTTATTGTTTTTAATAATAATATTATATGGTTGGGATTATTTCTAAATTTTTTTCTCAGTTCTTCATTTCTAATATTATGTCTGAGACTGTTTCCTGTCATTCGTCTAACACATTTAATCTCAGTAGAGTAAGTTATTTTTCTTACTGCTCTTGCATCTAGGGTCTAGGACTGGCATTGGTTGCACAACGTTAGGATGAAGATTGTATTGTAATCTGCCCGTTTGCCTCTAGAACTATTTCCTTATTGGACAACAGTGGTGATAGTTGTCCAATGATTTGACAAGCTTTGTTGCATCCTGAGTCTGTTTCTGCTGTTTGTGAATTCCCGTTTGTCACCAAACTTCCTAGATATTTGAATTCCTCTACTTGTTTTAGTTGTCTGCCGTCTATAGTTATGTTGCTGTTCTGCTTCTCTTTTGCGATATTCATGACTTCTGTTTTGTTTATGTTGATTTTCATGTTGTATTTTGTGCCTGTGCTGTTGAGTCTATTGAAGCCTTCCCGTAGGTCTTCGATTTTTCCATGAATGAGTGTCTGATCGTCTGGAAACCGATGCTCGTTGATCTCCTCTGTCTGTAATGGACGGGCTAACTTGCATATATAGTCCATGTAAGTAATAAACAGAATGGGGGATAGTACGCATCCATGTCTTACATCTGATCGAACTTCGAAGTGATCAAGATGAAGGCTTGAAATCTGAAACGTCGGCACATTAGCGCAATCTACAGCAAACCTTATAATGCTGAAACATTTTTGAACGGATAAGATCATAACTCTTGGCTCAAAGACCAGGGTTGTATCCATTCTTGTTATATTAATTTTTCTTTACACTCATGAAACATCGACCTTTTTATCAGAGCTACTGAAGAAAATACTAGCTCTGGAGATGAAATATTATCCTACGATATTTGGCATGTCTTATTTCGATCGAATCACAAATTACAAAATGTTGGCGTGTGCTGAGACTGCTACGATGGGGACTACAGTTACCTTTCTTTGCTTGGGAGATGAGTTAGTAATTCGGATGATTCCACTGGCACGGGCGGTTGAGCAATTATGGATTTTAATTCGTTTGCAGTGATACCGAGGCCTTCCATAACCAATAACCAATTACAAAATTAACACAAAGATACAAGCTATCGAAGCCCACAGTCTTTTGAAGATTGTGAAGATTTGCGTTTGCAAAATGAAATTGTTGACCACATATGTCAATCATCTGGCCTGGCGAAGAATATTCTGTAGGGAACTGTTAAAGGAGGGTGAAGGCGAGGTAGACAGAAAAAGAGATTGAAATACAATATCTCTCTCTGCGATCAGTGAAATACAATATCTCTCTCTCTCTCTCTCTGCGATCAGTGAAATACAATATCTCTCTCTCTCTCTCTGCGATCAGTGAAATACAATATCTCTCTCACTCTCTGCGATCAGTGAAATACAATATCTCTCTCTCTCTCTGCGATCAGTGAAATACAATATCTCTCTCTCTCTCTCTGCGATCAGTGAAATACAATATCTCTCTCTCTCTCTGCGATCAGTGAAATACAATATAAAAAAATATAAGGTTCCGAGCTATCAGAGTTCCAAGAAATGACTGAAGATAGAGATTGCACATGTTGCCAAGTCTGTTAGTAATGCCTCAATTTCGATGATTATGGGATGAAGAGAAAAAGAGAGTTTATACCGATAATTTGTAATTTATACTCGGTAGTTTATGTTTTCTTGCAATGCCTTCTATTTGTAATGCAATATATCTATTAATTGTCAATTGTTGTTACAATGTGTATATTTGTATTTTGAGCTTGTGTTATTGGTTGAGCATGATTGTTTAAATCTAAGAGATTTTGCCGACATTTTCTCTATGTTGCAATCTCTTCCACGTGCTCTTTATTTCTGAAACAATCTAATCATGAGCTTCTTAATACTTGGAATCCGAGACACGTTTCCCCCTACCCACTGGTAATAATACAAATAGAACAAACATTATTTGCACTCATAACCACCCAGTGAGGGAAAGACTACAGACTTCTTAAGGGACGACTCAAAAGAAGAGTATTTTACATAAAAAACAAAGTTCCGAGCAAAAAAAATGTCCTCTGTTACAAATAACTACAATTGACACCAATTAATGCACGGCCTGAAAGAGGGCACACGTGCAACAAGACATAAGTAAAAGGCGTAAACATAGGCAAAGAAGAGAAAGAAACATAGCCAGCTTCAAGTAGATGTTTTGGACCCGCACAGGAACAACGAGAATAGATGATGATATAACAAGTAAAGGGACAGGGTGTATTCGCAGAATATTGTGACAACATCATGGCTTCTTGGACTATTCCAACAGGGAAATATCTTAGAATCTCTGTAGCACATGGAAAAAAAGGGGGGGGGGGGTGGTTATAACATGAACATCTTTGTTTCAAGTTTAGTTTAGTCATCAGATCAGCTTCAATGCACAACAGCTTCATAGTGATCAGATTCCTTTGTTTCAGCGCATACTCGAGCATGAAGCGCGTCCTGACCCATTATCGATACTGCAGTAGATGGCTTATCTCAGACGCACTTCCGCAGTGTCGACGAAAAACTTGACTTAAGTCTCCTAAATCGCCTTTAACGACATGCGTGGCAGGTGACAATGGATATTTTTGTCTCTTCTGACTGTTGTCAGCCCTTCTGTTCTCACTCTGCGAAAAGTTGAAGTACTTGAGCATGCAAACTACCAGAACTGAGATAAGTATTGCATAGAGTATGTAACCAAAGAAGTGTATTACAATAGATTTCATCTCACTGTTCTGTATCATAAAATGAGAAGTCTGCCAAGGAGGCTAGCAAAATGAAACAGCAAAACTTGCCGATTGCATATACAAAGAAAAAGTAATTGTAATACAATTCTAATTTTATCATTTTATTTTATTATTTAACATTATAATAAAAGGAACCCCAGCGGCACGATTACGACCTTCTTGATCCAATGGAACAGGTCTTCATATAAACAAAAATCATTGCTCAATTTACTTTGTAACCACATGCACACAAAGTTCAAGATTGTGACTACAAACATACGTAGATATGAAGAAGCACCACAGTCGACACTACACACACTACGAGTACAGTCAGTACAGTGCATCGATAGGTGCACGCTGATCAAACTGAACTGTAGCTCTCTCAGTACGGATTGTTTTTATCAATTTAGCGGTTGAGATTTTTCATGTTTTTTAATAGTAATGTACAAGTTCATTATTGATCTAACACTTAATATTTTACATATAAAATTTTAGATAATTAAACAAGGAATTATATTTCCACAATACCAGGATGTTACAAAATATGTCAAAAGAATATGGTTTGATGACAGTTTACGCTAATCAAATTGAGAGTGACACACTGTGCGGCTAAACGCACATGACCGACATCGGCATGGCACATGATGCGTCGAACCGTACGAAAAGAGTTAATCTACAACTGCATGTTTCTACAGGCGCTGGTAAATGGAATCGAATCAATAGAAAAGACATTTAGTCTTTAGAGTGGAATGGCTTCACTGTAGGCGGGGCATTCCCTTTTCTGCTTAACCCCCGTTCCAGCAACCAAAAAAGTGTCCATCTCGATCATCCATACTGTTCCATTGAAGGCGTTGAGTTTTGTGAAAATGGCGTGCCTTTACGTTCACACTGTCCCTATTGAA
The DNA here is from genome assembly GCA_032433765.1 of Megaustenia siamemsis. Taxonomy (NCBI): domain Eukaryota; kingdom Metazoa; phylum Mollusca; class Gastropoda; order Stylommatophora; family Ariophantidae; genus Megaustenia; species Megaustenia siamemsis. The sequence goes on from JAVIAB010000092.1 coordinate 103,883,776, forward strand.
CGCTCTGCACTCTGTACAAATGGTGCACAGCTCATAATGGACAAATAGAGAAGACAACTTTGCTGATATAGATTGAAAAAAGAAGAAATCTTCATTCTATGTATTTAGATAAAACAAATCTTTTTGGTGCAAATTTTTTTATATACATTTAACACTGCAATTTCCTTCTGCATTTAGTTTTGTGGTAGCGCTTAATTTCTGTCACAACAGTTAATCAACTATTTCTGTCTTCAATTTGTTTGTATTATATTTGTATGTCTTGGTATATTTAAACTTGCAATTGTTGTTAATTTTGTACTTGTTCTAATTAAAACTAGAAGAATGTCACTTCATACATTCGTTCTTTTAGTATCCTTGACGGTTGTAAGAGTCCTTCGCCTGCCCCCGATAATTATTCTGTTTGATGATTTAAGCCCGTTCTATTTTGCTACTCCACCATGAACGTTTCAGTTTGCTTACAGGCAAAAGTGTACCAACAATAACTATTTTGCACAACATAAATGTATTAGTGGTTCGCAAATTACGTTTAATTTGCTTGTTCAAGATTTGTACATTTTGTTGCTTGTGTGCGCGTTATAAATTTGGCGTTAGGGTCTTGTTGTACATTAAATAAATCCAGTGTTGGAGTGGTTTTAATTTTTTTTGCAGTTGCTTGTATGTTTTTTCTTCGTTGTTGTTACTATTTGTTTACGACGAAGTAATTGTTACGTTATTGTGATGTTTGTGAACTTCACCTCAATCTTGAACTTATTAATCTTTTATTAAAGTATTTTAATTCTGCTCATGTTCGCTCTGTCCATCTTAAAAGCGAAATAAATAAAGCTTCTTTGCATTGTTGACCGTTGTCTCGTCCAGAGCTCTTTCTTGATTTATATTTTCTGTTTGTTTTTAATATCTTCAAACAATGAGATTTTGTTTACCGACAGTATCGTTATCTCTCTTATATCTTACCACCTTCGTTGTTATTGCATTAAATAAGCTAAGTTCTGTTTCACGTTTTGCTGGGATTTAAAAAAAAACGTTTACTTTTATTTGTTATTCGTATTTATAACGATGATGTTACCACACCACAAAATTGGCTTTTCTGTCATTTTTCCTCGCTTTTATTATTATATTGTTATTTGACAAAATTTTACAACATTGTGTAATCCTCAACATTATTGACGGAAATGTCAAATCCTGTCTGACTACCCACACTGGCAATCCTGTCTGACTACCCACACTGGCAATCCTGTCTGACCACCCACACTGGCAATCCTGTCTGACTACCCACACTGGCAACCCTGTCTGACTACCCACACTGGCAATCCTGTCTGACTACTCACACTGGCAACCCTGTCTGACTACCCACACTGGCAACCCTGTCTCACTACCCACACTGGCAATCCTGTCTGACTACTCACACTGGCAACCCTGTCTGACTACCCACACTGGCAATCCTGTCTGACTACTCACACTGGCAACCCTGTCTGACTACCCACACTGGCAATCCTGTCTGACTACTCACACTGGCAACCCTGTCTGACTACCCACACTGGCAACCCTGTCTGACTACCCACACTGGCAACCCTGTCCATCCTGGCAGAAACTGCTGAGCTTAAAACGCCCACTGGAATAGATTCCGGAGTGATTCTGGTGCAGAAACTGACAAACCACATTAAAGTGCAGACACCACCAAAATATTGACAATATTCCATCGTAACGAAGTAAGTTCTACCACTACTCCATATTAATGACAATAAAAGGAAATATTTTCTTCAGACACAAAAAAAACAAAACAACAACAGCAGGCAGATACTGTGAGTAAAGTGGTCTTAATCCCCTCACGGTTCTATCTAAAAGATGTATTGTGGTTAAAGAAAAAAATGTGATGAAATTGAACTGTCTGGAAACCTTAGAATGCTGAGATGTCAACTCACACCATGAGTGCTCATCGAATGATAATTAACGACAGAAAGTCTAATACTGCTATCGAAGACTGTACGACGAATGGTAGCCACTGATTAAAGTAAATACAAGAGAAGAAATAAATCAATACAAGAATATATGATGAAACACCACATCAATTACCACAAGAAGGTAATCTAAAACTACAATGTATCAGATAATGCTATTGGTAATGAAAATAGAAAATACGTTTGTCAACAAATCTATCTGTTCAGCAGCACGCGTATTTGAATAGAAGCAACAACAAAAAAATCATGTCCATGCTTTTTTCTGTGTCAGTGTCAGCAACAATTACTAATGAAACCAGGGAGTGAAGATTACAGAGTGTAATCTGAAGCCTGGGGAAAGGTTACAATATTTTTGGATTAAAAAAAAATGTAATGTTTACTTTCATTCTTTCCATCGACTATTTGCCGTTTATGTTTTATTTGTAACTGTTACAGACAGACCGTTTTGTTTTTGTTTTACTTATCTACATTGTCATTTTGTCTTGGCTTTATATATTTCTTCGTTTTGTTTCAGTTTTATCTGTATCTATTGTCTTTAGTGTAAATTTGATCTATTTAGACTGTCGTCTGCAGTCAGTTTTATCTATACTTTTTATCGTTGTTTTGTGCCATTTTTATATGTTTAACACAGTCATCAGTATCACCCGACAAGTACTCGTCACTTCTTCGGATGATGGAGATGGGAGTTAAGATGGGCACAGCCAGAAATGAGAAACTTAGTAGGCGTGTAAGAAGACTTATCAACCAACACAGAACTGGAGTCGTCAGTCGTTGGACACTGCGGGACTTGCTGAAGAAGGGATCTGAGCATCTATGGACATGTTCGGAGTGCAATGATGATGACCCGTAAATAACTCAATAAGTAGTCACTGACTGTCGTTCGTATCGTCCAACTCTATATACATGTATATCACTATCGATTTTATCATCATTGCTAGCTTCTGTTGCTACTTGCCGTTCTGTGCCAACTTTATCTGTGACTTCAGAGTAGTGTGTGTTTTTCTTGTATAACATGAACCGTAGTTAAGTCTTCATTATTCGTATGTCTCTCGTCGACAGCTGTTTGGTGCAAACTTCAATTGCATGTTATCATCCAACACTTGATGTGTACTTTTCAAGTATAATATCTTATGAACGATGAGACCGATCATCTCCTGTGAGTGATAACAAACCACTTTTGTGAGGCAATGAACACGGCTGCTTGCAAATAAAAGCTTGTGGTTAGGAAGATCTCCTCTATCTAAAAAATGTGCCACACTTGCTCATTACACGTTCCATGTTTCCCATCTTCATCGCTGGTATGCAGTTAATTGCGTTCTTTTTTGGCGTTTTGTTCGTTTTCTTTGCATTAATTTTGGTGTTTTCATTTTCTATTAGCACCCCCTTTCCTTTTAGGCTTTTACTGTCCATCTGTCCTGCTCGTTCACTTTAACGGTATTTATCTAATCCGCGTTTACACTCACAGCCTTGACAGCAACCATTAGAACGTACCCAGACCATGCAGACTAACAGCCTGTCATAAACTGATTAATTTCTCATCAGCGCTTACATAAAAACAGCATTGAGACGAAACGAAGCAGCAAACAAGAATGCCTTATCGTGGTCTTTACCAAAATTGTTTCCTGTAGCTATTTTCTATTTGTGTCTGAAAACAGATGAGGAAAACAAAATAACATCTTGTTACGGGCTTTACGCCAGACGTTAAAAAAAGGCAAGACAATGAAATAAAAATGTGTGGAATGTGTCCGATTTCTGAACCATAATAATAACAACGTGTTTGACAACAATTTGTATGTGATTAGCTGAAAAAGAGTACTTTTTTGAAATATGTACTTTATTTATTTTGCATTTTCGTAATAGTTTTACAACCGTTTTTAACATATACACATTAAAAAAATATGTTTCCCCCTCTCTCTCAAAAAAGAAGACACTTTCTTTCTCCTTTGTCTCTTTTTCCATACCCTTCAAGGTGTCGAGAAAGATGGTATGCGGAGTTCTTGTAATGTTTCCTTAATATTGTCATCCTCATGTACTCTGGGTATGCTTCCAGCAGTGCGCTATTCTCCTCTTTTACGTATGGCTTATATAGTATATAATAAGTGATAAACCATTTTATTTCTTGCTTCTGTAAGCAGTTCAAATTTGATTATTTGCCAATTGTCTTTTTCTATTCTTCTCATTTCCTTGTATTCTAATGTAAAAGCCATGTTGTTTTAGTAGTCCCTAATCATCTTCCATTTATAGAAGCATTTATTGATTAAATTCAAGTGATGATTACAGAGGGTCGGGTGAATTAGTTGCGTGGGATAGCTAATCCTATAAAATGCCCCAAATACCTTATGACGTTTTCACTGGCGAATCGGAGGCGCCATAACCTCCTCCTCGGGTAGATTCGACCCGTTAGTCAAAAAATTGCAACGCATTTAGGAGAAGGTCAACTCAGATTATAAACCTCCGCTGTCTAGCGGGTCAACCCGTTCTCGGAATAGACTTCGGGAGTAAACCCTGAGGAAAAATCCAGAGAAAGGAGCCCCTAAGGCAGTTTAGTGTTGATTTCAACATTACTCTGGCAACTTCTGCGACGCAGTTGGCACTAAACTGTTCTTGTTCTGCTAGACCTTTGGATTGCTCGGTTGCGTGGAGAGAAGAAACATGCTGCATGACCAACAACTTGTCTCTCTCTTTTTTCTGCCCAAAATCGCGCGCCCTGGAAAGGACAATCCAGCTTAAAGATGGCCGCATACCAAAAGATATACTCTACGGACAACTGGCAGATGGCAACAGGACTAGGGGACGTCCAAAACTTCGATTTGTAGACGTGTGTAAACGTGATATGAAGACTTTGGAAATAAACCCTGCAGCCTGGGAAGAAATAGCTGTAGACCGCAATCTTTGGAAACACACTCTGAAGCTCAAACTCAAACAAGAATCAGACAGATTTATAGAAAAAGAGAATAAACGGCGAAAGCAAGAAAAAAAAATAACATTTCTAGGGACACTGGAAAATCCATAGTCAATTATGACTGACGAAGGCTACTACTATATTGATTAACAAATATTATAACAGATACACAATCCAAAACTCCTAGATCAACTGACAGAACGTATCATTCCTGAGATTCAGTGCGGATTTAGAGCTGGACCGTCAACCACCGATATGATTTTTACTCTCCGTCAACTGCAGGAGAAGGCAAGGAACACAGAAGACCTCTCTTTATAGCCTTCGTTGATCTCACAAAGACTTTTAACACCACGAGCAGAGACGTTCTATACAAGGCGCTGGAAAATATTGGCTGCACACAAAGATGATAAAGTCATTTCACAACAATATTTCTGCCACCTTCCAGTTGGACTGCATATCTACTCAGCTCTTTGAGATGAACTGTGGAGTCAAATAGAGATGGATCCTTGCCCTTACACGATTCGGAATATTTTTCGCTGCCCTTCTACACAATGCATTTGAAACCGTCTCTACAGACATCTACAACAGTACACGATCTGACGGCTCCCGATTTAATCTAGCACATGGTGAACATTTAAAACAACTGAGATCCTAATCAAGGAACTTATATTTGCTAATGATTTAGCACTGGTTGCTCACGATGAGTCCGTCTTGCAGTCAATGATTGACAATCTAGCTAGATTTTGTGATTTATTATCCCTGTCAATAAGTTTCCAGAAGACTTGTGCATCAACAAGGTTTAGCCACTCACGTAATTATATCATTAAATAACACACCCCTTGAATCTGTGAGAAAGTTGATCTATCTTGGTTCTATCGTCACAACCACCACCTCCTTTAAAGAAATAAAATCCCGTATCGGAAAGACAGCTTCTACATTTGGTAAACTTAAAGATAGAGCATGTGGCAACACCAAACTAACACTCAAGACTAAGATTCAAATTAACCAAATCTGTGTCCCGAGTACACTTCTATACGGATCGGAAACTTGGAATACCTCTGCAGGGAAGGGAAAAAAAGTTAAATAACTTTCATGTGCATTGCCTTCGAAAGATTATGAACATCAAATGGCAGGACAAAGTGACGAACTCTAATGTCTTATAACCAGTCAAACTGCCATCCTTAATGGCAAAACTTAGAAGTCGGAGACTAAGGTGGCTGGGTCATGTAAGAAGAATGGCTAACAATAGCATTCCCAAACAAATGACGTATTGCAAACGTAGGGACGGAAAGGGTCCAAAAGGTACACCAGTGCTGAGATATAAGGATTTTTGCAGGGCTTCCTTCCTTGGGTGAATTCTCTATCGGTGAAAGAAACTGTGAGGATCTGGCATCACAGTGTAGCTCATAAAGAACCAAAAAAAATGGCATAGCAAACTTCGAGACAGCGTTGATATCAATTTCCGAAGACAAAAAGCAAAGGATACAGAAGACGGGACCAGGCACCAGGAATACATCTTGTTCAATCCGTGGTCGAATCTGTCTATACAATACTGGCATATTCAGCCACGAGAGAAGCTGTTCAGCAAAAACAACATTCAGCATAAGACACTAATATTTTACCAAACTACTGACTTAAGATGATTGTTGCTACCAATCGTCTGTCAAGACGCATACGGCCATATATATTTAGCAGGTACATACTAAGCGGTCTATAACCTGTGCATACAATCGTTGAGTGTTAGGTTATCTGCTTAATAATGTAGGAACTAGATTAAAATAAGACGAAAACTACGTAATATAAGGAAACATTGTTTATGTATTTCCAAACTCTATGTGCACATACGTTTTGTAGTCGTTGGTCAATGTACAAAAATAAATGATTTTAATAATAGAATTTAAAAAGAACATAACTAAACAATATATAATAATTGATACAACAATTCTTGTCAAGTGTTGAAACATAATGTTAAAAATAATAATGAAAAATTGCGATGGCTGCTTCTTATAGTCTTCTGCTGATGTTAACGTTTTGTTTCAAACATCTCAATTCACAGTTTGTATTAATCTTTTTCCACGGCTTAGATGGGACTATGGTTGTTACAAAGAGGTAGGTTTCGATCCCAACCGACGGCTTCCGAGTTCACCCAGCCTTTAATGGGTACCGGATTTTTTTCAGGGAAAGTAAAGGGGCACGGGCGTAATACCGACCACATTACCCCAAAAATCATGTGCTGAAGGTCTGTAAAATATATGGTCACTAACACCATATTCCCTCTACGCCACTTGGCGTGACGGGAGTACTTGACTTGTATGTTTGACACACCAGAGTAGTGATGTGAAGTCATTAGCATCCATGAGACTATTTGTCTAATTTTGTGCTGGAGGTGGGCTACGTGTCAAGCAACAAATAATTCATTTACGAACTTCTTTCCCACCTTATTTACCTTTCAGTGTTCTTTTGCTTATCTGCTGGTTTCTCACTGTTGACATGTTTACTAGTGTCTCTAATATTCTGCCAAACTGTTTTTCGTGGTCGAGTCTAAATCTAGTATTCTCGTAGCGTTTGCTGGTGAAAATGTTATACTTTGTAGCATTCGGAGCAGAAGATACATTTGTTGTCTGTTTATGTATTTAATTTTGTTTATTTTATTATTGCAGATCTTTATCGTAAGTCTCTTGTGTTTCCTGTAATGCACCTAACACATACATTTTAATTGAGCCTATGTATTGTTTTCTTGTACGAATTTCATTGGATAAAATCATCATCATCTTGACCGCCATTTGCCGTTGTTCATGGAACGTATATTCTTCCAATTATTTCTTGAACACTCGAACACATAAATAATATATATCAGAATATCATGCATAACCTGTTCAATCTGAGGCCAGTCTACGTATAAGAACGAGGTACAACAAATATCTACAGTAAAAACATTTGTGAAACCTGGCAAGCATTTTCCTTTTTGTATTTGGAGACATAGTTCTTCTTCTTCTATCCTTCCTCCATTGCCGTTGGCGTCGAGGGGAGATACAATCTGCGATTCTTTGCTCTTCTGTTGCCCTCTTCTGGTGTTATCCCTCCTAGTGACTCTAGTATTCCCTTTATCCATCTCCTTCTCGGTCTTCCTCTTAATCTGGCGTTTTCGTAGCGTTTATTTATGGCTCTTTGAATCATTGTTAGTTCTTTTTGTCTTGTTATGTGGCCGAACCAATTTATCTGTTGTTTCTTTATGTATTCGATGGCTGGTTCAATTTCGAGTTTCTTCCTCAGGTCGGTGTTCTTACTCTGTCCCTTAAGCGGTTTCCTGTCATTCTTCTGACACATTTAATTTCGGTGGTAGTTATATTTCTTAATGTTCTAGAGTCCAGCGTCCAATTCTGGCACCTATAGCACAGAGTTGGTAGAAACATTGATTTGTTTATTGCCCTTTTGCTTCCGTAGTTATTGCTTTGTTTTTCAATAGTGTTGATACGTGGCCTATAACTTGGCATGCATTGTTACACCTTATATCTATCTCTGTCTCTTGGTTATTGTCTTGTGTTAACGTGCTACCCAGATATTTAAAATTGTCTACTTGCTTCAGAGTTGTATTATCTATTATGATGTTTAGTTTTTCTTTCTTTCTCGCTATTGCCATTACTTTGGTTTTGTTTATGTTGATCTTCATGTTGTATTGTTTACAAGTGTTGTTTAGCCTGTTGATATGTTCTTGCAGGTCCTCAGTTGTTTTATGTATCAGAACGTGGTCGTCTGCAAATAGTATTTCATTTATTTCTTCATCTCTTCTGCTGTTTTCTGGTACGTATATTTCGTTCTCTTTTGTGTTATCGCTTGTTATCATCCTTGTTGGTATACTTCCTTTGATTGGGCATGCTAATTTGCATATATTGTCCATATATGTGATGAAAAGTAAAGGGGAAAGCACGCAGCCTTGTCTTACTCCGGAGTTAATGGTGAAATGTTTAGTGTAGCCTGCTGAAGATCTTACTGTAGTGCGACTACTTTTATAGAGGCTCTTGCATATCTCTACTAGGTGGTGACTCACTCCGTACAAGGTGATGATTTCAGTTCGGTCATAATTGTCTTTCTTTTGTCTTATGGCTTTAATTGTTCTATAGAAGTCTCTGGATGCTGATTTGTGATTGTTACTATTCATTTCTCCAAATTTTACCCATGCTTTATGTTTTTCCTCTTTGATTAATTTCTTCACTTCTCTTCTTTCTATTGTGTATATATCATAATCGCTTTGCTTTTTAGTTTTTAGCCAGATTTTGTATAGCTTTTCCTTTCATTTTATGGCGTTCTTGACTATATCATTCCACCATGGAGTACTCATCTTTCCCTCCTTCTTCCTTTGCTTCGTTCCCCATATTGTGGTTGCTATTTTCGTCAATGATTTCTTTAATGTGAGCCACTCGTTATCTACTGTAGTTATTTGTTGTGATAGTTGTTTAAATTGGCTTTCTAGTTGTTTTTCTATTTCTTTCTTTTTGTCTTCTATTTTAAGTAGGTTTAATTGTATTGTCCTTTGGGATTGTTTTCTTGTTTTCAGTTGGTTCTTGTTGTCTTGTTTTACTTTCTGGATGGTTATTAGCACCATTTTATTGTCTGTGTCATTTGTGATGTTAGGTAACGCTCTGCTGTCTCTGATTTTCCTTTTCCTTTGTGTTCTCCCTAGGATGAAATCTATTTGACTTTTACAGTTGTTATCGTTCCATTTATCATCATCATCATCATGTGCCATACCGGTTGGCGTAGGCGATCATGTCCCTCTACAATCTTCTTTCTACAGTGCATCGTATCAGTTATGTTGTTGACTGTTTTCCATGCCATGACACTAAGCTATCCAGTAATTTCTCGCTTTGTCGTCCGCGAACTCTCTTTCCTTTTATTTTGCCAGTTGTAACCAAGTATTCCAACTTTCCTCTTCTCATGATGTGCTCGAAAAATGTTGATTGCTTCTTTCTGATGTTTTTTAAGAGCTCCCTTTTTGTGTTGGCCTCTTTGAGAACTTCCTCATTGGTTTTTTGAGCTGTCCAGGGAACTTGCAACATTCTTCTGAGAAGTCCCATCTCTGTGGCCTCTAATAGTCTTTTCATTTGTTTGTCTGTTGTCCATGATTCGCTTCAACAGTTCAGAATTGGTTCTATATAGCACCGATGAACTCTCTTTCTCACTTTTATTAACACAGATTTGTTGCATAAGATTTTTTTCATTTTTTTAAATGCTATTTTTGCCTAAGCTATTCTGCTTTTTATTTCTGTGGTGCATCTCCCATCTGATGTTATTATTGTGCCCAAATATTTGAAACGTTGCACTTGTTTCAGATTTGTCTCGTTTATTTATGCTGCATGATGGTGATGATGGTTTCTTCGATATAACCATTACTTCTGTTTTCTTACTATTCAGACTGAGACCTTTCTTGTTGCTTTCTTTTACTATTATGTCAATCATTTCTTGTAGTTCGTTCTCTGTCTCTGCTATTAAGACTGTGTCATCCGCATATCGCAAATTATTTATGTTATGACCGTTGACTTCAATTCCTTTTTTGTCTACTACTGATCTCATAATATATTCGCTGTAAAGTGAAAACAAATCCGGTGACAGAACACAGCATTGTCTGACTCCTTGTTCTATATATTGGAATTGTCCTGTTTGGTTGTTAATTCGTATAGCTGCTGTTTGTTGCCAGTACATGTTTTTTTTATGATTAGCAGATCCTTGCCATCAATGTTTAATTTCTCCAGCATATTGATTATTTCCACATGCTTTACTTTGTCAAATGCTTTCGTGTAGTCCATAAAGCACATATATAGATCTTTCTTTACCTCTATATTCCATTTATACCATGTATATTTGTGTCTTTATGTTTAAATCAGTCCAGAAATTAGCGATGAACAGTGTGGTTTTGTTAGAGATAAAGGAACAAGCAATGCCATTAGTATAAGATCTTTAGTAGAAAGAGCCATAGAGGTGAAAACAGATCTATACCTATGTTTCATAGATTACACCAAGGCATTTGATAAAGTAAAGCACCAAGAAATAATCAACATTTTAGAAAGCATAAACGTAGACAGCAAAGATCTAAGAATAATAAACAACATGTACTGGCAACAAACAGCGGCCATAAGAACTGGAAACCAATTGGGAATGTTTCAACAAATAAAACAGGGTGTTAGACAAGGTTGTGTGCTGTCACCAGATTTGTTTACTATTTATAGTGAGATTATTTTAAGATCCATATGGGACAATGCAGGAATTATAATTGGAGGTCATAATATAAATAATCTAAGGTATGCTGATGATACAGTCTTAATCGCTAAGAGTGTCAATGAGTTACAAGAAATGTTAGACATTATAGCGAAGGAAAGCAAAAATAAAGGACTCACACTTAATATTAAAAAGACAGAGGTAATGGTAACAAGGAAGAAAAAGACATCACCTCAGTGCAAAAAAAAAGACAAGTGGAACAATATTAAAACTGGTAAATGAATTTAAATATTTGGGAACTTTGTTAACCTCAGACGGAAGATGTACAAAAGAGGTGAGATGCAGAATGGCTCAGGCAAAAGCAGCTTTCCAAAAAATGAGGAAGATACTATGCAATCCATTTTTGGCAATATAAACAAGAAAAAGAGTTCTTAAATGCTATGTAGAGCCAGTATTAACATATGGAAGCGAATCATGGACAATAGGACAACAGACAAAAAATTCACTGGAGTCTGTAGAAATGTGGTTTTACAGAAGAATGTTGAGAGTACCATGGAGAGCTAAGAAGAGTAATGAAAACGTTCTGATAGAGGTCAAAGCAAAAAGAGAACTAATTTCTAATATTGGGAAGAGACAATCATCATTTTTTGGCCATGTAATGAGAAGAGAACAACTGGAATATATTGTAACAACTGGAAAAATTGAGGGACGAAGAGATAAGAGGGAAGCAAAGAGAAAAAATAACAGACAGCTTAAGAGAATGGCTTGGCAAAGTCAACAACAGAAATGATAAATAGCTGCCGAGATAGAAAATTGTGGAGAGACATGATCACCTACGCCAGTAGGCACGGTACTTGATGATGATAATGTTTAAAGAAAGTATAAGTAATGCATAATTCATGTTGATTGCATAATTCAAGCAGTCGGTTGCCATTTTCGTTCTTTCTATTTGTGTTATCTCCAAATGGGCCCAGATATTTGGAGTTCTCATAATTCCGTTCTCCTGGTCTTCCGTTAAAGTCCCCCTTCACCATTAGATCTTCGTTATTATTTACTTTGTTTATGATTTCATTAAGTGTTTCATAGAATTCTTCGCTTTCATCGTTGTAATTGTTATTAGGTGCATATATTTGGATGTATGTTATATTGACGTTGTTTTCTATTTCTCTTAGGGTAATTATCCTTTCTGAAAGTTGATGTATTTCTATGATGTTTTTGGACGTTTCTGGGTCTACAATGAATCCTACTCCGTGTTTTGCTACTTCGTTGGTGTTAACTCCTGAGTTTATTATGGTATAATTCATGTACGCTTTCCTTGTTTGTTTCTCCTTCAGTCTTGTGTCTGCTACTCCAAGTATTTTGATTCTTCTTTTTATCATTGCGTCGATTAATTGTTCTTCTTTGTCTCTGATACCGCAAATATTTATGGTCGCAATTTTATTTACATTATGTCTGTATGATCGCAATTGTTTCTCCATTATTTTGGCTCTGAGCACTGTTGTGTGTATGTTACATTGTCCTCTGAGCACTGTTGTGTGTATGTTACATTGTCCTCTGAGCACTGTTGTGTGTATGTTACATTGTCCTCTGAGCACTGTTGTGTGTATGTTACATTGTCCTCTGAGCACTGTTGTGTGTATGTTACATTGTCCTCTGAGCACTGTTGTGTGTATGTTACATTGTCCTCTGAGCACTGTTGTGTGTATGTTACATTGTCCTCTGAGCACTGTTGTGTGTATGTTACATTGTCCTCTGCCGCTGTGCTAGTTCTGTCGCAGAGTAAGGGCTGTTGTTTATGTTACCAGTGCTTGCCCGTGCACTGTGATCACTGTTGTCCGTGACCCGTTTTCTAATCGTGTTGTTTCTTTACATTTTTGTTGTTTTCACACACAAACTGTTATTATACACTCTTAAAAAACAAAATTCTATATGTCTATCCTGCTTAATTATATTTGAGATCACATTATATCATTCTCTGGAATTGGAAACTTGACACATAATCCATATAGAATAGAAATATTGATGTTCCACTGAATCAAAATATACACCGGCACAGTCACAATAGAGAAATAGTTAAACAAATAATTAGTACTCCAATTATCCTGTAAAAATAGAATGCTCACACTTGCAATTAAAATGGTAAAAACGTTTACTATAGTAAAGAATGCAATGGCCACTCGTGACCTATTCTTGAATAGCGAATGAGTGATTAGAAAATATCAATACTTAATCATAATTTTGGGGTGAGAGGTGGTTGTGGGGAGAAAATGTGGGGGGGGGGAGGTTTAATAATAAACAGCTATGAAAAAAATAATTTTTGTGAACTAGAATAATTAAATAAGATAAATATTCGTCTACACAAGAATGTTGGTTAAATGTGTCACAGATCACTATGACTCGGTGAATAAGACTTTTCAGATACAAACAATCACATGCACTTATAGCAGCCGTTTATTTCAAACATTAATTGCAACAGCTTCAAACCATTTATTTAAAAACATATATATTTGTTTGTGTATGTACAGATGTGTAGATTTATTTATATGTAAGAACGCATATGTTAACACTCACCGGGAATATACATCTGGCTACGTGAAAACTACAAGAAATCGCATCATTTATAGCATAAAATATGGATTTAATCTCTTCGTGGCATGAAGAAATATAGATCTGTACATGAATATCAAGGATAATAGATCTTATATACATAAAATATTATAGCCAAACATATCTGTGTTCATAATTTAATGTTTTTTTTCTGCAATGAAAGCGAAAGATCTCATAACCATAAATATGTTTCTCTTTTCCCCCATTTCTTTCGAACCTGATCCGCAATTGTTGCTTGCCAACATTCTCGTTTTAGGTCGTAAAAAACCACATAAGAAATTTGGATTAAAAATACCCGAAATAATTTATTTTTTAGCCAGACGAATCTAAGGAAAAAGTGAACGAATTATAAAGTTAGCGCAGTGGCAGTGGAAACTGAATAATATCGCATTGCTCTTCAATCAAACTTTGGCATCTGAGGTCATTCAGCAGAGAGTACCGCCATTAAAGCTCTTTCGTAGACGGCACTGAGCATATTTGTCTTAGAGCATGTGGCAATTGTCGTCACGTTTGTTCCGATCAAACATAAGCTTTAGATCTGGCGAATTGTACTCACTACTTCAATTAAGTTCATTTCTGCACGCTGGTGTTTTAGTTGTATGGTTAAATCGACACAGCGTAAAATATAGTTGTCTCACTAATGGAACAAAAACATACGTTAGGGTAATGTTTGTTGAAATATTTGTTCCAGACTTGTCATCAGCAAAATCATCATCATCCTTATAACCAAATCTCCGTCATAAACAATATCACTATAATTATCTTGTTAGTTCTAAGATTCGTTTAGATATTGCCATGCTTATATTTTTCCATTAACATTTCATGAACATTGTAATGCTTCATTTTGCCTTCTTCAGAATAATAATAAACTCTTTCTTTAGCAGTCTTATAACAATTTTTTTTTTAAACTTGATATCGAACGAATACCCCCTTGATAGAGATTGCTGAGTACTCCACCTCTTATTGGAATAATATTTTACATCTAGCCTTCCTTTCTCATGTATTAACATTTTGTAGGGTTCACATATAATTCGCGGTTCAAATAACGGCTGGAGCGATCGAGTTTTCTTCTGTGATTCCTCATTAAATGTTGGTTAGATCAGGTCAGGTCGACGATAAAAACGAGATTCCGTTTTCAAGTTCAGCAAATTGTAACTCCGGAGCCGCAGTAGCTCATTGGTTAGTCAACTGGACTACAAAGCAAATTGTAACTCCGGAGCCGCGGTAGCTCATTGGTTAGTCAACTCGACTACAAAGCAAATTGTAACTCCGGAGCCGCAGTAGCTCATTGGTTAGTCAACTGGACTACAAAGCAAATTGTAACTCCGGAGCCGCGGTAGCTCATTGGTTAGTCAACTGGACTACAAAGCAAATTGTAACTCCGGAGCCGCGGTAGCTCATTGGTTAGTCAACTGGACTACAAAGCAAATTGTAACTCCGGAGCCGCGGTAGCTCATTGGTTAGTCAACTGGACTACAAAGCAAATTGTAACTCCGGAGCCGCGGTAGCTCATTGGTTAGTCAACTGGACTACAAAGCAAATTATAACTCCGGAGCCGCGGTAGCTCATTGGTTAGTCAACTGGAGTACAGAGGACAAGAGGCCGGGTTCGATCCTGACCGACGGCTTCGGGTTCACACAGCCTTAAATGGGTATCGGATTTTTTCTGGGAAAGTAAAGCGGCACGGGCGTAATATCGACCACATTAAATCATGAAAATATCATGTGCCGAAGGTCTGTAAGAATTATGGTCACTAACACCATATTCCCTAATTCCCTATACGTCACTTGGCGTGACAGGGCTCTTTACTTTTTTTACTTTACATTGCAACTCCCTACCAGTTGCAAATCAAATAGAGTGGACTGTATGTCACTACCGTGGTTACATTGTTTTACGAGGAATAATTATTCTGTCTTCATAATAATTAGCCAGTTTTTATTACATGAAATCTTGAGTCCATCTTTGCACGGAATGCGCCCACTGTGCTGAGATTTCCTGTGTTATCAGAAAAAAGAAAGATCGTAGTGCTATTGGATATTAAAGGAGTATAGTGATGATGGTTCTATGACAAAGACAAACACTCTGTGCATCGAGATGCGTTTTCACACTTAGTACAGTCGCATCAACCACCAAGAAAAATATTCCTGCACTGTATTATACAATTAAACTTCTATTTATTGTCTTGCGAGCGGAGTGTTTTGGGGGAGGGCGGACGAGAACTTCTTACAATAAACAAGCAAGTATTGTAGAACCTATACATGCTATGAAAACCTTATAGCTGTACAGCCAGCATAATAAATGTCATTTTGAACAATTTCATCAAATGATCACAAAACTAAACGTAGGCGTCTAATGGATAACTCTGTACCATGTTTTATGTTTCAGCTCAGTAGCTGCATTTACGGCGCACCGATATGGATTAGTTGATACCGACCACAAGACCCATATAACATGCCGTTGTCATTGAAATAGAAACTGTACTAACACAATTGTTCATATACGGCCCAAGGCGTGGAAGAAACTCTCACTTAAAAGCGATTCCTTTCTTTTTGTTACAGTGATTAGCACTGACAGTAGAGACCATTTTCTCAGCGACACCCTCAACAGTTTCGTGTTTCCAACTAATTAAGCTTCCCCGGCAAACACCAAACGAATGTGGTCAAAGTGTTTACATTGATCTACATTTCTGCGAAAGTTCGACGATTACACCTCTTCATCGTTAGTCCTTTAAAGGACTCTATTTGCACTGTATCGCTAGTTTACGGAACATCATATGATCTGTTCCTATCGGCTCGATACATCGATCTCTAGTTTACGGATCATCATATGATCTGTTCCTATCGGCTCGATACATCGATCTCTAGTTTACGGAACATCATATGATCTGTTCCTATCGGCTCGATACATCGATCTCTAGTTTACGGAACATCATATGATCTGTTCCTATCGGCTCGATACATCGATCTCTAGTTTACGGAACATCATATGATCTGTTCCTATCGGCTTGATACATCGATCTCTAGTTTACGGAACATCATATGATCTGTTCCTATCGACTCGATACATCGATCTCTAGTTTACGGAACATCATATGATCTGTTCCTATCGACTCGATACATCGATCTCCGGCATGAATGTCTAGTTTGATTAAATTGGTCATGCGTTGACATTAGAAGCAGCAAACTCAAACGTGAGGAACGTCCGATAAAACGTGATACAGAGGTAGGGTGTTTGTGACAAAACTGGCAAATGACTTAATGGGATACACATCAACACAGAGATGACAAATGACTTAAAGGATACACATCGACATAGAGATGACAAATGACTTGAAGGATACACATCGACACAGATATGACAAATGTGATGGAGAAGGATAAGATTAATTGCAAGGATGTGAATGCTGGATGATGCACTCAATGCGCTGAAGACATAATTCATTATTATTTAATATATTTCAGACATCCAAACCGAATTTCTTACCTTACATCACTGCATCATCTCTGGTTGCCATAGAAACACACAACCCCATTGCTAACTACATTTTTTTCCCATCATATCACACAAAGCTCGTAAAAGCATTGCTTAAACTCAATACACGCTCAGCGTTTTCGGCATTTTTTAGTGTTCAGCGATTTCAGGAACTTATACTTTAATTAATTTGAGATTCCTATGTAACAGAACGTTGAGAAATAATTGAGAAAGTACATGTTAACAAATACTTGTGTGCCTTTGACATTTGATTTGAGATAATCAGTTCGCTAATGTTTATAGAGCCAATAACATGCTCAACAGTTAAAGAGAGTGTGAAAGAGAGAGAGAGAGAGAGAGAGAGAGAGAGAGAGGGAGGGGAGAGGGGGGGAAGAGAGTAATTAAAAAAATAACCGAATGAAAAGATGCCGAGAAAAAGATACATTGAAATCACTGATTGGCCTATTCTACCAACATGATAGATATGGATTATATTAATCAGTATATGACATGTTTCAAAAAAAGATCTATTAGTAATTTGTGAGTAATTTAAGTGATTTTAATTATTAAATTATTAAATTTTAAGTGATTCAAAAGATCCTTTGTAACAGCAGAGATAAAAGTGCTCCTTGAGTGAACACACGAAGAAAGTAATTAAAGAGAATATTTAAAGAATAAAATATGAACTGAAATATGAAAAATAACTAAGGCAATTTAGTAGGCGACGTTTTATAAGTTTATGAAAACTATAGTTATATCACGATAGATTTAAGGAAAAAGAAAAAAAGTGAATATTGAACACAGACATCTGAGGAAATGTAATTGAGGTAATTAAAGATTAATTGAAGTACTGACATCCGATGCTTGATTTGTTAACCATTTCTCATTGTTAATTATTACCAGTTTTACACTCACTTTCAAATACACGGAGCGGGTGCCCTTGTAGATTTGATGTATTATTTATCAATCGGATGGACACGGCTGCATTTTTGGTTGGGTCTTTTTTCTTTTGGCGGCAAAATTATAGCTCTGACCTGTACACCACGTAAAATTTGTTCTGGGGCATAATACTTTCATATTTCAGGTTTCATATTTCTCCCTCCCATCTTTCCTTTTATCTGACAGTCTGACAGACCCAAGAAAGTTTGATAAGTGTTGAGAAAGACATTTTTATTCAAAATGTAAAAATATATAATGATGCGATTTGGCACATTCGAGCTAGGAACTTTTCTACGGGCACTTCATTAATAGTACACCGTAAACGACACACACACACACACACACACACACACACACACACACACACACACACACACACACACACACACACACACACACACACACACACACGCGCACGCACACGCGCACGCGCACGCGCACACGCACACACACACATATATATTTTAAAGCGGGGAAGCTAAGTGGTTAGTGTTATTTTGTCTGTTGCACATATTAATCCTGGTTCAGTTCCCCAAATATGTGACGTTTTTTGGAACAGAAACGGCTTCTGGGTTCACCACGCCACAGATAATCAGAACATATTTTGTACGGAAAAGTTAGACAACCTGACTACATCATCAATAAATGTATAGAATGTAATAGAACAAATATGAACACGCTTTATTAACATGCCTCAAAGCATGACAGGTCTCCTTTCATACCTTTGGTAGTGCTAAAGAACTAGAATAAAAGCAGATAAGACAAATAAACATTCGAACAAACAAAACAACGGATTTTAAATGGTTGCACATGAGCAACAACAAGAAAATGGAAGAAAAGAGAAGCAAATGAAATTTAGTCAAGAACGGCAAATCAGTATATGGCGTCTTGTAGGACATGAGCAAAATCTCTCATTTTATATTGATCGACTTGTAGCCAACATTAGCAGGTTGCCACTTGTCTGACCTACACTCTCCAGATCTGTGTCATTTCCCAATTGTATGTTTTAATTCTGCTCATCTTTCACACCCCAACCCACTGCCCAAACAAAAACCCGAACATCAATATAATTCTTGAGATATTCTTTTGTGATTTAGTACCCAGCTCCTAAAATAACTGCCGATTACAACTTTTCTCATTTCCCTATGTTTGCACTTCTGTTGGCTGTTATTTTTTTTTTTTTTAGCAACAAACAAACAAACAAAAAAATTCAGAGATTTCTCCTTAGGCAGATTTTATAAAATTATGACACTATTGATTTCTCATTTGTTGTAGATATTTGAATGTTGCAGATATAATTATAATTTAATTGACAAAGCAAGTATGAACTAGTGTTATTATTATTTTTAAAAAAAGTATTTAAAACATTATTATATCGATTGTAATCTTTTAATCAATTAGATATTTACACCGTATCACTGCAGGTGAAATAAATGTGTTGTGGTAATGGCAGGAACTTATAGGCAGCACAAAATGTACATTATTGTAACATATAAAAATATACTGGTATTACAAAAATCTAACAACAGTTTGCTCTTTCCCCTTGACGTATACAATCCATAAAGTTTCAAATGTGTCTGAAAAGCCCTAGAGGTTTATTTTAGCCAAGGGTTATTTTTCAATCGGAATGGTCCAGAATGTTCTCCGATAAATTATATGAGACTTTAATAGTCTGAAGACATATTTTATCATCATCATCAAGTACCGGGCCTACTGGCGTAGTTGATCATGTCTCTCCACAACTTTCGATCTCGGCAGTTATTTATCATTTCTGTTGTTGACCTTCTGCCAAGCCATTCTCTTAAGCTGTCTATTATTTTTTCTCTTTGTTTCCCACTATCTCTTCGTCCCTCAATTTTTCCAGTTGTTACAATATATTCCCGTTGTTCTCTTCTCATTACATGGCCAAAAAAATGATGATTGTTTGCATATTTTATAAGTAATTAAATACAGGTATTTCCTCCTATTTACACTCGTATTTTATATTCATTGACAGCGATAATGCAAATCATTAAATGTGTGTACACTATGGCTTCAGCTGCCTGGTTTGCTACGATTTTCTCGTGGGATAGAATTGGGTACATAGTTCCGGTAAACATTTTCTTATATATTTTCTTTTAAACACTGGCTATAGTTTAAGGATATAAAAGATAAGTTGTTTTTGTTACATCCAAAGTCGATTAGCAAGAGTGGGGGCAACAAAAGTAAAGGAAGCTAAAATATTAGCCACGAACTTAAGAAAGGTTGGGAGCCGGTGTTTCAGTACATTAATTTCTCCGAAAAATGTATTTACTTGTATATATGGAAGGTTAAAATACATATTTTAAATTCCTGGATATATTTTATCAGTTCCTAATTAGTTTTAGCTTTTCGTTTCTGCGTTTGAGGAATGGGGCTCAATTATAACCCGTTATCTGACGTGTAAAGAAACCAAGCTGAAAGTTCAAGTCTCCACTTGTTACATGCTATAGTAATTACTATGCTAAAACCAGATTACACCAAGACATTTGACAAATTAAAGCACCAAGAAATATTCAACATTTTAGAATGCATAAAATTAGACAGCAAAGATCTAAGAATAATAAAGAACATGTACTGGCAACAAACAACGGCCATAAGAAGTGGAAAGCAATTGGGAATGTTTGAACAAATAAATCAGGGTGTTAGACACGGTTGTGTGCTGTCACCAGATTTATTTAATATGTATAGTGAGATTGTTTTAAGATCCGTAAGGGACATGCCTGGAATAACAATTGGAGGTCATAATATAACTAATCTAAGGTATGCTGATGATACAGTCTTAATCGCTAAGAGTGTCAATGAGTTACAAGAAATGTTGGACATTATAGTGAAAGAAAGCAAAAATAAAGGACTCAGCCTTAATAGCAAAAAGACAGAGGTAATGGTAACAACAAAGAAAAAGACATCACCTCAGTGCAAAATAAACACAAGTGGAACAATATTAAAATAGGTAAATGAATTTATATATTTGGGAACTTTGTTAACCTCAGACGGAAGATGTACAAAAGAGGTGAGTTGCAGAATGGCTTAGGCAAAAGTAGCTTTCTAAAAAATGAGGAAGATACTATGCAATCCATTTTTGACAATAAAAACTAGAAAAAGAGTTCTTAAATGTTATGTAGAGCAAGTCTTAACATATGGATGCGAATCATGGACAATAGGACAACAGACAAGAAAATCACTGGAGTCTGTAGAAATGTGGGTTTACAGAAGAATGTTAAGAGTACCATGGACAGCTAAGAAGAGTCATGATGATGTTCTGATAGAGGTCAAAGCAAAAAGAGAGCTAATTTCCAATATTAGGAAGAAACAATCATCATTTTTTGGCCATGTAATGAGAAGAGAACCACTGGGAAAAATTGAGGGACGAAGAGATAGAAGGAAGCAAAGAGGAAAAATAACAGACAGCTTACGAGAATGGCTTGGCAGAAGGTCAACAACTGAAATGATAAATAGCTGCTGAGATTGAAAGTTGTGGAGAGACATGATCACCTACGCCAGTAGGCCCGGTACTTGATGATGATGATGATAGTAAGACCTGTGAAAGGTGAGTTCTTTTCTTGGCATATGAAACAGAGGTGAACGAACAGTGGATTAGAATTTGCAAAGATAAAGTTTAAATGTGGAGTTTATTGGTTTTACAAATATATACTAATGAACTGGATAAATCTGGCGTTATTTCGTATCATATAAAGAACAAAAATGGTAACAAAATCATCATCATCATTGCGTGCCTTCTCCGCAACGAAGTTTGGCTACCATGGATCGCCATTCTACTCTGTTTCTTGCTTTGATGGTGCAGGCTGACATAGATTGACTTGTCCATCTTTTAATGTTACTCGTCCATGTTAGTCTTGGTCTGCATCGGCCTCTTTTACCTTGTATTTTTCCTTCCAATATTATTTTTAGTAGACTGTTGTGTCTTTTAATATGCCCCAAAAATTTCGTTTGTCTTGTCTTAATTGTATTTAGTAGTTCTCTTTTAATTTTCAGTTGTTTTAAAACTACATCATTTGTTATCTTATGTTTCCATCCATTCTACCTATTCTTCTATAAATCCACATTTCAAAGGCTTCAGATTTCTGTTCTGTTTTCTTGTCTAATGTCCATGTTTCTGCACCATACATGAATATCGAGAAGACGTAAAATTTTGCCATTCTTAGTTTCAGCACTGCTGATATTTGTTTTGTTGTTAGTATATTTAGAACAAAAAATATATATCATATAAAGAACAAAAATGGTAACAAAAGCACAGACAAATTCTAGGAAGATATATTAAAACCAGAAAACAAAATGTGTCGAGAAAGAAGGTAGGTCAGTCTATCCAATATTGGCAGATTCAGCCACGAAAGAAGCTGCTCAGTAAAACAGCATATAGCATGAGACACAATAACATTACAAAACTTTGTTGACGGTACATTAATTAGAACCCGCGTTCACTTGGAGAACGACAGCAGTTTTTATCCATTCAGCCATTCAATTACGAAAATAACATTTACTGTTAACAAAAAGCGAGCACGCACTCTTCAAATCTTTGCCGTCCCATAGGTGGGCATGGTAGTTAGCTGTCAGTTTTTTTTTACCTATCTCCCACTTAAAAAGGATAATGGCCTGATAGTCGTTTATACATAATTAGCCTCAGACAGTTAGGCCTCATTTTGATCTGCTCGACCCCTTATTTTCTTTCAAAGCTTTTGGTTCTCCAGTTCTTCACACTTTGTCTTCATTTTTTAAAAATTGTGTGTACCAGTTTCTTTGTTTGTTAGCAAATCAAATTGTTTTCCGATCCAATTGTTTATGTCTACAATCGATTTTGTAGATTTCTATAACTTTCACATTTCATTTCCTGTAACATAGTTTTGACCATACCGTTAGATCGTGTGCCATGTCCGTAATAAAATAATTACATTTTTTCTTACATTTGTTAGAAGCTCTTTAGCGGCCCATAATATTTGTTATAATTAAACAAGCTTTCTCGCTCTCATATGAAATGCAAATGTTCTTACATGTCTAGGCCGAATTTTTAGTGATTTATACCTCGCTTAGATCTACTTAATACAATTATTTTTCTTACTTTATATACATTAAAACATAAACAAAACATAGCCGCGATATCTCAGTGGTTAGTGAACTGGATTACAAAGGACAAGAGGTAGGGTTCGATCCCAACCGACGGGGTCCGGTTCACCCAGCTTTTAATGGGTACGGGATTTTTTTATGGGAAAGTAAAGCGGCACGGGCGTAATACCGACCACAATACCCCAAAAATCATGTGCCGAGGGTCTGTAAAATTTATAGTCACTAACACCATATTCCCTATACGCCATTTGGCGTGACGGGGGTACTTTACTTTTACTTTATAAACAAAACGTAGTTAGTGATGCACACAACAATGATAGAGACACGACTGATAATGTCCAGTGGTTTAGACTGACTAGAATAAATACATATATAAATAATTATGGGAAGCACCAACGTCAACCATTAATAATAAATAGATGGTGCACTTCTTGCTGATCGATTACATTTTGAATGAAGTCTTAGCCTGTGCCACAGAATCCGTTTGTAATGCTGAAATCGCTCTGTGTAATCGGGGAAAAATATTTTTTTTAATGCAAATGAACGCTGCATTGTCCTAGTGCACTAACAATGGTTATATTAAGGAGCTTCAGAGTTAAGTGCTCTGTCAAACATCGTGAGCTGTGAGTTTCATCCCTTTTTATCGTGCTTCGACATTACGATTGCTTACAATGAATGATGACTTCGTATGACGGGGGCTGTGTTAATTTTCTCTGTGGTTTCTCCTTATGTCTTTTGGCGTGTGCTGAGACTGCTATGATGGGGACTTCAGCTACCTTTCTTTGTTTGGGAGATGAGATATTAATTTGGATGATTCCATTGGCACGGGCGGTTGAGCAATTATGGATTTTAATTCGTTTGCAGTGATACCGGGGCCTTCCATAACCATATTAAAACAAGTATTAATCCAGATACCCATGTCTATATATTATTAATTTTCTAGTCTCCACATACTAATTACTATATAGATTGTATTACGATCTAAATATTAATTTGATTGTAAATACTAATATTTGTTGAAATTAATGAAGTTTAAATTCGCTACTGAGCAATATTATTTTAATTTAAGTCGTCCGATTCTAATCGAAGATTTCGACAAAAAATATTGACAGAAGAACCAGTTAACTACCTTAAAGAAAGTATAACTACAATAGGCTTCTGTTTAGTGTAACCAGTCACGAACAGAGATAACGAAATAAATTGATACAGACAACTAACAAGGAAAATGGCGTTACATAGTTTGAACATAGAGGAAACTGCCAAAAGCTAAAAAAAAAAAAAAAAACCACAAGTAAGTTGGTAATAGAGAACAAGAACAGATATCGATCTCCCTCAATATCATATCCTGGACCCGAAGAAAGACCACACATTTTTGACTATAATCAACACAGAGTAGATGAAACGCTCATCTACAGTCTGCAAACTCTGAGCAAATTAAACACTCATCTATAAAGTTGGCAAGCACAAAGTAGATTAAACACTAACATCTACAGTCTGCAAAAACAGAGCAAATCTGCCTGTGATTGTTGTTCGGTGTCGTCTCATTGTACTATTTATTGAGACGACTACTAGTGTATTTCTGATTATCTGTTTCTGGTATCTATTGAACGTTCCCTTCATTTTTGTGTTTCATACTTTGGTACAATTTCTTCATTATACATAATGTGAGTTGCAATTCGTCGATTACACTTTTTATATTTGTTCCATAGTCAATACCTGTTTTTTTTTCTCGTAATTTCTATGTATTTGTCTGTTCTCTTAATATTTGTTGTGATTCGTATGTATGCCTCGATGTTCTTGTTCATATAGTGCTGTTTTTATTACTCCTTGTTTTCTTTTTCTCATGATTATTGAATTTAAACATGTCTTGTTGCTTCCCAATCGTTAATTTTGTTCTTGTTCTCTGTGTAGTTACTATTCTCCATGAGAGGATTTTATGACAAAACAAATCAGGGTTTGATTTGGTTAAAAAGTAATTACTGACAAAATACAATAAAGGATGTAAGAAAGGAAAAAAAAACAAGAGGAACCTTAAATAAAGCGAAATAAATTAATACAGAGAGAGAGAGACAGATAGAAAGCAAAAGAAAGAGAATAAAGGATCGACAACAATAAAGAGATAGACACATAAAATTGAGAGAGAAAGAACATTGCTTCTCAGTTGATCTTACAGTATTCATGTAGTTTTAGCATGTAGAAAAATGTAGCCTTTCCTCTTTTAGCTTTGTATGTATGTAATGTAGCTTTTCCCTCCTTTCCTCTGTCTTTCTCTCTCCTATTCTGAAACTGTTTTCAGAGTTAAGAAAACAATCTCCACCTGTCTGTGTTAACGATACATAATATCATTTCCCTTGCCTGCCAACATCAATGTTTTATTTATAATTACTATCAAGTCTCTTACGGAAAAAATAGCTAACCTCACATTTTTATGTTTTAGAATTTTCAATGCACCTCCTTAATTGTGAAATTTCTTTTTCATTTAATCAAGTGCTAACAATATTAAGAATTTTGATTTCTCAGTCAAAATATGGGCTAAACGTGGTTAAAATGTCTCTCTCTCTCTCTCTCTCTCTCTCTGCGATCAAGACTCAATCAGAGTAGGATTCCAGACTCTCTCATGAAGTCAGCTGTCTGTTTAAGTGATTCGATTGCCCCATGCAGTTTCTCTTCCAGGTAGGTGGGTGTGGACCACATTGCTCTTCTCAGGTCTGTGTACTGGGGGCAATCCTGTAGAACATGTTTTGTAGTCATATTGTCCAGTGTACAGTGGCATAGGCTGGTTGTACCTATTTTGAAATTGATGAACATGGGATT
Organism: Megaustenia siamemsis; assembly: GCA_032433765.1. Lineage (NCBI taxonomy): Eukaryota > Metazoa > Mollusca > Gastropoda > Stylommatophora > Ariophantidae > Megaustenia > Megaustenia siamemsis. Next base: position 103,909,777 of record JAVIAB010000092.1, read on the forward strand.
TCTCATTCTATTGTGGCCAGTGCGTAGGCGAAGTATGATGACTTGATCCCTCCTTGATAGTTAATGGTATCAGTCCCTCTCGTTATGCTTTTGGTGTTCTCGTTTCCATTTTTCATGGTACTGACCTTTGAGGGTGGATTTGGCTTCATAATAACTGAGCGGATGGTTCTCTTGTGGTAATCTCCCTCCCTCTTAGCTAATTTGTCTGCGCGTTCGTTCCCGTGTATATTACCATGTGATGGTATCCACTGAATGACTACTCTCTGGAAGTTATTGCATAGTTGGTCCATGGATGTTCTCAAGTCACCTAGTTCATTGTTCTTGGAGCTTTTTAGAGCTGATAATACTGACAGTGCATCAGTCAGAATCACCAATTATTGTGCATGTTATTTTTGTGTTGAGTGGCCAGTAAAATGTGTCTAAGGAGAATGAAAGACACACACGTATATACAATATATTTCACTGACCATACTGGATGCAAATGGTCACGCATATTACTGCAGTGCTCGAAGTCTGTATATTCTATATAAGCTATGAAAATCTCATAGTTGTACAGCCAGAATAATAAATGCCATTTTGAACAATGTCGTAAGTGTCTAATGGACAACTCTACCATCTTTTATGTTTGACTTCAGTACGCCGAGTAACGGACTCGACACTGTTGAAGACAATCGCTCCTCCCCTAAGTAGAAAAATGGGAAAAACTATTTTAAATGGCTTAAAAAATGCACTGAAGTTGAATTTGTAAAAACAATTATTTTTGATATGCCTAAATACATTATATATATATATATATATATATATATATATATATATATATATATATATATATATATGGGGAGCCGTGATAGCTCAATGGTTAGTGAACTGGACTAGAAAGGACAAGGGGTAGGGTTCGATCCCAACAGACGGCTTCCGGGTTCACCCAGCCTTTAGTGGGTACCGGATTTTTTTCTGGGAAAGTGAAGCGGCACAAGCGTAATACCGACCACATTACCCTAAAAATCATGTGCCGAAGGTCTGTAAAATTTATGTTCACTAACACCATATTCCCTATACGCCACTTGGCGTGACGGGGTTACTTTACTTTATATTTATATATATATCCAAAGTTGGCTACCAGGGAGCGCCATTTAATTATGTCTCATAAGTTGATGATATTAATAAATCACGTTGTCAAAGGTTCCTCACTTGAATACTTTTCAGTCAACTTATATCTTTGCCTGCCTCCACCTCATTTACCTTACATTTTGCCTTAAATGATGACTTTCAGTAAAATATTGCGCCTTTATATGTTTAAAAAATATCCCAGTTGTATTGAATAGTTTTTCTTAATTTTCAATAGTTTGAAAATTTAATTTGTTTCTTCTTTATCCACCCAATTTTTCAGTCTTAAATAATGTGGATAAATCCACATATAAAGTGTTTCAGATCATTTAGGCATGTTTAAATTAAACAAATTATCAAAATTAAATACTCAGAATATAATATTATGTGCAATATAACATTTAGTACAATTACATTATTCTAGTTCAAAAATTGATTATAAATAAGAAACTCTCTTATCAGACTTAGCGACTGTCTAACTGTAAAGCATCAAATCCAAGAACGCAACTTTTGAAATAAATCATTGACATTGTATTCGCCCTCTATGATGCACTCAGTGTACGTCTAACGATATTAGTGCCGCTGGATCAGACAATTATACACAGCACGGTTGTCATCGTTAGCTCCACAGTAAGCAGAAACTGAACGCGATTCTAAAGGGCATTTTTACCTGCCAAATACAGCTCTATAGTTAGTTCAAAATTTTGTCCTTGGATCATTATTAATTAATTGCATTTATAAAAATGTGTTGCAAAATTCTATGTACATCCCGCACACTCATTTACAAAACAACAGTTATGCACCTCCCTTTTCCTATTTCAGCACCATAATAATTACACATTCTGCGGTTGGAAAGGAAAAAAAAAGGGGGGGGGGGAGAGGAAATCACTGCTGATTAATCTACAGCGGAGACGTTTGTGAGATGTTTGTTTCTCAAAGTATAGGATCTGTCATTAACGACAAACGAAAACATTTCTTGTCGCTTATGCCATTGTCAACGAAAGTCAATATTCTGTCAGTTTGCTTTATTTATTTATCTAAAACATTTGAAGAACTAGCGCCAGACAGGAGGACTTGTTTATGGGAGTTATATAGAGGGTTAGGAACCGAATTTATGACACATTATTGTTATCAATTTTAATTACCAATACTGAGTGGATTGTTAAATAAAGCAATAATCTCTATGACATTATCTCATCTCTGCGGTCTGGCGGGGGAGGGGTGCGGTGCATTTTTGTAAGTCTGGAGAATAAAGGCAGCTGTCTAGTACAACCTCCATGAGTTGTTTGCTTCAAGAGTTGTCATTTCACAACTACAGATAGTATTATTTGACAACTTAGTTTCTCGATTCAGGGTCTTCCTGATTTTGATAAATATGTTCTTTGTTTTGTTTTTTGTTTTAATCCTTTGACCGTTAGTTGTGCGTTATCATTAAAGAATTATTGCTAAGCGCAATGAATAGGCGTTTGCTTAAGTGGACTCGTTCTTTCCTTAAGTACAATTATGTATTTATGTTGTGGATAAAAATGGAAGCTTTTATTATTTAAGCACTTTGGCGACTGAACAGTGCATGCTATCTTCTTTCCAAGCCTATCATGTAACAAACAACCTGTTCTGATCACCTCCAAACCCTCGTTTCCAGCAAATCTAAAAAATGTGGTAATCTCAAAAGATATAAATAGCTTCTTAATATTAAAGAAAAATAAACTGCAACATTTCTTTAGAAAAAATTATAGAAGTATGTGTTTTGTACATTGTAATGGATGTCATGAATATAAAATATTACAGTTTCTGTGTAGAGGTCATGGCAAGAAATCAACAAAACAAACTGATCATTTAACTTACATGAAATCATTATTTTGTTCAGTCTGACAAACCTATTAAAAATCGCGAACGAACGAGAGAGCAAGGAAGATGTAGACTTCGGTAAGAGATTATAGGTAGTGAGATTAATATTTAGATTACACTTATTTGAGTGTTATATATATATATATATGTATATATATATATATATATATGTATATATATATATATATATATATATATATATATATAAATACTTGGAATGTGAGAACACTCATGAAGAAGGGTAAACTGGAAAACATCATACAAGAAATGATAAGAATGAGTTTACATTTACTGGGTCTTTGCGAAATGAGATACACCGGATCAGGAGAGATATATTCTGATATACATGTCTTAACATCTGGATGTGAATCATGGACAATGGGAAAACAAACAAGAAAATCACTGGAGTCTGTATAAATGTGGTTTTACAGAGGAATGTTGACAATACCATGGACAGCTAAGAATAGTAATGAAAACGTTCTGAAAGAGGCTAAAGCAAAAAGAGAGCTAATTTTCAATATTAGGAAGAAACAATCATCATTTTTTAGCCATATAATGATAAGAGAACAACTGGACTATATTGTAACAACTTGGAAAATTAAGGGACGAAGAGACAGAGGAAAGCAAAAAGGAAAAATACCAGACAGCTTAAGAGAATGGCTTGGCAGAAAGTCAACAACAGAAATGAAGAATGATTGTCCAGATCGAAAATTGTGGAGAGACATGATCACCTACGGGGAGCCGCGATAGCTCAGTGCTTAGTGAACTGGACTACAAAGGACAAGAGGTAGGGTTCGATCCCAACCGACGGCTTTCGGGTTCATCCAGCCTTAAATGGGTACTGGATTTCGGGTTCATCCAGCCTTAAATGTGTACCGGATAAAGCGGCACGGGCTTAATACCGACCAAATTACCCCAAAAATCATGTGCTGAAGGTCTGTACAATTTATGGTCACTAACACCATATTCCCTATACGCCACTTGGCGTGACAGGGGTACTTTACTTTACTTACTTTTATGATCACCTACGCCAGCAGGCCCGGTACTTGATGATGATGATAAATAGATATATATATATATATATATATATATATATATATATATAACATATGTATATATATAATGAAAACCAATAATGCATTGTTATGGGAAAGTTCCTTTACTCTCCCGTATAAGAATATTGCTATTTTGATACAATTATTCATAAATTTAGAAATATTTGAGTCTGAACATCACGTATTCACGATAATCGAATATCTATAACCGATGTTACCACTGAGAGCTATCGGACTCAGAAGTTAACAATGTAAACAGTCACATAGTTCAATACACAAATGTTTATCGTTTTTATATATGTTTATATCAGGCATAAAGATATACATTCTATTATTGGCATTATTATGGACAAGGGGTAGGGTTAGATCCCAACCGACGGCTACCGGTTCACCCAGCCTTTAATGGGTACCGGATTTTTTTTTCTGGGAAAGTAAAGAAAACACCAAAAGTCATGTGCCGAAGGTCTGTAAAATTTATGGTCACTAACACCATATCCCCTATACGCCACTTAGCGTGACGGGGGTACTTTACATTTTTTATTGGCTTGATTCTATGTTAAGAGAAAGTGAAAGGCAACATGAAATGTCAAAACGACATCGACACTTGAGATTTCGCTAAAATCGTGATAGTGTCAAAACGTAAAGGAGTCCTAATTGTGTATATACATGGAATAGTCACATGGTTATTGACATGCTGCGAAGTCAACCCTTGTGCACGCACATCAACGCACACTTGCCACGCACGCACAAATAAAATGAAGACCTTGACACGAGATTATTAAAAAAGTATTCAAAGCAAGAGAAGCTTAGGGAGTCAGAGAGCACAAACTGTCACGTACTGAAATGCTGATTTAGCATAATGTTTCGGGGAAAGTTCTGATAATCACTTCACCAGGCAAGAAACATGATGATTGCACATAAGAATCAGGTTTTCATTACAATGACCTTTAAATATATGTGTGCGTGTGTGTTTGTTTACATATATATATATATATATATATATAAATATATATATATATATATATATATTTATATATAATATTTTGTACAGTCTTATTGATACTATTCAAAATATGCTGAAATCTAATTAAATATACATGACTGCTCCAAAGTTGCACTCAATTTAAATGAGCAAACGCTACCTAAAGTTAAAAGTAAGAAGTTTGCGCAAAGACCCTTGTTGTTGAGTAGACTCTGCTTCTAACGTCGGTGGCAGAAAATGGACACAGAGTCAAAGAGTGTTGATTTTTACAGATTTGGAAAAAGGGGAAGTGAAACCTGTTGCAACATTTCTAAAACCTTGAACATTCCTGAGTGAACTGTCTACTGTGTTATGAGTAAATTAAAAGCCGGTAATGGAATCGAGCGAAAAGAAGATAGTGGGAGGCTTAGATTATGGGTACAAAGGACTATCGACGTCTGACACAAATAATTCGTGATTGGGCTAATAAAGACTGTAGAAAATGTACGACAGCACAAGATCGAGAAAGGAAGTTCAATTGTATCTAATGCTACGGTGAAACGGGAGCTGTAGAAGCTGAAGTACATTTACACCCACAAAGACGGTTATTTCGTCTCCATTAAAATAGACTCACAAACAGATGTACGTGTACTGGTGTCACAAACACAACAATTTGTCATGAAACCGTGAGATCTTTTCAGATGAATGTTTTTGTGTGTGTCTTATCTTACGCAAAGAAATATTTTGACTAGAGAGTCTGTGGCGCAGTCGAAAAATACCCAGAAATTGAAGTTTTTTGTGCAAATCAGTAAGAGATACTATCCCACTGTGTATTTCCTCAAGGATTATCACAAATGAAGAAAACACCTAACTAGTAGAGTCACGCCTTCTGCCATTTATGAGGATATATACTTCGATGGGTGCACATTTTCAACGCACCAATTACTCAAAGCATTCAGCTCATACCGCCAAAACGCGGCTGTAAGTGAAGAATGTGACAGAATTCAAATGATCAAACTACATTCACAACTTAAACTCAAATGAAATCGCCTGGGCACTACTCAAGAATCATGAAAAAAAGTGGACTCAGAAACGTTGAGCAATTTTATAAATGTGGTTGGAAAGCGCTTGGAGGGTGTTGAAGATTTGCAATTACCTACATCAGTTTGAGGAAAGTAAGCGTCTCCGCATCAAGGCTCGCCTTGCGCGAAGAAGGCAACATTGCATTGTACTGAAATCGTTGTTGGGATATAGGGAAGATACTACATTTTTCTGGATATAGTAGCTGCGTTAGGAAAATATGACTGCTACTTAAATGTGATATACTGAATACATGAATGCACACATGTAAACATATACATGCACCCGTACACGCTCATACATATATATTTGCTACAAAATTATCTAATTCCTAGGTTCACACACAAAAACACACTTGCACACACACACAAATACACGAAGCACACAACACACACAAGTCGTATAATCGACCTTCAAACAAACTCGTTAGCCAATCTGTGGGCATTCATCTGGGATTGATCGTTTGTAATGAAGATACAAATAGATTAGTTAATTAAACTAATGCTCAGTTGAATGGGTGAAACAATCTTGTTGGTAAGTACCTTTAATTTATTATTTTTTAATGGGCGGTTTTTATGTTATATGTATATGACCATACTTTGTCAGGACAGATAAATTTTACCTCATACTGTATGCAGTAGACAGTACAAATTGCGGCTGCCTTGCTGGTATGCTCGGGAGAGTAAAAGGCTAGGGGAGGGTACACTAAAGTAAAACAACCCCACTGCCTTGTGAGTGAGCTTTTTAGTCAAAGGCTAGCCGAGTCAATTGTAAGGAAACCGACGGAAGGCAACAGAGAACCACCGTCATTAACTTCTTTGTGTAATCATGGGTCGCCATAATTAGAGAATTCTAGACAACAACGTTAATGGGGATTCCAATGGAATACCCACGTTCGGTAGGGGACATCACGTGTTACGTGTGGTACTTGATCGTCGTCAAGCTACTGTAGGCAAGATAAAGATAAAACAGGCGCTGAAAATATGAACTTGGAGCGTAAGAACATTGCCGCAGAAGGGAAAACTTGAAAACATCAAACAGGAAATGAAAACGATGGATTTACATTTATTGTGACTTTGTGAAATGAGATATGCTGGAACAGGGGAGATTTATTCTGATGAATGTACAATCATCTATTTTTGAGGTATTGAACGCAAAAGAGGAGTAGCTCATCTTGTATGCAGAAAGAGCAAAAACAGTGAAGGCTTTTGAGCAATATCTGACAGAGTCCTTTTAGTGAAATTGAGTTATTGAGTTATTTGCTGGACATCATCATTGCACTCCGAACATGTCCATAGGTGCTCAGATTCCCTCTTCAGCAAGTCTCGTAGTGGCCAGCGACAGACAACACCAATTCTGTGTTGGTTGATTAGTCTTTTTACACGCACATTAAGTTTCTCTTTTCTGGCTGTGCCCATCTTAACTCTCATTTGTTTCATCCGAAGGAGTGACATGTACTCATGGTTGTCGAAGTCCTGTATCCTTCCCACTCCCCGGAGGGCATTGATGATGTCCACCCCATCATCGGTGGTTGACCGTCCTCAATAATAGCGCAGCTAGCCAACTTGTCCGCTCTTTCATTTCCCCGTATTCCCGCATGTCCTGGGACGTAGACAAAGGTGACCTTACGCATTTTTTACTTTCGTAATGACTCTACCCATTGCATACGTACAAAGTCCGCCTCCAATTTTCTTGTCCTGCTCATCGAATCACTCAGTATACAGGCGTGGGTATAGTCTTGTGACTGTAACCAGATGAATGCCTTGGTCACTGCCATCACCTCCATTGTCATGCTACTCGTGGTCATAACGTACACACCACTGTCTTCCTTGACTATTCTACCTGCCGTGCGTCTGTAAATGCCAATGCACTCCTTTGGTGCCGTATTACTGATCCGTCTGTATAGATGACTGCAGCATTCTCATCGGTGTTATGAGACGTTGACCTCAGCATTGACCACGACTGAGTTCTGATCCTTACATTTCTTGTCGAGTATGCCCCCCTGAATGATGTATCCACTCCTCGCCAGCGTATATATTGGTAAGCTCACAGACCTGTTTGATGACATCTTCTGCTCGGCCTATCCATGATTTGCCTTATTTTAGCCTGACATCCTTCCCTGTGTTAAGCTCATGATGCAGTGGATGCTCTTTATCTGCACTTATCTTCAGGTATGATCGTGCCCTCCAGATCTTGTTCCTGTCATCTATGGTTGGAAAGTCATGAAGATACCTCATTGCTACACAGGGCCCCTCGTACATCCCAAAATAATGCGCATTGCTTCATTTGGTATTTTCTCCAGCTTGTCAAAAAATAGTGAAATTGAATGAAAAGTTAATACATATTAATCTCTTATACGTTTATGCATCAACAGCAAATAGTCCAGAGGAAACAGTTTATAAATGTTACCTTGAGCTTAATATTGCACTTCGTCAATGCAAACCGCATGAAAACACCATATGTCTAGGGGAGCTCAATGCAAAAGTAGGAAATGATTGAATTGAAGAAGTGGTTAATTATTATGGATGAGCATCGAGAAAAGAAAGAGGTGATAAAATTATTGACTGGCCAAGAACACTCAACATGATGATAGAAAACACCTGGTTTAAGCAACATCCAAGACGTCTGTGGACGTGGAAAAGTCCAGGAGACAACGCACGTAATCAAATCGACTACATAATGATAAACAACAGATTTAGAAACAGTCTGGTATGTGTGAAAACTAGACCAGGGGCAATTGCCTTAGTGATCATGTACTAGTTGTGGAAAAGCTTAGAATAAAATTTAAAACAGCAAAATGAGCCTCAGTTAATATCACGTTAAATTTAGATTTAATCAAATAAGACAAGAAATTACAAGGCAAATGTAATATCACAAATCAAACCGGCACAGCACAATAGATAAGATACAAAGCATTGATGAATAGTGGGAAATACTAAAAGAATAAATGCAACAAACATCAAAAGAGTTCATATCACCAGTGAGGACAAATTCAAGAAGGAAATTGATGACAAATGACATTTTGCAGCTAATAGATACAAGAAGAAGACATAAGGATAACAGAGATGAGTATAAGAGATTAAATAAAGAAATCGTAATAAAATGCAATGAAGCAAAAGAAGCATGGCTAAAACAGAGATGCATAGAGATTGAAATACAACAAAAAAAAAGAGATGCCAAAGCTATATACAAATAAACTTAAGAATTAACAGGTCGAAAAAAAGCAATTAAAAAACTGGGTGCTTAAGATCAAAAGAAGAACTTTTGATTGAGCAAGAAAGCATAAGGGAACGTCGATACAATAAAGACCTTTATGATGATGAACGAACGAGTAAATATTATGGTTAATGCGAAAGGACCAGAATTACTCAAAGAAGAAGTGGATGACGCCTGGCACCACATGAAAACAGGTAAAGCTCCTGGACCAGATAATATAACTAAAGAAGAGTTCGAAGCCATGGGTGAATTTGGATTAGAGATAATAACAAAATATTGAATGATATCTACAACAGCGGTTATACCAGAAGATATGCTCAAATCAATATTAATAGCCCTACCAAAGAAATCTAGTGCGATTGAATGCGATGATAATCGCACAATAAGCCTTATGAGTCACATGACTAAGATATTACTAAGAGTCATCATGCGATGTAAAAATTCAGTCCAGAAATTAGTGATGAACAGTGTGGTTTTCTTGGAGGTAAAGGTACGAACATTTTCATACACTTAATCATAAAATCGTTAGCAGAAAGATCAATATATGTGATAACAGATCTATACCTATGTTTATGAGATTATACCAATGCATTTGACAAAGTAAAGCACCAAAAAATAATCAAAATTTTAGAAGGCATAAATGTAGACAGCAAAGATCTAAGAATAATAAAGAACATGTACTGGCAACAAACAGCGGCCATAGGAACTGTAAATCAATTAGGAATATCTTAACAAATAAAACAGGGTGTTAAGCAGGGTTGTGTACTGTCACCAGATTTATTTATTATGTATAGTGGATCTATAGTGGAATAGATTCCACGCCTGGAATAACAATTGGAGGTCATACTATAAAAATTCTAAGGTATGCTGCGGCTACAGTCTTAATCGCTATGAGTGAAAATGAGTTACAAGAAATGTTAGACATTATAGTGAAAGAAAGCAAAAAATAAAGGACTCAGCCTTAATAGCAAAAACCCAGAAGTAATGGTAGAAACAAAGAAAAATACATCACCGCAATGCATACATAATAAAGACAAGTGGAACAATATTAAAACAGGTAAATGAATTTAAATATCTGGGAACAATTGTAACCTCAGATAGTAGATGTTCAGAGGTGAGATGCAGAATAGCTCAGGCAAAAGCAGTTTTCCACACACAGAAAAAAACGAGAACGATATTGTGCAATCCACTTTTGACAATAGAAACAAGAAAAAGAGTTCTTAAATGTTGTGTATAGCCAGTCTTAACATATGGATGTGAATCATGAACAATAGGACAACAGACAAGAAAATCACTGGAGTCTGTAGAAATGTGTTTTATAGAAGAATATTGTGAATACCATGAAAATGCTAAGAAGAGTAATGAAAATGTTCTGAAAGAGGCCAAAGCAAAAAACGAACTAATTTCCAATTTTAGGAAGCAACAATCATCATTTGTTGGTCATGTAATGAGAAGAGAACAAATGAAATAAATTGTGACAATTGGGAAAGTTGATGGACGATGTGATAGAGGGAAGCAAAGAGAAAAGATACCAGACAACTTTAGTGAATGGCTTGGCAGAAGGTCAACAAGAGAAATGATAAATAACTGTCGAGATCGAAAGTCGTGGAGAGACATGATCACCTAAGCCAGCAATTATGGAACTTGATGATGATGTATAACCATAGCACAGAGAGAGAACGACAGATAGTTAGAACGACAGATGGACATAGCATTAGAGAAAGAACCAAAGAAAATAACAAAAAAGGAAATGGTAATGACATCATCTAGAAAAGAAGTTACATGTAGGAGTCAAATAGAACCCCTTAGGGACATAATCACGGTAAAACTTTATCGATCTATTCTCGGAACTTCTTTATTAAAAAAAAAAAAAAAGAAATAGCTTAGAATTGTGGGGAAGAAAAATATTTGAATGAAGTACAGACGACTAGAAAACAATGAGACATACATATAGGAAAGCATGTAGTCAGGATTAAAATAGACTCAGAAACATGCTTGCACGGGACTGGAGGAACAACAAGGAGATAGATAAGCAAATACACTGGCAGGCAGAAAGATGGATGTGCATACATATTGAAAGATAAGCAAACAGACAAACATGTTAGTGAGGATATATGCTTATTTAATCGATGCGGTTTGTGTTGAAATGTGTATCCTGCTGGCAGATATGTAACAACGAGGAATAACAATGTGATCCTTCATTTAAAATGCTGAAATGCAGTACAGCCATTTAAAACGCTTCGAGTTCATGTGATATTTAAATTATATTTAAGCTTAATTGTAGGTTAATTACGGTTCATTGCTTATTTTTTAAATGCCGAAACTAATATTCTTCACGTTACATTTAATTGACACAATGATATATCTTTATGTAGACACTTTATCTACATGCTTATAATACTTATATTTTAAATCTAAAGGTTACAAATAAAAGCAAAGGATTGTTGAAAACAGACAAAAGAAATTTTCACACTGGGCACTTTTCTCAATGACCACTTTGTTATAAACATATCATAGTCAATGAGAACAAGTAGAACAAGTCATTAGGTGTTATGTTTTTTTTCACTGTTTACACAGATGTATTTAGTTTGGCATTGTGTATGTAAAATATTAATATTGTGTGAAAACTGTTAGCTGTTACATTATTTGACACAATTTTATTGTGCAATGATTAAATATTTAGCATGAAAATTGAATTCACGATTCAGAACTTTCGAATGTAAAAATACAGTGTGGAGTATGACGAGAATAAAGTAAAAGAAACCAAGAGCACTTTTAGAGAAAAAATTGCAGCTCGAAGTGAAAAATGACTTGACGAAAGTAACGAGAAGGCAAGAAAATATTTATGACGTTGAAAGAGATTGGCTTTACTCTATAGTGTTCTAGATTCCATTGTATGCAATTGAGGAATAGAATAATTTCGCTCTTGACTGCACACGGGGAGTAACATAAAGAATAAAACGAACAATAACACATCAATATTTGCGGTCGGACTATAACGAAAAGTCATTACTCATAAACTTGTAATGCAATCACGACCATCTGCTATTGTATTTATGTGAGTTCTTAACTCATTTATCGTTGCGTCATACTACACGTACTGTCTGGACAAGTTGCTTTATCTGTATTAACAAACATGTGACCTTTTTTGTCTTTGCAGACGGTTGAAAGTAGATTGTTGTCGATCCTCGGCAGCAGCTGCCAGATATTTAACGGAGCGGCTTCTCTCATTGTTGCTTCTGTCAATATTGGAATGTGATTCCAACAGTGACAAAGGGAACAGAAACTAATGTCCTAAAATCTCTTTTTTCTTGGTTTTTTTTATTTCATAACTTTGGCTTCGTTTCATTTTCGAAATTTGTTGTGAAAATTATGTTTGTCCTGCACGTGCATCTTCTGTATTATTTATACCTATATTTTTCTTCATTAAAAAATTCTTTTAGGACAACTCACTTCTATCCTTTTATCTCACTTGTGCCTGCTCACTATTTTGGGTTTCTCATACAGTATTTGTTTGGGGATGTGGTTGTTGATCATTCTTCTAACATGTCCCAGTCATCTGAGTATTCAGTTACTGAGTATTTGGTCCTGTTATATTCTGAAGTACAATGATTGGAACACAAGTAGAATGTGTGGATGTAGTACGGGATATATGCTGCACGAAGTCTGAATTTATTACATAGTCCTGCTGTTAGATGTTCATTATATTCCGAAGATATCGCAAATTAAAACAGATAATTCGCTATATAAACAATAAGCACAAACAAGTAACGAATTATACAAGTGGAAAGGTGAACAACTCTTAACGGAAAAGTACAGAGTACAGTCGCATTAATGGCATACATGATGCATGTTTTTCTTCCAAGACAAATTATACATTTAATTCAACATATGTTCAGCATAACGCTTGCTCGCCCTTCGTTGTTATTTTATTTGTTAACATTCAGTGTTCATTCTCTAAGGCCGAGTTAAACCAAAGCCGCATCTGTATTGGAAGTCGAACACAGACCATCTGGTCAATGAAACAATAAAATAAAGACAATATTAAATTTGCACCAGGAGTTGGATCTAAATACAGTATGCAGACATCAGACAAGCGTGGTGTGACCTTTGTCAAAGCATCAACCATAAAACAATACCGTAGTGTCATTGTGGGTTTCCTCTAGCTTGATTACACATTCTGTAATCGAAACTAGAACATGAAATCAACCTTGTAAGCAAAGCTTAAAGGACATAATACTTATTCAAATACGTCCATCGTTAGTAGAAGAAAAAAACTATGACAGAGTACACCATTTAATTATGCAGGGATTGTGTATATAATAGATTCAGTAATCGCGTCCCTTGACACGATATTCTTCTAAACTATCAGAATATTAGGTTTACAACATTGTTTCAAGTGAACCTGTTCATACATTACTCTCCATTTTTGTCATGAGAAGGTATTTTGTAATAATTCATTTCTTTTACCACAAAAAATTATTTTGTCAATGTGCAAATCTTCAAAGTGATAATACCATTAGCATTAATTAAATTAAAACTACCTAATCCAGTACACATACATATATATATACACACACACATTTCCTTCCTTCTGTCTTTCCTTCCTTTTTTTTCTGTCCGTACTTCCTTCTTTTAATCCACTTTGTAGCCAATGACTTAATATAGTTCTTTTGGTAGCGTTACTTCAGAACCATATTTATGATCACCGTCTATTTGTGTGGAAGCCATCGTATTGGTCTCCTACTTTCAATTTGTTCCACATCGACCTATGTGGTGGTATCTTTTCAGCTTTCACGAAATCAGTGCGCTCCAGACAGCTCAGACTGATTGGTTTTGGAATAATGATTATTTACAGCAGGTCGAACATATCGACTCTTAATCCGAGTTATATTTTTTCTCTAATTTTATTTCCTTTAGTGCTGCATTCGTTTGACATCGGTATATGTTTCAAAGTGCAGAACATAATTTGTGCAAATAAAATATAAATAGATGTTTACTGACAATGCTAATTAAAAGAAAAAAAAACAATTAGGGTGTTTCATAATCTGGTTTGATATCCTTTTTTAGCATCACAGCCAGTCTGAAGGTATCTTTCCCAAGCAAAATCTCCACTTTCATTTCGTCAAGTTCATGGTACCTTTGATGCTTTGAAACCATGTCTTCTTGATCTACACCAGTCTCGTCCGGCTGGTGCCGGAGCTACTGAGTTTAGTGCTCTGTGCACACCGTGAGCTGTGTTTTTCATCCCGATCGTGTTTCGATATTCCGATTGCTTACGATGAATGATGATATCATATGACGAAGGACAGCCCGGTTGCGTTCACTTTTGGTGCGACCACGCTTTATACCTTTTTACGTGGCAATGATGTGGACTGCAGCTGTCTTTGTTTGAATCCTTCAAGGAGATGAGATTTTAATTCGGATGATTCCACTGGTACGGGTGGTTGAGCAATTATGGATTTTAATTCGTTTGCAGTGATACCGGGACCTTCGACTAACCATAACCAGTCTTGCTTCCCTCAAATCATGCCTTCCATTATTTTTTTTCCAATCCCCTGTTTCTTTTTATAAGGCCGTAAATGTATAATTACTTTTGTGATCTGTTTATAAATCTGTACTTTTGGATGATGAAGACTTCGCACGTCAAAATTTCTCTTTTTCATTATTCAAGACAATCTGAAAACGATTCTTTTTTTTTCATTTTCTTTAGAGTGAACCAATATATTCATTTTATTTTAGAGAATGTCCATGATTCTCAACCGATTCTTGCAATACATGCTACAGTAGTTTTAATTTTACTGCCTTGTTGGCATTGTGCTATATGTTTTTCGTGATATTTTATTTTTGTGTTGCTGCTGCACGTCTCCTTTTTATCTCCTTCTGACACTCTCTCCAATGTTAATTATTACAGATCTAAAATATTTATAACTAGTTACATTTCATGTTCTTCATTGTCGATGAGATTGTGGCGTTGGCTTTTGCTTTGTCGATACGTATCGCTTAGTTTACGGTCGATTTAAATAAAGGTTTTGCTCTTCATTGCAGTCAAATATGCATGGCGGGACCTTGTCAACAGAATTTACCGATGCATTTTGGGAAATGCTGTGACACGTGATGGAGCGGATATGGGAATTCCTGACTTTAATGAAACTGGCTCCGTGGATAGATTAGAATAGAGTGCAGGAAAGTTTTTACATTAAAGTGAAAGATTTAAGGAGGTAATAATTTATTTGAAATGTTTACAGAATAGTACGCATTACGTGCCGTCATTTGCGTTTGGTCAACTAAGAATTAATCGTTGTTTGTGCGTAGTAACAATAATAATGTAATCATCATCATCTAGTACCGGGCCTGCTGGCGTTGATGATCATGTCTCTCCACAACTTTCGATCTCGACAGTTATTTATCATTTCTGTTGTTGACCTTCTGTTAAGCCATTTTCTTAAATTGTTTGGTATCTTTTTGGTTTGCTTCCCTCTATCTCTTCGTCCCTCAATTGGTCCAGTTGTTACAATATATTCCAGCTGTTCTCTTCTCATTATATGATCAAAAAATGATGATTGTTTCTTCCTAATATTGGAAATTAGCTCTCTTTTTGCATTGGCATCTTTCAGAACGTTTTTATTACTATTCTTAGCTGTCCACGGTATTCTCAACATTCTTCTGCAAAACCGCATTTCTACAGCCTCCAGTGATTTTCTTGCTTGTTGTCCTATAGTCCATGATTAACATCCTTATCTTAAGACTGGCTCTACATGACATTTAAGAACTCTTTTTCTTGTTTCTATTGTCAAAAATGGATTGCATAGTATCTTCCTCATTTTTTTTAAAGCTGCTTTTGCCTGAGCCATTCTGTACTCACCTCTTTTGTACATCTTCCGTCTGAGGTTAACAAAGTTCCCAATAATGTAATAATGTTATAATAATAACCAACAACTGGGGATTAATCGTATTTTTAAACGTGTAGTAAAAATAAAAATAACATTAAAAATAATAATCAAACTTTGCATGCGATGATGACAGATGGCTTCAGATTTTTGTAAGTGCATTTTATTAGGCTGCATGGGTAAGGGTGTGTATATATATATATATATTAATGAATAATTAATATATTGTAATATATACACACACTCACATATTTATATATATTGGGAACAAGAAGTTGTTGTAGGGCGTAATCACTTATGCCACCAGCCATGACATTTGACATTAATGATAGAGAAAGGTATAACAGGACATAACAAACAAGGATGTCTGATAACATTCAAATCTTAATTCCATCATTTTCTGATATCCTATTCTTTCTTAGTCCTCAACTGATGTTTTACGATCGATCAGAGATTACAAGCAAAATGCAATATCTACGCATTTCAGCCCAACCTGTTCAACATAAGTCAAAAGAGATTTGTGGTACGAGTGTGCATTTTCGCTTGAGTTCTTACAGCGATAATCATCGGGAAGTCTTTTCGCTGAGACCATATTGTCAACATTAATGATCGCCAATTCAACGTGGATTTGCTATTTTGTTAGAATCCACTTACAATACAGTCACCAATACAAGGATTAGCGTTTCAACTTTTTTTCAAACAAGAATAAAGAAGCTAACACTTCGATTACAAAAACGAACTTCAACGGGTGAAAATATGCAAATAGAATAGATTGCGTATCTGAAATATTCAGGGGAAAAAACTGAATTCTAAATTATAGCGGTGCCGAAGTATAATTGAATAAATATACAGAAACGAGACATCGTATGGGAACATTTGATACCGTAAGGAGTGGTTCTAATATTGTATAAACGTTTCCATGAAAGCGAGGCTGATCACATTTCATTTAGAGGTTTACTTTTGGTTATATTATATGACATTAGTTACAACAATTATAAATGCAGGGAGACAAGAAATAAGTGGTCGATATTACCATAGATAATCTGACAATCTCGTAGCAAAACAGAGCCAGTTAAGGGCACGATAGAGCAGTAGATAGTGAACCGGTCTATTGAAAACAAAAAGTCGAATTCGAATCCCAACGACCGTTTCTAGCTTTGTCCAGAAAAAATTAATTTCCTTATAAAAGTAAGTAAAAAGCCCCGTCACGCCAGGTGTGGTATGTGGTGTTAGTGACCATAATTTTTATAGACCTTCGGCACATGATTTTTAAGGTAATGTGATCGGTATTACGTCCGTACCGTTTTACTTTCCCAGAAAAAAATCCGGTACCCATTTGGGGCTGGGTGAATCCGGAAGCCGTCGATCAGATTCGATCTCGGCCTATTGTCCTTGTAAAATGTATTTTCTCATGTAAACCTAACATTTTCCTGGAATGGAAAACGACGCCGGCGTAATGCTGACTACCATAACAAAAATGTGTGCCATTTGGTATATAAATATGGGTAGCTACCACCATATTCCCCATACGGGACGAGCTATGACGTGGCTCTGTTTTCTTCCTTCTTCCTTTCAAATGAATAATAAATGAAAATGGATAAACAGCTTTAGAGCGTTTGGTGTGGCATGATCGCTACTTTCAATCATATTGTCAAACGCAATTGCAATAAATAGAGCGCTTAACACAATTATTATTTAATTAAGTCTTTAAACTTAATTGTTGCATCTAGTCTAGACGAATATAATTGAGTAATTATTTGAACGATATACCTCGTCACTCTAGAGCATGGTGACCAGTTTAGGGTTCACAGAGGGCCACATTATGGCCAAGACCATGACTGAGGACCAAACTTTAGAATATCGTTAACAAATAACATTATGGATTTATTAATATATAAATGATGCTTGCACTGTGATAATACATTTTATCATTTACAGCAAGACAATTAATTTTTTATTTCAAAGTTACATTTATTTTCTGTTTTTTTTTTTAAATAACCGACTTGAACTTTGCTTTTTATTTATATATATTTATTATAGTAGTTTATGTGGACGCTTCAAGAGCCAAGTAAAAATAGATTGTCGGACCGAATATAACCCCCCTCCCCCTCCCATCCCCGGGCCGCCATTACTGCTCCAGAGCCAAAGCGATGCTTATAACCCACTGTACAACGCTACTGCATGTTGGCGCTTTATTTCTATTATTTAGTCATGACTGCCGCCCTGGTGTGTTTCTAAAACATCATAAACCCCTTTGGCCGTAAAACTTCCTATGCTGCCACTGAAACTCTAAACATTGCGAAAAATATATACAACGGGGAGAGAGGGTGGGGCAACGATCCGTGTATCTTACTACCATATGCAATAGTGGTAGACTTAACAGAAGAACGTTCTAATAACTGAAAATAAAGTAGTTGTGTGATAAGTAAGGAGCAACAAACCGTGTCAGGTAATTCATATAACCTCATATGTTGACAAGGGATTCACATTCACTACTGTATAACATAACTGTATACACTTCGACTTTGTGAGCCCAAGAACTGCCCCTTTTTATCGTCTCTCGTAAAAGGAAATGAGGAAAAGGCAATTAATTATCATTGATCTTAGCCTTTTGGCTAAGATCAAAGTGTAGCATCTGTTCTTATCAGCTTAATATCTGATAGGTAGCCCATTGGGTCTCTACGATATTAAACTGATTTTTGGATCTCGACGAGATGCCCAGGGCTTGCTCCGCTCTCGTTACGGGTCGATCCGGTATTGCAGTTCTTCCGGGACTGGCCCACTTTTTTGGGAGTCGCGATAGCTCAGTGGTTAATGAACTGGACTACAAAAGACAAGAGGTAGGGTTCGATCTCAACCAACGGCTTCCGGGTTCACCAAGGCTTAATTGGGTACCGTATGGGGAATATGGTGGTAGCTATTCATATTTATATACCAAATGGCACACATTGTTGGTGTGGTAGTCAGCATTACGCCGGCGTCGTTTTCCATTCCAGGAAAATGTTAGGTTTACATGAGAAAATACATTTTACAAGGACAATAGGCCGAGTTCGATCCAAAAGACGGGTTCCGGGTTCACCCAGCCTTAATTGGGTACCGGCTTTTTTTCTGGGAAAGTAAAGCGGCACGGGCGTAATGCCTACCACATTACTCCAAAAATCAAGTGCTGAAGGTCTGTAAAATGTATGGTCACTAACACCATAATACCTATACGCCACGTGGCGTGACTCTTTACTTTACTTTTGTATCGTTAATTTACGTCAATCCATAATATCTGCGCCGTTCGACGAAAAACATACGACTTTGACATAATAACAAGTACTTCAAATTCAGTGATATATAATTTATTTGTATATCTTCACATACTGACAAATAATTTAGACTCATCTTGAATAAATTTGCGTGTGAAGTAATTATTTATCCACATCTGTTGAAAATGTATAAAGATCCGTCGTTGTGCTATTAATCTTATAAGAACACATTTTGTCCAGATATTTCTGACTACACTAAAAGAAAGATGGTAGTAGCATACTGCCGACCACATGAAATAAAAATATGCTGATGGTTACATAAAAATAATTGTGAAAATTGTCAAAAGTGGCAGAAATAGGTATGCAAGATCATAAGGCTGAGACACTCAGTTTTCAGATTCAAGTAGTTTTCTCTCCATGCATATTGAGAAGTTATTAAGATCTACCATTGTACGAAATAGTATATGTCGTACGTTTGGTTTGCCATAGGTGTCAGATTTTCTGCAAAGCAAAAACTACAGCAGTGCAAAGTAATTTTGACCCACCCCTGAGGTACAAATACGAGGGAGAACTTTCCCTTCACGTCCTTAGCAAAGTGAAGGCTTATCTCTACGCCTTTAAGGCATATGACGAATAATTTTTAGTGCCCATTGTCCAACAGCACAGTTTATGGTTGATGTGGTCATTATCATGCAATGCTGCTTGACTTTGTCAGGAAATATTAAAGGTAAAAAAGTAAAGGTTCCCGTCACGCCGAGCTAGTCGTATGGAGAATATGGTGTTAGTGACCATATTTTTCTACGACCACGGCACATTTTTGGGTAATGTGGTCGGATTCACGCCAGGCCACCTGTACATCCCAGACAAATTTTTAGTACCCATTTTTAGATGTTGGGTAAACCCCGGAGCCTTGTCAGTCCGAAAAAAAATCCGCTACTTTTGGGGATCGAACCTATGACCTTCTGGTTAGGAAGTCAGCACACTAACCACTCAGCCACCGAGGCTCCACAGGAAATATTGGGCACCCAATTAAGGCTTGGTGAACCAAGGAGTTCGAACTCGTACTCTTAGCAGTACAATCATTTCACTGACCACTGAGCTGCTTCTACGCACCCCCCCTCCTCCCCGCTTATATGAAATATGATGTCAAATATTTTATGCCTCCACCAAATACCAATTACATTAGGTACTAGATGCTAAGTATTTTGTGCACTTATGGCATCAGATCCTTGGTTTCATTATTTAGATTAACTCTTGACGTCTTTTTTTTAAGTTCTTCTTAGTGCCAAGCACTTCAGGTTCGCCCCTATTGCTACCTGCTTCAAGACTAGCTCTGTAAGAGATTAACCATCTTATACTACAATATAATAGGATATACAGCAGTGTGGGCTCTCATTATAATGTCAGTAATGGGCTCCGAGGCTCAACTATTGATTCCCAAATGTCATGTTTCCTGAAGCATTCGCTGAGCATGCAAATGCCGCGCTGTTAACGTTTCCACCTGCTTATCCTTTCACCTTTTCTTTCTTCACACTTCGTGTGCTTGCAGTACTTTGTAAGTTCGTTGTTTTTATATTGATTCCCCTTTAATGTTCTATGCCTTTAATAAATGTTTTTTTTTAATTATCGGAAATGGGTTGTTCAAAGCTAGTTATAAAAATGATTTGTAATCTTGTTATTTTTTTTTTAATTTACGTATTTATTTCGAAAATTTCACTTCCGGTGTCATGGCGGCTTCGTGTAGTCGATTTTTATAATTCGGCTCTTGCTGATATATTTAAATGATTTACGCGACAGTCTAGTTGTGAAATTATGTGTTGCTATTCTCCCGTTTGGTGTATGTTTTACTTCTAACGTGGGGATGGACTGTGATTGCCGATATTTAAGTGGAATATGATTTATTCTTCTTTGTGTTGTGTGTTCGCGGTTCGATAGGCAAGCACATGGTTTGACAAAAATGTCAACGGAAAAACGGGTATGTTCAACCCTTATGTGAAAAGTCTGTGACGGTGGATGGAGGCGGAGGAATCAAGAATGATCAACGGCCAGAAAGCGAAAACAGCAAAGTGTGTGGTACACAAGAGGCATGTTCAGAACACGAAAGACGAACATGGCTGACCACCGTGAAAGAGATTGGAGCCTCATCACGTACCAGTCCAGAGGAAGCCATGGAGAGTCGGAGAAATTCGAACTTATGTCGGAGGAAAGATCTTAAAATAAGTACTTGGAATGTTAGGACTCTATATCAACAAGGGAAATTGGAAAATCTAATTCAAGAAGCAGAACGAATAAATATAGATATTTTAGGCATATCAGAGACTAGATGGAAGGAATGTGGGTACATTGAAGACGAAAAATATACATTTATATACTCAGGAAACACAACAGAACATCAAAGGGGGTAGGAATACTGATAAAAAGAGAGCTACAAAAATATATAAGTACCCACTGGACATACAGTGATAGGATTATACTACTCAAGTTGAAAGCAAAACCATTCGACATAGCAATAATACAGACATATGCACCTACTCAAGACTGCACAGATGAACAAATAGAGGCATACTATGAAGACCTAAATAAAGTTATGAAGCAAGTGAAATCTTCAGACATCTTGATTGTAATGGGTGACATGAACGATAAAGTAGGAAAAGGTAGATATAAGACAATTATAGGAAATCATGGTTTAGGAAAAAGAAATGACAGAGGAGAAAGATTAATACAATTCTGTGAAGAAAACAGGCTGATAATATGTAACACCTACTTTGAGCAAGAGAAAAGGAAACTATACACATGGAAAAGCCCTGGAGATAGGAAGAGGAATCAAATAGATTACATAATGATAAAAGAAAGGTTCCGTAACAGCGTAAAGAAAGCCAAAACCTACCCAGGAGCAGATATTAATTCTGATCACAATCCTGTAATGATTAAAATGAAAATCAAACTAAAGAGAAACAAGCAAAAATCTGATTCATCAACAAACCCACTCGACATAACAGCTTTAAATCAAAAGATATTAAAGATACCTATACAATACAAGTAAAGAACACATACCAGAAGCTGCTAGAGGAAGGAATTGAACATACAGAAGAGAAAATCCTGATGAAAAAGTAACAACCAAATGGCAATGCATAAAGAAAAGCATACAAAAAGCCTGCGACACCTTACCCAAAAGAGAAAAGAACAAAAAACAAAAATGGATAACTAACACCATCTTAGAAAAAATGGAAGAAAGGAGACAAGCGAAGAACACTGCCCAATACAATAAAATAGATAATGAGATACGCAAAATGTGCAAAAAAGCAAAAGAAGACTGGCTCAGCCAAAAATGTAGAGAAATAGAAACTATGGAAAGCAAACAAGACCTAAGAGGAATGCACACAGAAATAAAGAGAATGACTAATAAAAATAAAAAAGCCACAGAAGGTGGATGCATTGCAGACAAAAAAGGAAAAATGCTAACAGACAATAAGGATATCATAGAGAGATGGCAGGAATATATAACAGAACTATTTCATGATCAAAGGGACAAGAAACCAGTTATAAAATGTACATCAGGCTATAAATCTTAAAATCTGAGGTGGAAAAAGCTATAAAAACAATGAAAAGGGGAAAAGCAGCAGGACCTGAAAGCATACAGATAGAGATGATACAGGCACTTGAAGATTTTGGCATTGAAGTGATTACAGACATATGCAACGACATATACCACACAGGATACATACCAAATGAACTAAAAACATCAACTTTCATTGCATTGCCTAAAAAGAATGGTGCAGTTGAATGCAGTGACTTTAGAACAATAAGCCTAATGAGCCATGTTACAAAAATCTTGCTAAAAGTTATACAAGGAAGGATTCAGAATAAAATCAATACTGAATTAGATGAGCAGCAATTTGGATTTAGGAAAAATAGCGGGACAAAAGAAGCCATATTCTGCATGAGAACATTAATCGAAAAATACACAGAAGTAAACAAACCAATATATGCCTGCTTCATAGACTACACCAAAGCTTTTGATAGAGTACACCACAAACAACTTATAGAATGCCTAAAAGAGATACATCTAGATGACATGGATATACGACTAATATGCAATCTATACTGGGAGCAAACAGCAATAATAAAATATAACAAAGAGTTCTCTACACCCATTGATATAAAAAGAGGAGTAAGACAAGGATGCATCCTATCACCAAGCTTGTTCAATCTATACACTGAGCAAATCTTTAAAAACATCATAGAGATGCCAGGCCTACAAATTAATGGAAAGATAATCAATAACATAAGATATGCTGACGATACTGTACTACTAGCAGAAAATCCTAAAGACCTACAACAATTACTTAATGAAATAAACACGACAAGCAAAAAATATGGACTAGATATGAATATCAAAAAGACTAAAACTATGATCATAAACAAAGAAAATACCCAAAACCCACAAGTGGATATCAAAATTGAAGGAATAGACCTTGAGACAGTTCAGAACTATAACTACCTTGGACATACTATAACCAGTGATGGAAAATGTACAACTGAAATAAACAAAAGAATAGGAATGGCAAAAAGTAATTTTAATGTCATGAAAGACATACTAACATCAAAACAAATAACACCAGAGCTAAAACTAAGAATAGCAAAATGTTACATCTTCTCAATATTCCTATATGGTGCTGAAACATGGACATTAGACAAGAAAACAGAACAGAGAATTGAAGCCTTTGAAATGTGGATATATAGAAGAATAGGTAGAATTGGATGGAAGGAAAAGAAAACAAATGACAAAGTCTTAAAACAACTAAAAATGAAAAGAGAACTTCTGAACACAATTAGAACAAGACAAATGCGATTCTTAGGCCATGTTAAAAGACACAACAGCCTCCTGAAAGTGATCCTGGAGGGGAAAATACAAGGTAAAAGAGGCAGAGGCAGACCAAGATTAACATGGACGAGTAACATCAAAAGATGGACAAATCAACCAATGACAACCTGCACCATCAAAGCAAGAGATAGAGCAAAATGGCGCTCCATGGTAGCCAACCTTCGTTGCGGAGACGGCACTCAATGATGATGATGATTTATTTCGAAATATGTTATTGCAATAAAAAAGCAGTTTTTCCGAAACGTGATACATCGTTATAGGAGAGGTTGTAGGACATATTGTTTATAACTAAAAGTCAAGTACATTGTTATTGAGTTATTAGTGTTGGTTGATTAGTCTTCTTACATGCCCACTAAGTTTCTCGTTTCTGGCTGTGCCCATCTTAACTCCCATCTCATTCATCCGAAGGAGTGACGTGTACTCAAGTTTGTCGAAATCATGTGTCCTTCCCACTTCCCGAAGGGCATTGATGATGTCCGCCCGATCCATTGGTTGACCGTCCTCAACAATAGCTCAGCTAGCCAACCTGTCCGCACTTTCATTTCCCCGTACTCCCGCATGTCCTGGGACGTAATGAAAGGTGACCTTACGTATTTTGTTCTTCTGCAATGACTCTACCCATTGCATAAGTACAGATCCCGCCTCCAATTTTCTTATTATGCTCATCGAATCACTCAGTATACAGGCGTGGGTGTACATGTACAAGTACATTCAAAGCAGTAATACTGCAGCGTTAACGACATCAAAGACATTGACTACCTTCAAGCATTTCTACATTTAAATTATTGCCTTAGATCAAATAAAAACATAGCACCCAAACTTGCACTATGACTTCATGCGTGGAGCTTATATAAATACTAATCTTGGTTTTGTTTTTTTTTTTAGCGACAATTGTTGTTAAGCAATCAGTCTGGCAAGGTAAGATTACTGGGCTACGGGGGGAGGAGGATATAAAAAAAAATCAGATAAACGAGGCTATCATGAAGCGTTAACATCACAGGTCAGACTATAACATCGACATTGTGCTCCTCGGCACATAAACATCATGCTCATCGGCACATCAACATCATGCTCCTCGGCTCATCGACATTATGCTCGTCTACACATCGACATCATGCTGCTCGGCACATCATCATCATTCTCCTCGACACATCGACATCATGCTCCTCGAAACATCGGCATCAGGCTCCACGACACATCGACATCATGCTCCTCGACACATCGACATCATGCTCCTCGACACATCGGCATCAGGCTCCACGACACATCGACATCATGCTCCTCGACACATCGACATCATGCTCCTCGACACATCAACATCATGTTCCTCGACACATCAACATCATGCTCCTCGGCATATCAACATCATTCACCTCCACACATAGACATCATGCACATCGACACATCAACATCATGCTCCTCGGCTCATCGACATTATGCTCGTCTGCACATCGACATCATGCTCCTCGGCACATCGTCATCATGATCCTCGGCACATCATCAGCATTCTCCTCCACACATAAACATCATGCTCCTCGACACATCAACATCATGCTCCTCGACACATCGAAATCATGCTCCTTGGCACATCAACATCATGCTCCTCGACACATCGACATCATAATCCTTGAAACATCCACATCATGCTCCTCGACACATCAACATCATGCTCCTCGACACATCGACATCATTATCCTTGGCACATCGACATCATGCTTCTCGACACATCAACATCATGCTCCTGGACAGATCGACATCATGCTGCTTGACACATTGACATCAAGCTCCTCGACGCATCGACATCATGCTCCCCGACACAAAGACATCATGCCCCTCGGCACATCAACATCATGCTGCTCGACACATCGACATCATGCTCCTCGACACATCGACATCATGCTCCTCGACACATCGACATGATGCTCCTCGACAAATCAACACCATGCTCCTCGACACATTGACATCATGCTCCTCGACACATCAACATCATGCTTCACGACACATCGACATCATGCTCCCCGACACAAAGACATCATGCTCCTAGACACATCGACATCATGCTACTCGGCACATTATCATCATTCTCCTCGACACATCGACATCATGCTCCTCGACACATCGACATCATGCTCCTCGGCACACCATCATCATTTTCCTCGGCACATCATCATCATTCTCCTCCACACATAAACATCATGCTCCTCGACACATCAACATCATGTTCCACGGCACATCAACATCATTCCCCTCCACACATAAACATCATGCTCCTCGACACATCGACATCATGCTCCTTGGCACATCAACATCATGTTCCTCGGCACATCGACATCATGATCCTTGGCACATCCACATCATGCTCCTCGACACATCAACATCATGCTCCTCGACACATCGAAATCATGCTCCTTGACACATCAACATCATGCTCCTCGACACATCGACATCATGATCCTTGGCACATCCACATCATGCTCCTCGACACATCAACATCATGCTCCTTGGCACATCAACATCATGATCCTTGGCACATCGACATCATGCTTCTCAATACATCAACATCATGCTCCTGGGCAGATCGACATTATGCTCCTCGACACATCGACATCAAGCTCCTCGACACATCGACATCATGCTCCCCGACACAAGACATCATGCCCCTCGGCACATCAACATCATGCTGCTCGACACATCGACATCATGATCCTCGACACATCGACATCATGCTCCTCGACAAATCAACACCATGCTCTTCGACACATCGACATCATGATCCTCGACACATCGGCATCAGGCTCCACGACACATCGACATCATGCTCCTCGACACATCGGCATCAGGCTCCACGACACATCGACATCATGCTCCTCGACACATCGGCATCAGGCTCCACGACACATCGACATCATGCTCCCCGACACAAAGACATCGTGCTCCTCGATACATCAACATCATGTTACTCGGCACATCAACATCATGCTCCTCGACACATCGACATCATGCTACTCGGCACATCATCATCATTCTTCTCGACACATCGACATCATGCTCCTCGACACAACGACATCATGCTCCTCGGCACATCATCATCATTCTCCTCGGCACATCATCATCATTCTCCTCCACACATAAACATCATGCTCTTCGACACATCAACATCATGTTCCACGGCACATCAACATCATTCACCTCCACACATAGACATCATGCACATCGACACATCAACATCATGCTCCTCTGCACATCGACATCATGCTCCTCGGCATATTGACATCATGCTACTCCGCATATCGACATCATTCTCCTCGACTCATCGACATCATGTTCCTTGGCTAATCAACATCACTATCCTCGGTACATCAACATCATGCTCCTCGACTCATCGACATCATGTTCCTTGGCTAATCAACATCACTATCCTCGGTACATCAACATCATGCTCCTCGGCTAATACATCATGATCCTCGGTACATCAACATCATGCTCCTCGACACATCAAAATCATGCTCATCGACACATCAACATCATGCTCCTCGACACATCGACATCATGCTCCACGACACATCGACATCATGCACCCCGACACAAAGACATCATGCTCCACGACACATCGACATCATGCTCCTCGACACATCGACATCATGCTCCACGACACATCGACATCATGCTCGCCGACACAAAGACATCATGCTCCACGACACATCGACATCATGCTCCTCTACACATCGACATCATGCTCCACGACACATCGACATCATGCTCCTCGACACAAAGACATCATGCTCCTCGACACATCAACATCATGCTCCTCGACACATCAACATCATGCTCCTCGACACATCAACATCATGCTTCTCGACACATCGACATCATGCTCCACGACACATCGACATCATGCTCCACACACATCGACATCATGCTCCTCAGTACACCGACATCATACTCCACAGCACATCAACATTAAACACATGTACGTCCTGTCTGCATAAAACATTACAAATCTGGTCTTCTAGGTCAAATAGAGATATAGGACAACGCAGCCTTTAACGACGCTGATGACGAACCAAGAACGATTTTGTAATAATTCACATTATTTTGAGCTCATTAAAAATATAGTAACACTCTTCTTTACATTTCTCACTGTCAATTTTGCTTTCACTTGTTAACTCGTCCATCATGATCGATCTAATGCTGTTGCCTATTGGAATTTCTATGATATATAATGTGGTCGAATTGTCAACCGTTCCAACTTTACAATACAAACCACCTAAGAGCATTTAATGGTGACAGAACCAGCTATATTCCTGTAATTACCTTCCCTAACTTTACATGTCAGCCGCTAATTATTTTCCAGCGTGGTAGATTGAACAGTGACACAAGGCGATCGAACAAATGATCATTGAGTCGTGAACTCGTCACATTAACACCATGCTACTTTGATTGTAGAAGGTAACTACATACTAGTTGTAAAATGAGATAACTAATTTGTCATGTTTAATTACTCAAGTTTAATTATCTCCATTGATCACATTTTTATTCATATGAGATAGAAAGGATTGGCTTCACCATCCTACACAGGAAATTAAAATTATATGCTCACATCAAAAGACATAGGAAGCTAGAAAGAACAATAATGGATGGTATGGTTCCAGCATGACAAGACAGGGGCAGACCAATAGAAAGGTTGCATCAAGACATGAAAGATACACTAGATATGACAACAGAAGAAGTGCATGACCTGCCTAGAGATAGAAATTCCTTGAAACGGGTTGTAGTGAACGCAACGTTCTGAAAACGAAATACGACCTATTGATGAGATATATCTTCTAAAAAGTTTTTATTTTTAATGAGAATGAGCGCCATCAATAAATGGCTGGATCAATAAATCAAGTCATTGCATTCGTTCCCTTTCGTGTGAGGATAACACTGTAACAATTGTACACGAGATTGATAATTTTCATTTTAACCCAATTGTTTTATACAAATAACAGCGTCAAATATTCTTATTAAATGACAGGCATTTTCTCTCTTTTGTTCCAGTTTACGTTCTAACAAAAATAGTCAGCGGTCGACACGCTTTGTTGCGTTTTATAGGGCAACAAAATAGCTCTCAATTTTGGTCGGTCTGTGGCTATCCTTCGCAGAATGTCGCACGCTTGACACAATATAAATTCTCTACTGCTCTCTACATCAAATATTCTCAGCTAGGATTTCTTTCGTCTTTCTCTCGCCATTCCTCTGGAGCTCACTGCATGCCAATTTTCTTACGATGGTGATTTGTCTCAATAGAGCAAACAAACTGTTAACCATAGTTTATATTTAGACTTCAGTATCTGCAGCTTTCAGCAAAACCATTAAAAGACATCGGCTTGTTTTCTGGTTTATTTTTGGTTGTGTTATCTCAAGTTTATTTTTCGCTGTGTTCACTCAGGTTTATCTCCTACTGTAATCAGGTTTATTTCCCGTTGATTTGAGTATATATATATATATATATATATATATATATATATATATATACATATATATATATATTCTGTTACTCATTACCAGGTCCTACATATTGTAGGTTGATTGTAATCAGATTTGTTTTCCTTTACTTATAACATTTATTTTCCAGTGTTAGTTAACAGGTTTATATTACCATAGTTATCATCATGTTTATTTATGTTTTTCTGTTGTTTGTTTTCAGTTATGTTGTCCTTTATTTGTTTTCAGTTGAATATCCTGTTGTTTATTACTAAATTTCTTTTCCGTTGTTCGCTATAATGTTTATTGTCAGTTTTATTTTCCGTTTGTTTGTCATTAGGATTATTTTCACTTGTTTGCATGTTATCACTCCTGTTTTCGGTTCTTTCTTGTCATGTTTGCTGTCCGTTGTTGTTGTCAGGTTGCTTTTAAGTGTATTATATCACTGCTTCTTACTACCAGGATTTCCGGTGTTTGTTATCAAATGTGTTTCCGGTTGTTTATCATCCCGTTTGCTTTCTGTTGCTCGCTACCTTGTTTTTTGAGGTGTTTTCTTGCCTTTGTTTGTTATTACATTTCTTTCTCGCTTTCATATCATGTTCCTGTTTTTTTTATTTTTGAGATAATACTTGATCACTGTTCTGGTTCTCCGTGCAAGGTAACAGGTGTTTGAGCAAATCGTACTTTCTCACCAATCTTTAATCAGTCGTTTTCTTCGAATGACGAGTTTCACCTCCCCAACATTTCTGGCACGTTTTCCTTCCTAGCCTTCAGCTGTTTTCTCAACCTTTCTACAAGAGAGGAGGCTTGTATCTAATTATGTCTGGAGACCTTTCTGGCAACTTTAGCACTGCCAAAATAACTGTTATGAGACTAGCAAGCTTTGCTATGACAAGACCCATCAATGTGGTAGGGCACTATATAAATAAAAATAATAGTAAAATAGATAGTACTAGCTTTCTCATGTTGGTTTACAATAACATTTTACTCCAATGTTAAGTCCTTAACATATCTGCGTTTACTATTTTAAACAAAATGCCGGTATTATTTTAGCCATTAACACATACATGTATACAGAACTTGTAAATTTACTTTCATGAGAATGTGGGATTAGTTAAACAATTCTAAAAGTGTTCAGATTGACAGCCATGCTACTGAATCGATTAAAAGACGCATATACATTGCTTGTAAAGATCTAGCTTAACAGTTTTTAATATGTAACGGTAGTCACACTTAACGAAATTGTAAACAAATCATTTGGAATGATTACTTATTGTACAGTTAATAATTCCCTTTTCACACACACAAACACGCATATATATATATATATATATATATATATATATATATATATATATATATATATGTAATTCTTCTTCTCCTTTCCGACCTCACTCACTCACTCAGTCTAATTACTCACTCACCTTCCTGCACACAAACTCAGTCGAATCTCTCACACCCACACACTCACTCACCCACTCACTAACTTTATCTCTCTCTCTCTCTCTCTCTCTCTCTATATATATATATATATATATATATATATATATAGAGAGAGAGAGAGAGAGAGAGAGATAATAAACATGATGATAAATAAGGAAATATAAACCTGTTAACTCACAATTGAAAATAAATGTAATAAGTAGTAAAGAAAAAAGTAAAGAGCCCCGTCACGCCAAGTGGCTTATATGTAATATGGTGTTAGTGACCATAAATTACTACTGAGCATAAATAAAAAAAAAAAAAAAAAAAAAAAAAAAAATATATATATATATATATATATGTAATTCTTCTCTACTGTATTCGGTTTATATCCCACTGTAATCAGGTTTATTTCCCGTTGATTTGAGCATATATATATATACATGTATATATATAAATAAATATATATATATATATATATATATATATATATATATACGTGTACATATTCCTTATAAACATGTAAATACTCCGCTACTGTAAGTAGTAAACAGTACAACCTGTGGCTGCCCTGCTGCCTTGCAGGTAAGCTCGGGAGAGTAAAAGGCTAAGGGAGGGTACCCCGAAGTAAAACAACCCAACTGCCTTGTAGGTGAGACGTTTTAGTCAAAGGCTAGCGGAGCCAACCGTAAACAAACCAACGGAAGGCAACAGAAAACCACCGCCGTAACTTCTTTGTACAATCATGAATCGCCACAACAATAGAAATAACGACAACAACATTAAGGGGGATTCCGATGGAAAACACGCGTTCGGTAGGGGACATTATGTGCTACAGGTGATACCCGATCGTCATCAAGCTACTGTAAGCAAAATAAAGATAAAACAAACTCTAAAGATAGGTACTTGGAATGTGAGAACACTCATGCAGAAGGGTAAACTATAAAACATCATACAAGAAATGAAAAGAATGGGTTTACAATTACTGGGACTTTGCGAAATGAGATACACCGGATCAGGGGAGATGTATCCTGATAAACATAAAATAATCTATTCTGGAGGTACTGAACACCAAAGAGGAGTAGGTGTCATCTTGGATGCAGAAAGAGCAAGAACAGTGAAAGGCTTTTACCCAATATCTGACAGAGTCCTTTTCATCATAATCAAGTACAGGCCCTACTGGCGAATGTGATCATGTCTCTCCATACATTTCGATCTCTGCAGCTATTTATCATTTCTGTTGCTGACCTTAAGCCAAGCTATTCTCTTAAGCTGTCTGTTATTTTTTCTCTTTGCTTCCCTCTATCTCTTCGTCCCTCAATTTTTCCAGTTGTTACAATATATTCCAGTTGTTCTCTTCCCATTACATGGCCAAAAAATGATGATTGTTTCTTCCTAATATTGGAAATTAGCTCTCTTTTTGCTTTGACCTTTCTCAGAACATCTTCATTACTCTTCTTAGCTGTCCATGGTACTCTCAACATTCTTCTGTAAAACCACATTTCTACAGACTCCAGTGATTTTCTTGTCTGTTGTCCTATTGTCCATGATTCACATCCATATGTTAAGACTGGCTCTACATAACATTTAAGAACTCTTTTTCTTGTTTCTATTGTCAAAAATGGATTGCATAGTATCTACCTCATTTTCTGGAAAGCTGCTTTTGCCTGAGCCATTCTGCATCTCACCTCTTTTGTTCATCTTCCGTCTGAGGTTAACAAAGTTCCCAAATATTTAAATTCATTTATCTGTTTTAATATTGTTCCACCTGTCTTTTTGTTGCACTGAGGTGATGCCTTTTTCTTTGTTGTTACCATTACCTCTGTCTTTTTGCTATTAAGGCTGAGTCCTTTATTTTTGCTTTCTTTTACTATAATGTCCAGCATTCCTTGTAACTCATTTTCACTCTTAGCGATTAAGACTGTATCATCAGCATACCTTGATTATTTATATTATGACCTCCAATTGTTATTCCAGGCATGTCTCAAGAACATGTATTGGCAAGAAACAGCGGCCATAAGAACTGGAAACCAATTGGGAATGTTTCAACAAATAAAACAGGGTGTTAGACAAGGTTGTGTGCTGTCACCAAATTTGTTTAATATTTATAGTGAGACTATTTTAAGATCCATAAGGGGCATGCCTGGAAAAACAATTGGAGGTCATAACATAAATAATCTCAGGTATGCTGATGATACAGTCTTAATCGCTAAGAGTGAAAATGAGTTACAAGAAATGTTGGACATTATAGTGAAAGAAAGCAAAAATAAAGGATTTAGCCTTAATAGCAAAAAGACAGAGGTAATGGTAACAACAAAGAAAGGACATCACCTCAGTGCAAAATAAAGAAAAGTGGACAATATTAAAACAGGTAAATGAATTTAAATATTTGGGAACTTTGTTAACCTCAGACGGAAGATGTACAAAAGAGGTGAGCTGCAGAATGGCTCAAGCAAAAGCATGATAAGTAAGAAAAAATTAGGAAGATACTATGCAATCCATTTTTGACAATAGAAACAAGAAAGAGAGTTCTTAAATGTTATGTAGAGCCAGTCTTAACATATGGATGCGAATCATGGACAATAGGACAACAGACAAGAAAATCACTGGAGTCTGTAGAAATGTGGTTTTACAGAAGAATGTTGAGAGTATCATGGACAGCTAAGAAGAGTAATGAAGATGTTCTGAGAAAGGTCAAAGCAAAAAGAGAGCTAATTTCCAATATTAGGAAGAAACAATCATCATTTTTTGGCCGTGTAATGAGAAGAGAACAACTGGAATATATTGTAACAACTGGAAAAATTGAGGGACGAAGAGTTAGTGGGAAGCAAAGAGAAAAAATAATAGACAGTTTAAGAGAATGGCTTGGCAGAAAGTC
Organism: Megaustenia siamemsis; assembly: GCA_032433765.1. Classification (NCBI taxonomy): domain Eukaryota; kingdom Metazoa; phylum Mollusca; class Gastropoda; order Stylommatophora; family Ariophantidae; genus Megaustenia; species Megaustenia siamemsis. Next base: position 103,943,836 of record JAVIAB010000092.1, read on the forward strand.
AGCAAGAGAAATGATAAATAGCTGCAGAGATTGAAAGTTGTGGAGAGACATGATCACCTACGCCAGTAGGCCCGATACTTGATGATGAAGATGATGATGACCATAAATTGTACAGATCTTCAGCTCATGATTTTTGGAGTAATGTGGTCGGTATTACTTTCCTAGAAAATAAAAACCGGTACCCATTTAAGGCTGGGTGAACTCGGAAGCCGTTGGTTGGGATCGAAACCTACCTCTTGTCCTTTGTAGTCCAGTTCACTAACCACTGAGCTATCGCTGCTAAATGTGATAAGTAAAGGAAAACAAATCTTATTACAAACAACCAACTAAGTCAACCAACAAATATGGATTAAATATGAATATCAAAAATACTAAAACTATGATCATACACAAAGATAATACTCAATACCTACAAGTGGATATCAAAGTTGAAGGAATAGACTTAGAAACAGTTCAGCGCCACATCTACTTTGGACATACTATAATCAATGATGGGAAAAACTGAAATAAACAAAAAAATAGGAATGGCAAAACGTAATTTTAGTGCCACGAAAATATACTAACATTAAAATAATTAACACCAGGGCTAAAACTAAGGGTAGCAAAATGTTATATCTTCTCAATATTCATGTATGGTCTATAAACATGGACATTGGACAAGAAAACAGAACAGAAAATTGATGCGTTCGAATTATGGATTTATAGAATATGAAGAAGTGGATGGAAAGAAAATAAAATAAACGATGAAGTCTTAAAACAATTAAAAATGAAAAGAGAATTACTAAACACAATTCAAACAAGACAAATCAGATTTTTGGGTCATATTAAAAGACACAGCAGCCTACTAAAAGTAATCTTGGAAGGGAAAATACAAGATAAAGGAGGCAGAGGCAGATCAAGACTAACATGGACGAGTAACATGATAAAAAGATGGACAGTTCAGCCTATGACAACCTGCACCATCAAAGCAAGAGACAGAGCAGAATGGCGTTCCATGGTGGCTATCCTTCGAAGCGAAGACAGCACTCAATGATGAATCATTTTACTATCACATTACTCTCTCCCCTACCTCTCTATATATACCGGTTTCTGCATTTATCATTGTGAAAGTTTACAATGACATTTTCTAAATATTCTTGCCGCACCGTTCAGAAGCGGGTTGACGATTTGTCCCTCAGAATCGAAGAGCGTTCGCATGTTCTCATAATTTCTCTGCAATTGGGCAACATAATAGACAAAAAAGGAACTTTAGAGCACTGCTTTATGTATAAACTCAAGAGAAATGCTTTTAAAGACATGTTTGTTTACTTCCTCGTCATACTCTTGTGTCCTAACAGCTTCTTTTACTCACTGTCTGTGTGTATATAACTCATTGAGCCAGATGCTCATCAGCACGTTAACCACAATACAATGATTGACTCTCCGATAAATGTCTTACCAGTCAAAAGCTGGCTTGATAGCATTATCTTGTTTGTATAGAGCTACAATTATCCTTACTCGTTTAGCCTCCATCTTCCCGTCCACCCTCCCCCATCCACCGATCGAACAGGAATGCTGGAGCTGAGAGAGCATTTGATGGATGGAGCAACCGGAAGTTATTATTTGCCATGGTTTGTACTCTGCAATGGGAATACAGATGTTCCCAAGTGTATAGTTAATGGCAGCGATCACGGACTAGTGTAGTTACTGCCAAGAAGGAGAGGAACAGCGAGCTGTATTCTAACATTGTCACGAAACCACGATCTGCACTTGACACAGCGCACATTATACGGAAAGAACCTCAAAGTAACTGTCATGGGATTACAGTTCCAACAGAGAACTGATGATGACAATATCTAGTCCCTTATGTTTGTATATGCACACCTAATACTTTGAGAGCGAGTGTGTAGTGTTGTTCACTGAGCGTTACAGATCTAATAAATCCATGATATTTATTTTGTCTTCTAATCAAATATGTTCTTTTTCAAAGTTAAACATTCCATCTGGGTGTTTCTTAAGTTCAATATAATATTGCAGCCAAAAACGTCATTCAGGGAAAACAAATAACGGAAATGAGTAACATAAATCTTCAGCCTCGCAGTTTTATTTTTAATCAAATTGAACACACGGACTGACTAACAACATTTGATTGCGCCTTACACAACAGTTTGTCCGCTGAAGCCAAATAGACCATAGTGCTAATCGAGCTGTTAGCCCTCACTCGTGGAAGCTAGGTTTATTCAATCATTGCACAAGGATGAAACGATTCCCGGATGCTGCAGTGATGTGTTTCATGCCATGAATATTTGTCATAAATAGATGGTCGTTGATTACGTAAAAGTAAACAAGTATAGAGCTTAAAACCCACCCACAGAAGGCAATAACGTTATATGTGGGTACAATACTTCTATGTATGTGGGTACAATACTTCCATATATGTGGATACAATAATCCATATATGTGGGTACAATGCTTCCATGTATTTGGGTACAATATTTCCATATATGTGGGTACAATACTTCCATGTATGTGGGTACAATACTTCCATGTATGTGGGTACAATACTTCCATATATGTGGGTACAATACTTCCATATATGTGGGTACACTACTTCCATATATGTGGGTACAATACTTCCATATATGTGGGTACAATAATTCCATATATGTGGGTACAATACTTCTATATATGTGGGTACAATACTTTCATATATGTGGGTACAATACTTCCATGTATGTGGGTACAATACTTCCATATATGTGGGTACAATACTTCTATGTATGTGGGTACAATACTTCCATGTATGTTGGTACAATACTTCCATATATGTAGGTACAATACTTCCATATATGTAGGTACAATACTTCCATGTATGTGGGTACAATACTTCCATGTATCTGGGTACAAAACTTCCAAATATATGGGTACGATACTTCCATGCATGTGGGTACAATACTTCCATGTATGTGGGTACAATAGGTCCATGTATGTGGGTACAATACTTCCATATATGTCGGTACAATACTTCCATATATGTGGGTACAATACTTCCATATATGTGGGTACAATACTTCCATATATGTGGGTACAATAATTTCATATATGTGGGTGCAATACTTCTATATATGTGGGTACAATACTTTCATATATGTGGGTACAATACTTCCATGTATGTGGGTACAATACTTCCATATATGTGGGTACAATACTTCCATGTATGTGGGTACAATACTTCAATGTATGTGGGTACAATTCTTCCATATATGTAGGTACAATACTTCCATATATGTAGGTACAATACTTCCAGGTATGTGGATACAATACTTCTATGTATCTGGGTACAAAACTTCCAAATATATGGGTACGATACTTCCATGCATGTGGGTACAATACTTCCATGTATGTGGGTACAATACTTCCATGTATGTGGGTACAATACTTCCATGTGTGTGGGTACGATACATCCATGTATGTGGGTACGATACTTCCATATATGTGGCTACGATACTTCCATGTATGTGGGTACGATACTTCCATATATGTGGCTACGCTATTTCCATGTATGTGGGTACAATACTTCCATGTATGTGGGTACAATACTTCTATGTATCTGGGTACAATACTTCCATGTGTGTGGGTACGATACTTCCATGTATGTGGGTACGATACTTCCACGTATGTGGGTACGATACATCCATGTATGTGGGTACGATACTTCCATATATGTGGCTACGATACTTCCATGTATGTGGGTACAATACTTCCATATATGTGGGTACAATTCTTCCATATATGTGGGTACAATACTTCCATATATGTGGGTACAATGCTTCCATGTATGCGGTACAATACATTCATATATGTAGGTACAGTACTTCCATTTATGTGGGTACAATACTTCCATAAATGTGGGTACAATGCTTCCGTTTATGTGGGTACAATACTTCCATGTATGTGGGTACAATATTTTCATGTATGTGGGCGAGGGAAGAGGAATAAACCTCCCCAGCAACAGAGATGTGGTTTATGTGTCGGCAACTTGGCGTAGTATGGGCCATTTCAATTATTATAAGAGATGATTTGCAGCCATTACAGTTGTTGCAAGAGATGATTCACAGCCATTACAATGAACATTCTGATAAAACAACAGATAAATGTAATGGAGTACACACTTTAAATGATGGCCTAAAAGAAAGTTGCAACAGGAAAAAAATTACTGGCAAGAAAAACCGAAGGCAGCTTACTAGATTTAAGAGATAACGGACAAAGTAAAAAAAAAAAAAAAGTAAAGTACCCCCCGTCACGCCAAGTGGCGTATAGGGAAATATGGTGTTAGTGACCCTATATTTTACAGACCTTCAGCACATGATTTTTGGGGTAATGTGGTCGGTATTACGCCCGTGCTGCTTTACTTTCCCAGAAAAAATCCGGTACCCATTTAAGGCTGGGTGAACCCGGAGCCGTCGGTTGGAATCGAACCCTACCCCTTGTCCGTAGTAGTCCAGTTCACTAACCACTGAGCTATCGCGGCTCCCACTAATTTTTAGGGAATTAGTAAAACCCAGGTGTCCTCGCCAGGGTACGAACCCCGGCTGTTGCCGTGGTAAGCCAACCGCCTATCGATTGCGCTAACCGGACACCCAACGGACAAAGTGGTTGAACAAAAATAGTCTACTAATACTCAAGAAGCACATGGTTGTGGATGGTACGAGGGGCCAACCAAAAAAGTAGTTATTTGGACATCGTGGCAATAGTAGTTAGGTTTAAAGGGAGATAATTTTGTATCTTGTTTCCGTTGCCTGTAAGACACACTTGCTTTATAAAGGCAACACAAATTCATGATATGAGTAATGAAGATAAAATCAGAAGAATTGCTTCACACCAACAAGCACATGCATTTTTATATATACATTTATGAACGTACACAAGAATCGATATGATTATCTGGTGTCGTTTGGTTTAAAAAATGTTTATATTTACAAAGTAATTATAAAATGATTGGCTGTGAATATTTACTTTGCCCAATCAATGGAGAGTTGCGTCGCCTAGAAACCAAAGGTAATTGCTTCACCAAAGCTTAATAAACATATTTACCCAGCGGTTCTTAACCTGTTTTAGACTAAATTCGGGGGAGGGGCCTCGATGTTCTTCTAAGAGGTCCGCGAACTCTTTAGGAAATGCTATGATCACTTGCAGTTAAGATAGGAAGAGAAAAGTGAATGAAAAAAAATAAGAAACAGGGACTGAAGCTTCAATTTCCCTACAATATGTAAAATCTGACCCTTCTAACTCATCACCTCCGTTTCTTCTTCTTTGACGATCTTGGCTCTTTCAGACTAGAACTCCAGACATGAATGCAGCTGTCTGTTTCAGTGATTTGGGTTGCCCCGTCGAGTTTCTCTTCCAGGGAGATGGGTGCGGGTCACATTGTCCTCTTCAGGCTTGTGAGACTGGGGGTAATCCTGTATAACGTGTTTTGTTATGTTATCCAGGGTACAGTGGCATTGGCTGGTAGTTCCTATTTTGAGTTTGGTGAAAATATGCTTTCTCATTCTGATGTGGACAGCGCGTAGGCAAAGTATGATGACTTGATCCCTCCTTGATAGTTGGAGGTATCCGTCACTCTCATTATACTTTGGGTGTTCTTGTTTCCATTTTTCATGATACCGACCTTTGATGATGGATTTGGCTTCATCGTAGCTGACCAGATGTTCTCTTGTGGTAATCTTCCTCCCTCCTTAGCTAGTTTATCTGCTCCTTCGTTTTCTTGTATATTACAGTGCGATGGTATCCACTGGATTACCACTCTCTGGACGTTATTGCATAATTGATATATGGTTGTTCTCAAGTGATCAAGCTCGCTCTCTGTTCCTGTGGGGTTTTAGAACTGTTTGGGCTGACAATGTATCGATCAGTATCACCATTTTCTTGTACACATTATTATTGAAGTTTTGCAGCATCTATGAGGGCTTCAGTTTCTGCTTTATAGTTGTTTGAGAATTTCCCAGTAGCTATTGATGTGGTCATCTAGTCCTGGTTATTCAATTTGAAGAACATACCTCCTTCTCCATCACAATTTTTTTCTGCTATGTGCTTTCTCTCTGTGTCTGTGTGCCTTTTTAATGATTCCTATTATACCTTCCTTAAGTTCTGGTATATTTCCCGTGGGGAGTCATATAGGATGAGTATATGGGCTTTAGCATTGATTGGGACAGTACTAGATCGCTAGTTATCAATTCTTTGGAGATTGCCGTGAAGTTGCTTCTCTTTAGTCTTCCTTTTCCGAAACTGGTTATTCTTTGGTGTATGAGGTGGTTAGGGAGTATTTCTCCGCTTGTTGCATTACTTTAGTTTTCCGTCTATCTTCCAAAGGGCCTAGGCCTGTTACTGTTTTTGGAGTCTCTATAGGTGTAGATTAAAATTGACAATCACGAAGGTACAGACTTTCATTAATGGATGCTTGCGCAGAATAAAGGGATGGAAATGGCAGGACAAAGTCACTAACGTGGAATTATGGAAATGTACCGGTCAAATACCAGTGGATAAAGAAATACAGCGAAGACGATGGCGATGGATAGGACACACACTACGGAAACCAACTGAGAGTATTACACAACAGGCCCTTTTTTGGAATCCCCAGGGGAAAAGACAAAGAGGAAGACCAAGGAATTCTTGGAGAAGACAGATTGAAGCAGAGATGAAGATGATGGGGAAGACATGGAATGATCTTAAAAGAATTGCAAAAAACAGAACGACTTGGAAAGTGTTTGTTGAAGACCTATGCTCCACTGGGAGCTAAAAGGTAGAAGAGAGATAGGTGTAGATTTCATAGCACCAGTGATGATACGGCAGTCTGGTTTTGTGTTCTGTTAATTTTGCTAAGCTGTGATTTGGGAGCTGTAGCCCAGGCTGTGACTTCATACTAAAGGACTGGTCTTACTCTTTCCGTGTAAAGTCGTTTCAAGATATTACTGTCTGCTCCCCAGTCAGCTCCTGCTAATTTCTTCATAATATCTGTTCGCCTTCTAGCTATTTGGTTGCTTTGTCTGTCCGATTTATCCATGTCATTCTGCGATCTATGGTGACGCCAAGATATGTTGGGATTTGGTAAAAAGAAAGTGTGTGGTCTTTTATCTTCAAATTTGCAGAGCGTTTGTGTCTTGATAGGCTAACAATTGTGTATGTAGTTTTCTTTTTTCCATTAATGGACAGGAGGCAGTTGTCCATCTTTCAAGTTTTCCAAGGATGTCTTGTTTTCTGGAGTTCGCCAGCGACATAGATTCTTCTCGTGCCCGTATCGTCATTTCGTCTGCGTACATTGAAGTACATTCTGGGTGGAATGTACTCTACGATGTCATTTATGAAGATTAGAAAAGCGTTGGAGATAACACTCCGCCTTGTGGAACACCTTGTTCGATTTTGATTTACTTACTTAAAAAAGTAAAGTACCCCCGTCACGCCAAGTGGCGTATAGGGAATATGGTGTTAGTGACCATATATTTTACAGACCTTCGGCACATGATTTTTGAGGTAATGTGGTCGGTATTACGCCCGTGCCGCTTCACTTTCTCTGAAAAAAGTCAGTTACCCATTAAAGGCTGGGTGAACCCGGAAGCCGTCGATTGGGATCGAACCCTACCTCTTGTCCTTTGTAGTCCAGTTCACTAACCACTGAGCTATCGCGGCTCCCTGATTTTCTTACTTAGTTTTCCTTATACTTATACCCTGGCCGTTCTGTCTCGAAGGTGTTGAGATATCCAGTTAAATATATGACCTAAGATACTAAGTCTGAGAAGCTTGTTCTTTAATCCTTCTCTCTCCAAACCCTATCTAAAGCCTTCTCCATGTCGACCCACACTGTCAATATGTCTTTCCTTTCACGTGGAACATCGTCATTTTCCTGTGCGATGTAGGTAATCAGGTCTTCAGTTGATCTGTGCTAGCGGAAACCACTTTGTTGTGCCATAATTAGTTGTTTTGTCTCCAGGTGCCACATGAATGTTCTGTTGACCAACCTTTCCATGAGTTTGCTCAGGCAGCTCAATATGCTAATTGGTCTATAGCTGCTTGGGTCCAGTGGGTCTTTTCCATGTTTGAGGATGGGCACCAGAGTGGCTTCTGTCAAGGCTGTCAGCATTTGTCCCCTCTTCCTGCTGGCATTTATTATCCTTAGGAACTGACCCATAGTTTTCTGTCCCAGTTTTATGGGCATTTTGTTTGTGATTCCATCTTTTCCAGAGGGACTCTTGAGTTTCAATCCTTTGAGTGCTACATCTAGTTCTGTCGATGTAAGGATGGTCGTCTGGTGTTCTTCAGGCGCTAAAGGCATATATTTTGCGTCTCGATTTCTTTTCTCGCAGCTTTATATTGGTCATCTGGAATGTTTGTCCTACTAATGTTTTTGTAAGTTTCTATCAGTATGTTTGCGGCTCTGTGGCCTGTGTGGATGTTCTGATTATGTGCTAATTTTATTGTAGGTCTGCTGTTTTTTCATCGCTCAGAGCGTTCGCAAATTTCTACAGGTTGTGCCCATTTTTATATAGCTATTTGAGGCTCTCTGTTTTGTCTTTCCAACTCTGTCTTGCAAATATCTTGACATCGCTTTTGCATTTGACCGAGACTGCTTTATAGGCTATGCTGTTTTCGATGCTTTGTAATGTTTCAGTTAGTTCTCTGTCAGAGCTCAGTTTCTCCTCTAGTTTCTGTATTTCCTTGCTCCAATATGGCTTGATTTTTCTTCTTGCTCATTTAGGAATAGATTCGTTAGCAGCTCTCAGGATTGCCTTTGTTAACTCCCCTATCATATTATTGACTTTCTTTTGATGAGTGTTGGTGGTACAGTGTAAGCATTTGTGAGCTTGGAAAACGTTTCCCAGTCAATTTTCCTGTATTTCAAATAGGGGATTGATATTTGCGTCTCCTGTTTGTGAGCAAGATCCACTAAAAGTTTGACTGGTCTGTGGTCACTGTCTCCAAGATGGTTCAGTACTATTCTGGTTATTTTGTTGGATATGTCTCCTGTTGCGAATGCTTGGTCGAAAGTTGATGTTGTTTTCCATCTTCTTGAGTAAAACATTGGAGGGACCTCTCTAGAGTTTATGAGGAATAGGTCGTTGTCTCTTTCCAATTCTTCCACTACTTCACCTCAAACGTTGGTTTTCTTATATCCCCATCTTTCAGAGAGGCTATAGACACTACCAGACACGGTAGTGGTGTTATTTCCATTGACTCCAGCTTGAGTAATCTATTGTTAAGGCAGTACATATTATATATCCTTATGCTAATGGAGTCGATGTGCAAGTCTGCCGGTGGTCTCTGCCTACCCGTTTATGACTACTTCAGTGTTGCTGGGATGATATTTCTTATAAGTATAAGGATTCCACCCTTGTGGCTATATCTGTCCTGTCTAAATGCCTGATTGTAAATCTATGCTGAGGATTAAGGTGAGTTTCTTGGATGCAGGCCACGTAAATATTCTCCTTTGCTAGTCTGACTGTTAGGGCTGTTTTGTGTGGTATATGCCTCCTCATTCCAGTGAACTATATTCAGATGTGTCTTGAAGCTGCTTTGACCAGTAGTAATTTCCTTCTGGTCCCATTTCATGGCTCTCCAAAATAGGTCAGGGTGACAAGTAGCTTGGGGTGGACCCTTTCAAGGAATGTGACCGGCACTCCACCTGCATGGGTGGACTCCATAGACAGAACACCATAACTAGAGTTCATTAGATCCAGTTTAATTGAGTACATGTTATGACGTTGCACTATGTTCTGTGTCCATGGCCCAGGACATCCGATTTCTACCAGCATTTTATTCAGGTTTGCTTTCCTTATCCTTTTATTGTCCCCAGTCTTCCAGCAAGGTAGCAGATTGTCTTTTCTGTAGTGGGATTCTGTCCTTAGATGGTCGACCTTCCTGGGTTTACGAGCACGATCTGCCCAAGCTTTGTTTACAGTTTTCTCTCTCATAGGTGGTTTGGTCTACGCAGCTCTTGTCCACCTCCTGCCTGTTTGATAGTGGACAGAAAGTAGAGAAAAGACAGAGAAGCATTAACCCATGAAGTGGGGATGGATTACTTCAGACCAGGGCGTAGGTTCTATGTATTCACTTAAAGGGTTCCATCTACTCCTGGCTCCTGTGTCTGGCCTTTCACCAAGGATCTGCCCAACTTGGGTGATACTGACAGGAGCTAAGCTCCTGCAGGCATAGCTCATTGGATTCCGGGGGCGTTCAAGCCCTCCAACCACAACAGGATAAGCCTAATCTGAAGGGATCGCCTATATTATATTTAAAATATGATGGACCACGGACTGAAATTGAAACGTTAAAGAACTGATGAGAGCAAATCATGTTTAATAAAAACGAAACTTACTCCAGTCATCTTAGTGCCGCCGATATGCCATGGATATATGTCGGTTCGGTTCACCTGTATTGATCCCCCAAAAAAGCGACTACCACATTTTTCACAACGATATATTGTCCAACGACTTCATGAAACTGTTCAAAATGCGAAGACATGTCGATTCTAAAGAGAAAAAAACAAACTGCAATTAGCATTTTTAAATTAGGAGAATAAGCTTTAGGAAAGTAAGACAATAGTAGAAAAGGTAGCAACTGAATGTAACATGGAAATTCAGTGATGGCTTCTATTTAAAGTTACTCAACTAATAGTAAAACCAGAAACTGCAAACAATAGCTGAACAACTCAATTTCATCACCATCAGGTCGCATGTCCTTTACAAAACTTTGCATTCACCATAGCCCTTCTGAAAGAATCTCTGTCTCTAGCCAAATCTCCCACTTCTGTTTTCATGTTCAAAGTCTTGACCACGTCCCTTCTAATCTGCATCTGAAGCGTCGCCCAGGAACCATGGATTCTATTATTGTTCTTTCCAGTTAGCTGTGTCCTTTGACGTGGCCTTAGTATTTTATTCAACTCAATTTACCTGCTATTAACATGAACGTTTGTGTACTCATCAACGTGAAAGTTGTGGACTTTTTCTTAATAATCTGGTCAAATGAAACAGTTTAGAGGCGATTTGATGGTTTGTCAGGGAAAGGGCGAAAAGCATCTATAACAAAGTCTTGGCATATTTCTTTATTTCTCTCGGCAACAGGCTGACAAAACAAATGTAACTCACAGTGCTACGTTAGATATGAGTAAAAGAGAAATGATTTTAAAGACTTACTGTTCACTTCGGGAGCCGCGATAGCTCAGTGGTTAGTGAACTGGACTACCACGGACAAGGGTAGGGTTCGATCCCAACCGACGGCTTCCGGGTTCACCCAGCCTTAAATGGGTACCGGATTTTTTCTGGGAAAGTAAAGCAGCACGGGCGTAATACTGACCACACTACCCCAAAAAGTGCTGTCTGAAGGTCTGTAAAATATAGGGTCACTAATACCATATTTCCCTATACGCCACTTGGCGTGACGGGGGTACTTTACTTTTTTTACTTTACTTTTCACTTCCTCGCTAGCGCAACAGTGTCGAAGAGATATTTAACAGCGTAGACAAGATAATGATATTTCATGACAGCGAATGATTGAAATGCGTTCGACAGAGAGGACAAGCGTAATGTCTGGATAAATTTAGACTTGTAGCATGGATTAGGAAAATCATAAAATATTTGCCTTAGTACAACTGCTTCATACTAAGGGCAGCTCTAGCTGCATAGAAGAAACAAAAAGCTAAGGAAGACCGCATATGAACAAGTCAGAATGATTAATTTGCAAGAAAACAAATCACTTAAATCAAGAAGTAAAGGCATGAAGATGCGTAGAGATGCGAAGCTGCTGTAAAGCTGATGATAATAGCAATTCTAAAAAAAAGAAGAAAAAAGGGGTATGGTAACAGCTTTACGTGGTAATGGACAAAACAAAAGTCGACGTTTCGGCCAAGTAGGCCTTCAGCTGGAGTAACAATAAAAAAATATATAAGGATATGTAAACAAATCTAACTACATGGCGATAATGTGCTAGATACTCAAGAAAGGAATTAAAAAAGGGTCACTTCCCTATGTTCCAAAGCGTGTTCAGCTACTGAATGGACTAAAATGAGAAGGCGGGATGACCAACTATATATCTGACTGACCAGGCAGTCAGGCGCGAAGACGGAACGGAAGGGTTCTAAAAATATAGGGAGGTGGGTACAAGATATGTATAAATTGTGCATATCTAACTCTGTGTGTGCACCCTGAACCGATGTGTAAAAAAACATGTGTATATAACAATACATGCGTACAAGCATAAATCAGTATATATATATTGCCACAAAGCACACAAAAGAAAACCCAAAGGTGTCCAAATGTGCCAATACATATGCAGACAAATATATATATACATGTATAGGTACGGTAGCGCATAGGGGTAAGAAATGTGCAGTAGGTGTCCCGTGTGTATGAGAGCGATATGTTAATACCTTTGAGGGACAGCGAACCCAACTGGGCAATGAGGCGATTCTCAAGGGCGAACCTTCGACTGCGATTGCTGGACTGACACGAGACAATGCCAGTGATTTGCATGTCAGGTTTACCACTATGGCCAGGAGAGTTGAAATGGGCAGACACTCGCCCACATACGTCATCTGGCAATGCTTACATATTATGACGTAGATGATATTCCGTTACACACAAATAAAACCCCTCCTTGATGTCGAATCGGTTATTAGGGAACAAGACAGAATCGGTGCAAAGCACGTAGTCACAAGTTCTGCAAACTCGACGTCCATAACGAACAGTACCAAGGTGTTTTGTGGTTTGAGCGGGGGAGGCGGCAGTAGTATGAGGCGTAGGAAATAGATATTTTTTTGGAGGAGAGCTATATAAGAATTAATATGGCTATTTACAAAGAAATATAGGAATTAATTATGGTTCTGGAGGTGGCTAGTGTCCAGGATAGTGGTCTGGTTGTTAGCAGACTTCATAGTTGTAGAAATGTGACGTAGGTTGTTGAGTTGGTTTATAAGTACAGGGTGTTAGATGACCACCTAAGATCCTCACCCTCTCCCCCACCCCATCCTCCTCTAATTAAAGAGTAGATTGGTTAATAAGTAACGGACACGGTCTCCCGCCCTTTTTTTTACAGTTATCAATAAGCATGGGGTTATTTTTCCCGCTAAAACGCTATAGACCACGCCCACTCCGGAAGCGAAACTACCATATTAGGGACTAGCGACACGTTAGTTAGTTCATAGATATATTGTGTATATATACTTATAATAGTAATAAATTAATATTTATTATATCCTTGCGGACGTAAATGGACCATAGTTACGAAAAAATATGAAAAAAATTCAGTAAACAATAAAAATAAATCGGCGAGTGTGATAGTGTTAAAGAATATTCTCCTTTTGTCTAGAGCGAGGCCATCGGTGATCGATGAACGTACGTCCGGGCTTCGAGTAACTCTCCGCGTGGTCTCATGGCTAGACACGGCTGACTGGAATTATTGATGTATCTATCACCATCATCATGTTACATAACGGTTGGCGTAGGCGATCATGTCCTTCCACAATCTTCTATCCACAACGCATCGTAGCAGTTCTGTTGGTGACTGTTGTCTATGCAATGACACAAAGCTATCCAGTATTTTCTCTCATTGTCGTCCGCGATCTCTCTTTCCTTCCATTTTTATGGTCCTCCCATGTATCTATCACATAGGTTTAAGAAATATGTTACGGTCAAGCTAAGTCCGCTAATAGACGAGATAGAGAGATCACCCCAACGATCTTAAGAGGAAAGATATGTGTAGTACATGTCAGTTGCCTCTCTGATACGTTTTATTGGTTTACTATTCACAGAGCATGTATATTTATTAACAGAACCCAAAAAAAGCCTGTGTGCGTGTTCGTGTGTGTATGTGTATATTACTCAGAGAGTAAACACAAGGAGCAGTCTTCTGATAGCTATGCTGACTGGTACAAAATGTAATGTTTTTTGATGAAGTACCCGTGTTCGTGTGTGGGTCGTAGAGCAAGTGGATGGATAGCAGGGTTTTATGGAGAGGTGATTGTGTGTTTGTGTGATTCAGTATACAAATAGCTGTATAAATATATATATATATTGAAGTGATAAGTGACTGGTTAGAGTGGTGACTAAGTAGATCGATCAATCGCTCACCCAATATTTCCATACACATTCATTACATCACTATAAGTGGTTATTAATATCAGCACACTTCCTGTGTGTCAACCGGTCTCATTATGAGTAAAGAATAGTGACACTGTTACCTTCCAAGCATGTCGTAAGAGGCGACTAAAGAGGTTGATCGATGACTTGACAAGCTGTCATTGTAAAAAGTATTGTTATGGGAACAGAACCATAGATTTTAGAGGCAGTGATCTCTGCAATATGTGCCATTGTGGCATGCAAGGTTTCTGTTTTTGAGATTCTGGTTGTACCCTATGTGCCTATGTGTCTTCGGCTCGAAAGAACAATAGATAGATAGAATATCAGCACACCGTCAGCAAAACGCTAATAAAATAAGGTAGTTATGGGTGAGACCCAGTGTGGCTAGCATAGTACATGACCACATTATTCAGTTTTTGCATCCATACGCTGTTATTGGGGAAAAAGTACTAGGAATATGTTTGTATCGATTCCCCTACAGTTCACCACCTCATTCATACGGATACAAGGCGGCTAACACATGTTATATTTGTAGTGGTAAGTTTTCTTACTGAATTGCCACTATAAACATGTCAATGATAATAACAATTCAAAGATCGAATGAAGAATATAACATAGTCTGACCAATAAAGGGATATAATATATGTTTGAAGCTGTGACACATTATACTCCAGCATGAGTCTATGTCGGACACCGAGCTCATGTCTTATTAAACAGCCTAGGTAATTAATGTTAATCGGAGGTGAGCATTATGATAAAAAATAAAACTACATAACCAGTGACGTCATGACAGACGGTTTGTAGCAAGCAATCATGGTAGGTCAGTAGTCGATAAACATTTGTGTCTCAAACACGGTGCTGTTTCACGGAAACCATTGCACGTGACTGAAATTACCAATCCTGGACAGACTGATCAATCTACAAAATGAACAAGATGCGTTTTTTTTTTCTTTTTTTTTTGTCTTCTGAATTTTATAACACTGTCTCGAAACGTGCTGCGCCATTTCTTTATTATGCTCTCCATGTGCTACAATCTGCAGCCACATTTTATGTTTCTTTCACTGATATTTAAAAAAAATTCCCTCAAGAAAGCCCTGTAAACATCCTTATATCTCAGCACCGGTCTGCCCTACGGTCTCGTTCCATCTCTAAGTATTCCAGAGCTCGTTTAACTATGTCGTCTAATGTGGGTGTACTTAACCCAAGTATAAATAATCGGTATCTGTCTCCCATAACGAAAGCCGGCTTCCTCTCCCTCTTTAGTTAGTTTATCTATATATTTCCTCTTATCCATTTTAAGGCATCTTCCCACTTCTTTGTTAACCTCTGTGTAAGTTTCCTGTGTCTTGGTTTTTATTTCCTCTCTTTTTGTTGTTATTTATGTCTACCTTCTTATTCTTTTCTTTCTACAATTGTATCCAGTCTCTGCTGTCATCCGTGACTTTTTCTAGCATTCTCTTGTGCTCAGCGTTTCTTCACATGTCTCTTTCCATATTTCATTTACCTGTTTCCAATAATCTTCTATAGTTAATGTATTTTCTAGTTGAGGGAGGACATGGTATATGTATGATATTGTGACTGATGGTAGCAAACACTGCTCTGTCTCTTGCTTTGATGGTGCAGGTTGTCATAGGCTGACTTGTCCATCTTTTGATGTTATTCATCCATGTTAGTCTTGGTCTACCTCTTCCTCTTTTACCTTGTATTTTCCCCTCCAAGATTACTTTTAGTATGCTGTTGTGTTTCTTTAACATGACCCAAAAATCGCATATGTCTTGTATTAATTGTGTTTAGCAGTTCTCTTTTCATTTTTAGTTGTTTTAATACTTCATTGTTTGTTTTCTTCTCGTTCCATACAAGTCTACATATTCTTCTATATATCCACATTTCAAAGGCTTCATTCTCTGTTCTGTTTTCTTGTCTAAGGTCCCTGTTTCTGCACCATATAGGAATGTTGATAAGACATCATTGTGGTATTCTTATTTTTAGCCCTGATGTTATTTGCTTTGATGGTGGTATATTTATATGGCATTAAAGTTATTTTTTTTCCCATTCTTATACTTTTGCTTATTTCAATTTTACATTTACCATCACTGGTTATACTATGTCCAAAGTAGTTGTAGTTCTGAACTGTCTCCAGGTCTATTCCTTCAATTTTTATATCCACTTGTTGGTTTTGAATATTTTCTTTGTTTATGATCATAGTTTTACTCTTTTTGATATCCATATCTAATACATAATTATTTTTTTTTTGCTTGTCATGTTTAATTCATTAAGTAATTGTTGTAGATCTTTAGGATTTTCTGCTAGTAATACAGTATCATCAGTATATTTTAGGTTATTGATTATCTTTCCATTAATGTTTAGGCCTGGCATTTCTGTGATGTTTTAAATATATTCTCAGTGTATAGATTGCACTAGCACGATGATAGGATGCATCCCTGTTTTACTCCTATTTTTATAAAATAGGTATCGAGTTCTCTTTGTTATATTTTATTATGGCTGTTTGCGACCTGTACACAAATTACCTATCTCAGTCATCCTTTAAAACTGGGAACTATTGAGATGGTAATACGAGGGATCAACAACAAGATATTTTTGACAGCGTTATCTCTCATAAACTCACAGACAGCGTTACGAGTGGCATCGATAATTTGTGTGTGCGTGGAAAAGTTGAGATAGTTTAACAGCTGTTGAACGGGCTCTTTTCAATATTGGATATTCAGATGAGGCCAAAATCAAGGCTTAATCCATAATGACCGAGCTAGTGAAACACGGGATGTGCTGTTGGTGACACATGTGAAAAAGATGATGGTGTTATTGTCGAAACACCATGATGGTTGAGTGAACATGTTGTTGACATGACAGATACGGTTGTCGTTATTGTTGCTGACAACAACCATTTTTTTATTTTATTTATTTGGTGATGAGTATATGAAGGATTGTGATACCATGACAGACAGAGGTAGTTGAAACATAGTATCTCTGCGTAAATCCACGGCGTGGTACAAACTTGTAGCTAGTGGTTCTGGTGTAAGTAATGTAAAGTTTGTGTTGAGAGAGGTGTCACTGAAAATGTTGCTAGTGATGTGACTGGTGTCTGCATGGGACTGTTCCTATACACTATCGGAACTGTGTTGTGTGTGAGATATATCATCTGAACTTCAGTTTGGATGTATCCTAGATGTGTTGAAGCGAAGAGATTTCCATCTTGCAGACACACCTGCAAATGATCATCTTCTCCTCCAACGTTCATACACAAGGAGGAGGCTGATAGGTCTGTAATTCGTGGAGATCTTTTTTTTGTCACTTTTCTGAGTCAAGGTATGGTATGTAGAGATCTCCTCCCAACCAGATGATACCTGTCCTAAGTGTCAAATATGATTAACGAGCCTGAAAACACAGTCATCGAGGCTACGTTGTCAGCAAGCTTGAAGAAATCAATTTCGAACTCTGACATTGTCAAATACCTGAACACTGGCCTTCACCCTCATTGTAATGTTTAAGTAAGGTTTCCTGGAATGAAATTCGGCATCTAGGGATCTTCGCACCCAACATATCCTAAGCTGTGATTGAGCTCGATGTTTTCCATCCTGTTGACGTGAAGATGATGAGCCTGTAAATCATGGGAGCCTTGTTGTCATCTCAATGGTCTAGGTATGGTATGTATAGCCCGCCTTCCTGGTAGATAATACCTGGCTTGAGTGTCAAATTTGGTTAACGATCATGAAAAAGGACACGATGACGGAATCCTCGGGTGGGAGGAATATCATGATAAGACCATGATTAGCATGTACCATACCAACGGACGTAGACAATCATCATCCCCGACCACATTTGTCTGTCCACTGTGCAACATATCAGGTCAGTTGTTGCGTGTTTTCCATGCCAAAACACCAAAGTATCTACCAACATCTCATTTTTTTTGTCGAACACGAGCTCACCTTCCCTATACTTTGGTAGTTGTACCAAAGGATTGGGACTGACTGTCCTTTTTTTTCATGATGTGCCCGTAAAATGTCGGTTGTTTCTTTCGACTGTTGACTAAGAGCTTTCTTTTTGTGTTGGACTCTTTTCAAAAGCTCAGGGAAACGCTCTAATACTTCTGAAAAAGTTCACATCTATGGCCTCTAATCGTCTTTTCAATCGGTTTCTCTGCTAATCATCGGTAAAACCACCAACCCATGTATACTTGAGTCTGACAGGCGATGCGCGAAAAATAAGAGGGAAGCAAGTGGGTATGGACGCCGTACACATACAAGACAGGATAATCTGTGGCAAAAACAAGCTAGCCACAGGTCTGATGGTGACATCTATCAAATGATTTGACACGAACCCATCACTTTTCAACAGCAACACTTTTAAAAGTAACAGGTGAGTCGACTAAGGTATAGATAGCACACTGCCCAACACAGACTTTGTTTAGTCTACTGTGAAGTTAGAGATAGTGGACACGATGTACCCGAACACCAAACTGAGTTTGCCCGAGTGTCAAGACAACGCTTTGAGAAGGAGTAATGGCTTACCAGACGAAGGCGACTCCAACTTGGGTCTCTCTGAGCAATCATATTGTCAACACATCTACAATAGTTGTAATAGTGGGTTCAGAAACTATAGAGAGGGTCCACAAAAGGCGGTGTTTCGGAAAACAATTTGATTGATGTCTTGTTTTCAACCCTCTCATATATCAAGTTTTAAGGTAACTGGATAAACAGCTGGTGAAACTCACTGTATCTGTCTTTCCTTAAAACTTGATATATGAGAGGGTTGAAAACAAGACATCAATCAAATTGTTTTCCGAAACACCGCCTTTTGTGGACCCTCTCTATAGTTTCTGAACCCACTATTACAACTATTGTAGATGTGTTGACAATATGATTGCTCAGAGAGACCCAAGTTGGAGTCGCCTTCGTCTGGTAAGCCATTACTCCTTCTCAAAGCGTTGTCTTGACACTCGGGCAAACTCAGTTTGGTGTTCGGGTACATCGTGTCCACTATCTCTAACTTCACAGTAGACTAAACAAAGTCTGTGTTGGGCAGTGTGCTATCTATACCTTAGTCGACTCACCTGTTACTTTTAAAAGTGTTGCTGTTGAAAAGTGATGGGTTCGTGTCAAATCATTTGATAGATGTCACCATCAGACCTGTGGCTAGCTTGTTTTTGCCACAGATTATCCTGTCTTGTATGTGTACGGCGTCCATACCCACTTGCTTCCCTCTTATTTTTCGCGCATCGCCTGTCAGACTCAAGTATACATGGGTTGGTGGTTTTACCGATGATTAGCAGAGAAACCGATTGAAAAGACGATTAGAGGCCATAGATGTGAACTTTTTCAGAAGTATTAGAGCGTTTCCCTGAGCTTTTGAAAAGAGTCCAACACAAAAAGAAAGCTCTTAGTCAACAGTCGAAAGAAACAACCGACATTTTACGGGCACATCATGAAAAAAAAGGACAGTCAGTCCCAATCCTTTGGTACAACTACCAAAGTATAGGGAAGGTGAGCTCGTGTTCGACAAAAAAAATGAGATGTTGGTAGATACTTTGGTGTTTTGGCATGGAAAACACGCAACAACTGACCTGATATGTTGCACAGTGGACAGACAAATGTGGTCGGGGATGATGATTGTCTACGTCCGTTGGTATGGTACATGCTAATCATGGTCTTATCATGATATTCCTCCCACCCGAGGATTCCGTCATCGTGTCCTTTTTCATGATCGTTAACCAAATTTGACACTCAAGCCAGGTATTATCTACCAGGAAGGCGGGCTATACATACCATACCTAGACCATTGAGATGACAACAAGGCTCCCATGATTTACAGGCTCATCATCTTCACGTCAACAGGATGGAAAACATCGAGCTCAATCACAGCTTAGGATATGTTGGGTGCGAAGATCCCTAGATGCCGAATTTCATTCCAGGAAACCTTACTTAAACATTACAATGAGGGTGAAGGCCAGTGTTCAGGTATTTGACAATGTCAGAGTTCGAAATTGATTTCTTCAAGCTTGCTGACAACGTAGCCTCGATGACTGTGTTTTCAGGCTCGTTAATCATATTTGACACTTAGGACAGGTATCATCTGGTTGGGAGGAGATCTCTACATACCATACCTTGACTCAGAAAAGTGACAAAAAAAGATCTCCACGAATTACAGACCTATCAGCCTCCTCCCTTGTGTATGAACGTTGGAGGAGAAGATGATCATTTGCAGGTGTGTCTGCAAGATGGAATCTCTTCGCTTCAACACATCTAGGATACATCCAAACTGAAGTTCAGATGATATATCTCACACACAACACAGTTCCGATAGTGTATAGGAACAGTCCCATGCAGACACCAGTCACATCACTAGCAACATTTTCAGTGACACCTCTCTCAACACAAACTTTACATTACTTACACCAGAACCACTAGCTACAAGTTTGTACCACGCCGTGGATTTACGCAGAGATACTATGTTTCAACTACCTCTGTCTGTCATGGTATCACAATCCTTCACATACTCATCACCAAATAAATAAAATAAAAAAATGGTTGTTGTCAGCAACAATAACGACAACCGTATCTGTCATGTCAACAACATGTTCACTCAACCATCATGGTGTTTCGACAATAACACCATCATCTTTTTCACATGTGTCACCAACAGCACATCCCCGTGTTTCCACTAGCTCGGTCATTATGGATTAAGCCTTGATTTTGGCCTCATCTGAATATCCAATATTGAAAAGAGCCCGTTCAACAGCTGTTAAACTATCTCAACTTTTCCACGCACACACAAATTATCGATGCCACTCGTAACGCTGTCTGTGAGTTTATGAGAGATAACGCTGTCAAAAATATCTTGTTGTTGATCCCTCATATTACCATCTCAATAGTTCCCAGTTTTAAAGGATGACTGAGATAGGTAATTTGTGTACAGGTCGCAAACAGCCATAATAAAATATAACAAAGAGAACTCGATACCTATTTTATAAAAATAGGAGTAAACAGGGATGCATCCTATCATCGTGCTAGTGCAATCTATACACTGAGAATATATTTAAAACATCACAGAAATGCCAGGCCTAAACATTAATGGAAAGATAATCAATAACCTAAAATATACTGATGATACTGTATTACTAGCAGAAAATCCTAAAGATCTACAACAATTACTTAATGAATTAAACATGACAAGCAAAAAAAAAAATAATTATGTATTAGATATGGATATCAAAAAGAGTAAAACTATGATCATAAACAAAGAAAATATTCAAAACCAACAAGTGGATATAAAAATTGAAGGAATAGACCTGGAGACAGTTCAGAACTACAACTACTTTGGACATAGTATAACCAGTGATGGTAAATGTAAAATTGAAATAAGCAAAAGTATAAGAATGGGAAAAAAAATAACTTTAATGCCATATAAATATACCACCATCAAAGCAAATAACATCAGGGCTAAAAATAAGAATACCACAATGATGTCTTATCAACATTCCTATATGGTGCAGAAACAGGGACCTTAGACAAGAAAACAGAACAGAGAATTGAAGCCTTTGAAATGTGGATATATAGAAGAATATGTAGACTTGTATGGAACGAGAAGAAAACAAACAATGAAGTATTAAAACAACTAAAAATGAAAAGAGAACTGCTAAACACAATTAATACAAGACATATGCGATTTTTGGGTCATGTTAAAAGAAACACAACAGCATACTAAAAGTAATCTTGGAGGGGAAAATACAAGGTAAAAGAGGAAGAGGTAGACCAAGACTAACATGGATGAATAACATCAAAAGATGGACAAGTCAGCCTATGACAACCTGCACCATCAAAGCAAGAGACAGAGCAGTGTTTGCTACCATCAGTCACAATATCATACATATACCATGTCCTCCCTCAACTAGAAAATACATTAACTATAGAAGATTATTGGAAACAGGTAAATGAAATATGGAAAGAGACATGTGAAGAAACGCTGAGCACAAGAGAATGCTAGAAAAAGTCACGGATGACAGCAGAGACTGGATACAATTGTAGAAAGAAAAGAATAAGAAGGTAGACATAAATAACAACAAAAAGAGAGGAAATAAAACCAAGACACAGGAAACTTACACAGAGGTTAACAAAGAAGTGGGAAGATGCCTTAAAAGGGATAAGAGGAAATATATAGATAAACTAACTAAAGAGGGAGAGGAAGCCGGCTTTCCGTTATGGGAGACAGATACCGATTATTTATACTTGGGTTAAGTACACCCACATTAGACGACATAGTTAAACGAGCTCTGGAATACTTAGAGATGGAACGAGACCGTAGGGCAGACCGGTGCTGAGATATAAGGATGTTTACAGGGCTTTCTTGAGGGAATTTTTTTTAAATATCAGTGAAAGAAACATAAAATGTGGCTGCAGATTGTAGCACATGGAGAGCATAATAAAGAAATGGCGCAGCACGTTTCGAGACAGTGTTATAAAATTCAGAAGACAAAAAAAGAAAAAAAAACGCATCTTGTTCATTTTGTAGATTGATCAGTCTGTCCAGGATTGGTAATTTCAGTCACGTGCAATGGTTTTCCGTGAAACAGCACCGTGTTTGAGACACAAATGTTTATCGACTACTGACCTACCATGATTGCTTGCTACAACCGTCTGTCATGACGTCACTGGTTATGTAGTTTTATTTTTTATCATAATGCTCACCTCCGATTAACATTAATTACCTAGGCTGTTTAATAAGACATGAGCTCGGTGTCCGACATAGACTCATGCTGGAGTATAATGTGTCACAGCTTCAAACATATATTATATCCCTTTATTGGTCAGACTATGTTATATTCTTCATTCGATCTTTGAATTGTTATTATCATTGACATGTTTATAGTGGCAATTCAGTAAGAAAACTTACCACTACAATATAACATGTGTTAGCCGCCTTGTATCCGTATGAATGAGGTGGTGAACTGTAGGGGAATCGATACAAACATATTCCTAGTACTTTTTCCCCAATAACAGCGTATGGATGCAAAAACTGAATAATGTGGTCATGTACTATGCTAGCCACACTGGGTCTCACCCATAACTACCTTATTTTATTAGCGTTTTGCTGACGGTGTGCTGATATTCTATCTATCTATTGTTCTTTCGAGCCGAAGACACATAGGCACATAGGGTACAACCAGAATCTCAAAACAGAAACCTTGCATGCCACAATGGCACATATTGCAGAGATCACTGCCTCTAAAATCTATGGTTCTGTTCCCATAACAATACTTTTTACAATGACAGCTTGTCAAGTCATCGATCAACCTCTTTAGTCGCCTCTTACGACATGCTTGGAAGGTAACAGTGTCACTATTCTTTACTCATAATGAGACCGGTTGACACACAGGAAGTGTGCTGATATTAATAACCACTTTATAGTGATGTAATGAATGTGTATGGAAATATTGGGTGAGCGATTGATCGATCTACTTAGTCACCACTCTAACCAGTCACTTATCACTTCAATATATATATATATTTATACAGCTATTTGTATACTGAATCACACAAACACACAATCACCTCTCCATAAAACCCTGCTATCCATCCACTTGCTCTACGACCCACACACGAACACGGGTACTTCATCAAAAACATTACATTTTGTACCAGTCAGCATAGCTATCAGAAGACTGCTCCTTGTGTTTACTCTCTGAGTAATATACACATACACACACGAACACGCACACAGGCTTTTTTTGGGTTCTGTTAATAAATATACATGCTCTGTGAATAGTAAACCAATAAAACGTATCAGAGAGGCAACTGACATGTACTACACATATCTTTCCTCTTAAGATCGTTGGGGTGATCTCTCTATCTCGTCTATTAGCGGACTTAGCTTGACCGTAACATATTTCTTAAACCTATGTGATAGATACATGGGAGGACCATAAAATGGAAGGAAAGAGAGATCGCGGACGACAATGAGAGAAAATACTGGATAGCTTTGTGTCATTGCATAGACAACAGTCACCAACAGAACTGCTACGATGCGTTGTGGATAGAAGATTGTGGAAGGACATGATCGCCTACGCCAACCGTTATGTAACATGATGATGGTGATAGATACATCAATAATTCCAGTCAGCCGTGTCTAGCCATGAGACCACGCGGAGAGTTACTCGAAGCCCGGACGTACGTTCATCGATCACCGATGGCCTCGCTCTAGACAAAAGGAGAATATTCTTTAACACTATCACACTCGCCGATTTATTTTTATTGTTTACTGAATTTTTTTCATATTTTTTCGTAACTATGGTCCATTTACGTCCGCAAGGATATAATAAATATTAATTTATTACTATTATAAGTATATATACACAATATATCTATGAACTAACTAACGTGTCGCTAGTCCCTAATATGGTAGTTTCGCTTCCGGAGTGGCGTGGTCTATAGCGTTTTAGCGGGAAAAATAACCCCATGCTTATTGATAACTGTAAAAAAAAGGGCGGGAGACCGTGTCCGTTACTTATTAACCAATCTACTCTTTAATTAGAGGAGGATGGGGTGGGGGAGAGGGTGAGGATCTTAGGTGGTCATCTAACACCCTGTACTTATAAACCAACTCAACAACCTACGTCACATTTCTACAACTATGAAGTCTGCTAACAACCAGACCACTATCCTGGACACTAGCCACCTCCAGAACCATAATTAATTCCTATATTTCTTTGTAAATAGCCATATTAATTCTTATATAGCTCTCCTCCAAAAAAATATCTATTTCCTACGCCTCATACTACTGGCGGCTCGTGACAAGAATGTCTCTCAGACTCCTGTTGCATTTAAGGCTTAAATCAAGGCTTTTAAAACAGTTTTGCATATATATTTGGTGTCGACCATTATCAAACTTTAGCTACACTGAAGAATTTGAGGGCAATCACCTATTAAAATTGTAACTCGTTGATAGGAATTGACAGAGATAGCACGATTATTCCACAAGAGGAAGCAACTTCACCCCAGTAATCACTCGATAGATTGTTTCTGTGTAGTCAAATTAGCTATTTAGAGATAAATTAACCCATTTAAATATCATCATTAAGTACCGGGCCTGCTGGCGTAAGTGATCATGTCTCTCCACAACTTTCGATCTCGATATTTATTTATCATTTCTGTTGTTGACCTTCTGCAAAGCCATTCTCTTAAGCTGTCTGGTATTTTGTCTCTTTGCTTCCCTCTATCTATTCGTCCCTCAATTTTTCCAGCTGTTACAATACATTCCAGTTGTTCTCTTCTCATGACATGGCCAAAAAATTATGATTGTTTCTTCCTAATATTGGAAATTAGCTCTCTTTTTGTTTGGCCTCTTTCAGAACGTTTTCATTACTCTTCTTAGCTGTCCATGGTATTAATAACATTCTTCTGTAAAACCACATTTCTACAGACTCCTATTGTACATTTAAATATTGAGAATTGAGTTGAGTACACATTCGAGCCGTAGCCGCCCATAGGGCGTAGACCAAGATACTCCTTCTCTTATCTGAATTTTTGTTCTAGCAGTTTTCAATTCTTTTAAAGATATTTTATCAAATATCGCCATTTGTCTCTGTTCTGTACAAGCAGCTCTATCTCATTGAGGGAGCCGATTCCTGCAGCTTTTCCCTCTCTCAGCAATGTTCTTCTCAGTGTCTCTCAGGGTCTTCCTCTTTTTCTCTTACCTGTTGTTTCCCACATGAGGGCTTGCTTTGCTATTCGGTTATTATCTCTTCTCATCACATGTCCAACATATGACCATCGTCTTTTTTTTATTACTGAATATATTAGTAGTTGATTGGCGATTTCTCTATTTTCCTCGTTTGTTTTGAATTCGTTTCACGCTATACCAAATATTTTCCTTAGACACTTTTTTTCGAATGGGTTCAACTTTGTTTCTATATCTCTTGTTGTTTTCCAGCTTTCACACGCACACGTAAGGGTTGTTAGTACATTTGATTTGAATAGTCTAAGTAAAATAAATCTTAAACCATAAATCTTAAACGAGAAAATTGTATTGTTTTCTTCAAGACAAGATCTAAGCAATGATAACAAAATTGGAAATGTGACACATCGCCCATTGAATCGAAACTATGAGACATTACCAAAGCTCACAAATTTTCTTGCTGCCACATATAGTTGTCGGAAAAGACACATCATCTACCACACTTGGCAGATTTACAGCTTAAGTTTTCCTGAATATTTTCTTACTCCTGGCGCAATTATAAAAAAAAAACAGGATTACAGACCCATTTTAATTAAATGTTCATGATCTAGAGACGCTCACAGCAGTAGAGAAAGACACGCTTACATACATATATACGTTTGGTGCTCTAAATATTTGGTTCAATGATTTTAAGTGTTGGTATTATCAGTTTCTACAGAGATTTAAAAATAATAATGATTATTTCACATTTAAAAGGAATTATTATATTACAAATATTTAGTGAGTTTGTGCTTTAACCTATTTCGTATTACTCTCAAAGACTCTTTACAGACTTGTTAATATATTTTGGTGGTCCGCGGAAAACGAAACATATTAAAAGGTGTTTCGTCGTCAAGAAAAGGTTGAAAACCGCTGTCTTAAATTAAATCTGTCATCTTGTATCCGATATGATGCAGAAATATTACAAGTATGAATTAAGCGTGGTACATATATGCTTGATAAACACTATATAAACACCCACTTGCTTTTAATATCGTTGTTACATGTATGGTCAAAATGTACTATTGTAATCTGTGAATATCATAGTATTCCTTTACCCAAAAAATATACTTTTTTAGATGTTGCAAATGTTCGTTTATTTCTCTGAAATTTTGATACGTCGTCCGATATATTTCTTTTCTGTGTTAATAGTTGTCTCTTACCTTAATTCTTGTTGTTATCTTAATAAGATGTTTCAGTCGCTCTTTCTTGAGTATTTATATTACAAGAAAAACATTTGTC
Source organism: Megaustenia siamemsis (assembly GCA_032433765.1). Classification (NCBI taxonomy): domain Eukaryota; kingdom Metazoa; phylum Mollusca; class Gastropoda; order Stylommatophora; family Ariophantidae; genus Megaustenia; species Megaustenia siamemsis. Next base: position 103,970,907 of record JAVIAB010000092.1, read on the forward strand.
TACCTAACATATTTGCTGCCTTAGTTTATTCCTAAAGTGCTCTTATTATATAACGGTTCTTCACTATATATATTAAATGTACATTGTAGTAGAACGCACATACCCAAAAACTGATTAAACGATTCGATCTTACTGCATTCATGGTAATGCGAAGTTCGTGACAACAAAAGAACAGATGCGCTAGTTTCGATTACATCAATAGTGGAGACTCTCAGGCTAGGATATGGTGAGATACTGAAGACATAGACTGCACTGTTACTGAAAAATGACACTTAATTTAATGTATTTGCGGCTGTTATAAAGCTGCGGAGATTTAAAATAACTGCTGTACAAGTTAAAAAAACAACATGCGTGAGAGGATGTTATTATATATGTAAACACTACCAGTTGCCAAAGAAAACATTTGTGGGCATTGACTTCGCTGTTTGCAAATGGTGACCGAGTAGTAAAAGAAAGCAAGAAGAAAATTATCAGTCTGAATAGTATGAAAACAGAAGTAATGGTCATATCGAAGAAACAATCATCACTATTGTGCAGCATAAAGGTAAACAGGACAAATCTGAAACAAGTGTAACGTTTCAAATACTTGGGCACAATATTATCAGATGGAAGATGCACCACAGAAATAAAAAGCAGAATAACTCATGCCAAAATAGCATTTCAGAAAATGAAAAATATCTTATGCAACAAATCTAGGTCAATAGAAGGGAGAAAGAGGGTTCATCGGTGCTATATAGAACCAATTCTGACTTATGAAGCAAATCATGGACAGTAGACAAATAAATGAAAAGACGGTTAGAGGCCACAGATATGGGATTTCCCAGAAGAATGTTGAAAATTCCCTGGACAGCTAAAAAGGCCAATGAGGAAATTCTCAAAGAGGCCAACACAAAAAAGGGAGCTCCTAGAAGACATCAGAAAGTAACAATCAACATTTTTCGGGCATATCATGAGAAGACGAAAGTTGGAATACTTGGTTACAACTGGCAAAATAAAAGGAAGAGATCACGGACGACAAAGAGAGAAAATACTGGATAACTTGGTGTCATGGCATGGAAAATAGTCAACAACAGAATTGATACGATGCACTGTAGATAGAAGGGAGATGCGATAGCTCAGTGGTTAGTGAACTGGACTAGAAAGGACAAGAGGTAGGGTTCGATCCCAACCGACGGCGTCCGGTTCACCCAGCCTTTAATGGGTACCAGATTTTTTTCTGGGAAAGTGAAGCGGCATGGGTGTAATACCGACACATTACCCCAAAAATCCTGGTCCGAAGGTCTGTAAAATTTATGGTCACTAACACCATATTCCCTATACGCCACTTGGCTTGACGGGGGTACTTTACTTTTTTTTTCTACTGTAGATAGAAGATTGTGGAAGGACATGATCACCTACGGCAACCGGTATGGCACATGATGTTGGTGATGATGACCGAGTATCTATTATTTTCCCCGTGTTTGATGACGTGTACTTTTCATTACAATCAACAAATCTAGTGCAGGGCGGAACAATTCGGATTGTTTAATTTTTGCTGAATTAGAAGAACTGACATAGTGTGCTAGACAGCGTGGGAATGACTACCTCAAGACATAACCGATCATAAACAGCGTCAGTCGTGGTTAAATATCTTACTCCAGCCTCTGTACCAGACATTATTTTGTTTTGTTATCAGACCTCATTTGCATTGTTTTATGGCCTGCTCAAGATGATAATTCTATGAAACGATACGAGTAAAAGAATCTCTAAGATATTACAGCTTCTTATATCACTTGAAGTTGCTAATTATAATGGACAGTAAATAGAGAAGCAACACTAAAAAAAGGAAGAAAAAAGTGGTATGGTGACAGCTTTACGTGGTAATGGACGAAACAAAAGTCCAGTAAATAGAGACTCGTATGTCTACACTTAAGAATTGTTAGTGGAAACCTCACATCATTAATACAATTTGTGGAACTAATGTTATCTTTAGTGTAATTGACCATTCCATTTTTATTTGTACCAGTTCTGCTTGTGAAGCCGTCATAAGCCTCAACGAAAGCAGAAAGGTCATACGGGTCGGCTTTATTGTTACGTTTGAGGTATACTAAATGAAGAAAATCCATGAAAGCAGTAAATAGAACGTGATGTCCACGGCATCCAACACAGAGCAACTGTAGTTTTCAATGAATGTTGCAACTAACTGTTACGTAGACGAGAATCAATTTCAACGCCAATTCTAACGTCAATTTTCAACTGAATTTACAGTTGCTCTGCATTGGGTGCCTCAAGAGAGAGAGAGAAAGCTCAACATATGTTTGTTCATGATTTTACACATTACATACGTGTATTTTTTTAATATACGTTTCTTTTCGTTTGCTGAATATTAGTGAATATAAAACTGCACATTATCATACTATAGTAGAAAAGGTAAATTGTGTTGGTATTGCTAAGCTCGTACAAATATTTCATGAAGAATTCTTCAACAAAATGAGATAACATAAATGTGTGGCAAATATGTGTATAGTCTGAAATATTTATTTCACACACACACACACACACACACAAGCACGCACACACAAACATACACGCTTACGGGCGCGCGCACACACACACATTTTCTTGACTAATCTTCATATTCTTTTTATCCAGTTGATAGTGTCATCTATTTGAATTATAATCTACCAGACCGATGCAAACAACGCTTGAGGAATTCATCATCTTTACATGACACTTGATTTCTTTATTTGACATTTTCCGTCGTCTTCGATTTCATGAGGAATGTAAGTTTCACATGAATAATTAATTGAATGTCAAGGCTGAAAATGACTTTAGCGTCACAGTCTTGACTTTTTATGAATACCAAATGTAAGGGAGCACTTCAAGTGACAGAGGTGGAACGTTATTGAGTTATTGAGTTATTTGCAGGTCATCATCATTGCACTCCGAACATGTCCATAGGTGATCATATCCCTCCTCAGCAATTCCCTCAGTGTCCAGCGACTGACAACTCCAGTTCTATGTTGGTTGATAAGTCTTCTTACACGGCCACTAAGTTTCTCATTTCTGGCTGTGCCCATCTTAACTTCCATTTCCATCATCCGAAGAAGTGACGTGGATCTGTGTTTGTCGAAGTCATGTGCTCTTCCCACATCACGGAGAGAATTGATGATGTCCGCTCAATCCATTAGTTGCCCGTCCTCAACGACAGCGCAGCTGGCCAACCTGTCCGCTCTTTCATTTCCCCGCACTCCCGCATGTCCAGGGACATAGACAAAGGTGACCTTACGTATTTTGGATTTCTGCAACGACTCTACCCATTGCATGCGTACAGAGCCCGCCTGCACTTTTTTTTATCATGCTCATTGAATCACTCAGTATACATGCGTGGGTGTAGTCTTGTGACTCTAACCATTTGAATGCCTTGGTCACTGCCATCGCCTCCATTGTCATGCTACTCGTGGTCATGACGTATGCACCACTGTCTTCCTTGAATATTCTGCCTGCCGAGCGTTCTGTAAATGCCCATGCACCTCTTTGGTGTCGTATTACAGATCCGTCTGTATAGACGACTGCATCTTTCTCATCGGTGTTATCGCAGATGAGACCGTTGACCTCAGCATTAACCACCACCGGGTTCTGTTCCCTACTTTTCCTGTCGAGTGTGACAATACACAAGAAAGTCCCCTTGAATGACGTAAGCACCAGTATCCACTCCTCACCAACGCTGATATTGGTAAGCCCACAAACCTGTTTGATGACATCTTCTGCTCGACCCACCCATGATTTGCCTCTTTTTAGCCTGACACCTTTCTCTGTGTTGAGCACGTAGTGCAATGGATGCTCTGTATCTGTACTAATCTTCAGGTATGCTCGTGCTCTCCAGATCTTTATTCTGTCATCCATGGTTGGAAAGTCAAGAAGATACCTCATTGCTACACAGGGAGTGTCCTTCGTACATCCCAGGATAATGCGCATGGCTTCATTTTGTATTTTCTCCAGCCTATTGAGTGGTACTGACAGTAAGAATTGCCAGGGCATACTCGATTGGTGCGAGGACTAATCCCTGGAACAGAAGAGTAATTAGCCTCTGCTCATGACCTTCAAGGCGGCTAATACTTTGCGGAATTTTGTTATCACATGGTCGACGTGGTCCTGAAAACACAGGCTGTGATCAAACTTAACTCCGAGGTATGTCATCAAATTGTCCCTGGTCACCTCATCAGCTCCCATTCGTACTACCGGTGTGGTCGTATTAACGATATGATTGTTAAGGGAGAACCATGAAACTGATGCTTTATTAGGATTAACCAAGGCACCTGAAACCCCACACCAGGAAGAAATGCGATCGAGTTCGTCTTGCATTGTGGAGGCGATTCCCCGTCTGTCTCTTCCCTGTCGATATACCAGAATATCTTCAGCAAAAGTCATAATTCTTCCCCTCCCATCCAGCTGTTGTTTGGTCATCGTTATTGTGTACACATTAAATAGAACTGGTAACAATGGGGAGCCTTGTGCCAGCCCTGGACAAATGGATGTTAGCTCGGAAGACCAACTTGCACATCTGAGTATCACGTTCCTCTGAAACATTGCCGCGGCGATCCATCTAATGAGGAAGGCGTGCACCGCCAGTTTGAGGAGCATATGCATGACATATTCAAATGGTACCCTGTTGTATGCATCCTCCAGATCTATAGCAGCAGCACATGTTTCCTCTCGTATGTGGAAGCCTTCGAAGACGTCATAGGCAAAGACTGCCGCATTGAGCCATGTCTCTTTGTTATATCTATAACCTCCGAGTGTGGATGGGAATACGTGTTTCTGTTCAAGGTGACAGGTGAGGACACGTGCAAAAATTTTCTCCAGCAGCTTGCCCGCAGTGTTCTGCATTGTGATGATTCTGTAGACACTGATTTGAGAATGGGTCTTGTTTGGTTTCGGTAGCGATAGTAAGTAGCTGTGTAGCCACTCCTCCTTAATTTGGAAGGTGGAACGTGACGTCTCTCTCTCTCTCTCTCTCTCTCTCTCTCCCTCTCTACAATGAAGACTCAATCAGAGTAGGATTCCAGACTCTCTCATGAAGTCAGCTGTCTGTTTAAGTGATTCCATTGCCCAATATAGTTTCTCTTCCAGGGAGGTGGGTGTGGACCACATTGCTCTTCTCAGGTCTGTGTACTGGGGCAATTTTGTAGAACATGTTTTGTAGTCATATTATCCAGTGTACAGTGGCATAGGCTGGTTGTACCTATTTTGAATTTGGTGAACATGTGATTTCTCATTCTATTGTGGCCAGTGCGTAGGCGAAGTATGATGACTTGATCCCTCCTTAATAGTTGGTGGTAACTGCCCCTCTCGTTATGTTTTGGGTGTTCTCATTTCCATTTTTCATGGTACTTACCTTTGATGATGGAATTGGCTTCATCATAACTGAGCGGATGGTTCTCTTGTGGCTATCTCCCTCCCTCTTTAGTTAATTTGTCTGCGCGTTCGTTCCCGTGTATATTACAGTGTGATGGTATCTACTGAATGACTACTCTCTGGAAGTTATTGCATAGTTGGTCTAGGGTTGTTCTCAAGTCATCTAGTTCATTGTTCCTGGGGCTTTTTAGAGCTGATAGTACTGACAGTGCATCAGTCAGAATCACCAATTTATTGTGTATGTTATTTTTGTGTTGAGTAGCCAGTGTTGCAGCATCTCTGATGGCCTCAGTTTCTGCTTTAAAGTTGTTTGATAATGTCCCAGTAGCTATTGACTTGGTGATCTCGTCCTGGTTATTCAGCTTCAAGAATACTCCTCCCCGTCCATTTCTGGTGGCATTTGTAGCAGAGCCATCTGTGTATATGTGGGACCAAGAGTCCTGTGGGTAGGTATCGCTTATGTGTTTTTCTGCTACGTGTTTTCTTTCTGTGTCTGATTCTATCTATCTATCTATTGAATTTTCGAGCCGTAGCCGGCCCATAGGGCGTAGACCAAGATACTCCTTCTCTTATCTAAATTTTTGTACTAGCAGTTTTCAATTCTTTTAAAGATATTTTATCAAATGTCGCCATTTTTCTCTGTTCTGTGCAAGCAGTTCTATCTCATTGAGGGAAGCTATTCTGTGTCTGATTTTGTCTTTTTTTCATGATTCCTGTTATATCTTCCTTAACTTCTGGTATTTTGTGTTTCCCATGAGGAGACGTATCAGATGGGCCCAAGGGTTTCGATATTGTTTGGAAAATTACTGGGTCTCTAGTAGTTAATTCATTGGAGATTGCAGCGAAGTTGCTCCTCTCTAGTCGTACTATTCCGAAACCAGTTATTCTTTGGTGCATTGGGTGGCTAAGGAGCCTTCTATATTTCTCCGCTTGTTGCATTAGTTTAGTGACCCGTCTGCCATCTAAGGGTGTTGTTAATGCACTCACTTGTGAACAAAATAGTACAAGTAATAATTACATTATAAAAGACTTCTAAGTGGAGATATTTTTAGGGGGAAAAAACCAACAACAAAAACTGGAAAGTTTTAAGAAGTAAAAATGGGATTACAAATTTGTAAAGTGTAAAAGTGATGACGAATACAAAATGGGACAACATGACGAATATTGCTAATGAAAGTTAGAGCCTGGGGAAAATATAAAATAAAGAAAAAGCAAAACAGAAGATGCAAAAAAGACGTGACACACGACAAATATGATATTAGAACCAAATATTTCCAAACCATTGGCGCAGTTACATGTGATGTCAGTGCCACGTCTAGCCGCCCGTTTTACCCTTCGAAATTCCTTCGTGTAAATGGTCAGAATGGGTTAAATTAACTGACTGGCAGACGAGTGTGCCAATCCGTGTCAGCGAAACCAATTCAAGGTGGAAAAGGTAAAAGACTTGTATTAGAGATTTAGGATAAAAGCGCAGTAGCGAAACAACTATAAAACAGGAATTTTGAAAAAGAGGGATATATTAGAGGTGAGAAAGATAGGTTAAAGGTTAATGAGAATGTGTACATGTTGGACAAATTAGCAGGAAAAGATGAATTGATTAGAACGTATAAAAAAAAGAATAGTTAATTATAAAATGAAAAAAAGTAAAAATCTGTATTTAAAAAATACAAAAAAACAATAGAACAAGAAGTTACGCAAGAAACATGAGCTGGGAATTAGAAAGAGCACGCAAAGGGGGGAAACACGTTTGGCATTTATTGTTCTTTACTGAGCATAAAATTAAATACATGCTCATTAGAGATATATTTAATATAATTTCTACATACACAGACATACCTACATACATACATGAATACATAAATCTATATACAGTATTCTAGAAACAATTTTGTGAAATCAAATTTCTGTGAACTCATACTATTTTCCTGTCTGCTGTTAGACTATTCAGGATTCACCTTCACGTGTCAAGACTAGTTCCAAGTAACGATGAAGAACTCTGTTTTTTCTTATCTCTTTATGTAAAAAATGGTTCATATATCGTTATCATTGTATGAAATACAGCTATTATTGCCTGAGCTATTATGTGCATCGGGAGCCGCGATAGCTCAGTGGTTAGTGAACTGGACTGCAAAGGACAAGAGGTAGGGTTTCAATCACAACGACGGCTTCCGGGTTTACCCAGCCTTTAATGGGTATCGGATTTTTTTTCTGAGAAAGTAAAGCGGCACGGGCGTAATACCGACCACATTACCCCAAAAATCATGTTCTGAAGGTCTGTAAAATTTATGGTCACTAACACCATATTCCCTATACGCCACTTGGCGTGACGGGGCTCTTTACCTTTTTTTTTAAATTCTGTACCTCACGTCTGTTGTATATTTACCATCTGAGGTTTAAATTGCTCCCATATAATAGTAATACAAGTTAATGATTCTTTAAAGACTGTTTCATGTAGTTCAGTTGTGGATTTCGGGGATATATTTTTCTTTGTTTCGACAATTACATTTGTCTTCATGCCACAGAGTGTAAGAAGAACACTATTGCTTTTCATCACGACAACGTTTATCATTTTATCACTTTTTTAAAACTCTAACATACCTATACAGATTCGCACACCCAAAACAAACACACGCACATACACATATGTTTAAGTAAATATATTATTTAGCAAAAAAAAATAAATAAAAAAAAAGATAGTCATACCTCAGCAACGAAAAACACTCATAGAAGTAAATGATAATGAAACTATACACAGAGAAGGATCGGTATCTCTCCTACTAACAGGGTGTTAGCACATCATAGTGTTGACTTCTCCAGCAAATCAAGCCTGCATGTTGCGAGGCACACTTCCCACAAACTCTTGCTGGTAATTGTGAGTCAAATTGTCCAAATGTGGGCCGAAACGTCATATATTTTGTATTATCCTTTCTTGTAAAGCTGCCACCATAATTTGTAGGAGTGTGTGTTAAACCCCACCACGTGTTCCCTAATACCAACTTTACCGCAGCCCTGCATTCACTTGATTGTTCTCTGTCCAAATAAATGTCAGCTATCTTCTTAAAATGGTCAACTTCTAGAGTGCATTTCTCTTTTCCGTCAATAAATCTTGAGTAGTGCCCAAATGTTTTCTTTTGGGTTTAGATTGAGAATGTCGCTGGGCCACCTCAGAGATCACATTCTTTTCTTGCTGCCATGTTTTGATGGTATAAGCTGACAACTTTAGGTCATGTTGAAACGTGCACCTGTTTTGTGTAATTAATCATGTGCAGTTCTTGGTTGACATTAAATACCGCTGGGCTTCCTTCTCAAACTCCGGCGCGTGCTAAATTTTAATGTGTTAAATTTACAAAAAGAAATGGCAGGCTTTCTGTTGAGCTAAATAAGCTGAAATCTAATTTAATATGAATGATCTACCCTAACTAATCTATTATATTCTATTATATTCTATTATATATATATATATATATATATATATATATATATATATATATATATATATATATAAACTAACACATTCGCTGGACCGCTGCAGAAGTTGCATTAGGGAACTGATTAGCTTCGGTTAAACGGTGTAATTTTCTACGCCTGAGCTAATCAACTGATCCAGTTAGCAAAGTTCGTTGATGATAACAGGTTGTACTCACCTCATTGTTCTTCATTGTCAAGTTAAAAGTTTGTGAATACGACCTTCCCCTGCCTAGCGATATATGCGAATTACGTCAACACATCGTATGATGTTCCAAAACCGTCCATGTAATTGTATGCCGCCAAGTTCTTGCATTGTACAACTTCTTGCTAAGCTCTGCTCAGTCTAGTCAGTGGCAGTTTTCACTTTGGATTGTGCATCAGCTTTTCGTGTGCTGTTGGCTGCTTTTACTATAGTATCTGGTATATTGTGAGTGCAGCCATAGTTGTGTGGGCTACGTCATCAAGTTAGTCGCATAGCCCTAGGACGGTCGTACTCTAATCAATGAAAGACGGAGTGGGGTTTCGTACATGACTTGTCAGCATCGGTGAGACTCCCGGAAGTTCGTGATAGCTAGGAGGGTCTTATAGTCTGTTGTTTGATGTGTGATGGTGATGGTGATGGTCTAATCACCAACTAATTACTACATCAAGCTTGGGCAGATGGTGCTCGTAAACCTGGGAGGGCCGACCATCCAAATGCAGAATCCCCCTACAGAAAAGACAATCTGCTGTCTTGCAGGAAGATTGGGGACAATCAAAGGCTAAGGAAAGCAAAACTGAATAAAATGCTTGCTGAAATCGGATGCACTGGATCACTGGTGCAGAACACAGTGCAACGTTTCAACAAGTAATCAATCAGACTGGATCTAAGAGACTCTAATTATTATAGAAACTACCACTGACCGGAAAGGCTTCAAGAAACAGCTGAATATAATACACTGGAATGCGGAGGGCATATACCACAAAAAACAAGCTCAACCAATCAGACTAGCTGAGGAGGAGATAGACTTTGCCTGCATCCAGGAAACTTATCTTAATCCTCAGCATAGATTGATGATCAGGGGCTACCAAACATTTAGACAAGACAGGGAAAGTCACAAGGGTGGAATTTTTATACTTATTAAAATTCCATCCCAGCAAAACTGATAGATGTAGTCACAAACGGAGAGGCAGAGATCATTGGTACAGACCTACACATTAACTCTGCTAGTATAAGGATAGTTAATATATACTGTCCAAATGACAAATTACTGAAGCTAGGGTCAATGGAAATAACACCATCAAAGTGTCTGGTAGTGGGAGCCTTTAACAGCCACTTAGAAAAATGGGGATATAAGGAATCCAATGTTCGAGGTGAAGAAGTGGAAGAATAGGAACTAGACAACAACCTATTCCTCATAAACTCTAGGGAGGAAACCCCCCCCCCCCCCCCCCCCCCGCGGCCCCCCCCCCCCCAACCTTCTACTCAAGAAGATGGAAAACAACTTCCACTCCCGACCTAGCATTTGCAACTGGAGACATATCTATCAAATAACCAGAAAAATGCTGAACCAACTTGGAGATAGTGACCATAGACCAGTCAAACTTTCAGTGGCTCTTGCTCACAAACAGGAGTTGCAAATACCTCTTTCCCGCTGGAACTATAAGAGAGCAGATTGGACAAAGTTTGCAAGGTTCACTCATGCATATACTGCGCCTATCAATACCCATAGAAAAGAAGGTCAATAATATTATAGAGCGGTTAACAAATGGAATCCTTAGAGATCCATTCCTAGAGGAGTAAGAGGAAACTACAAGCCATACTGGAGCAAGGAAATACAAAGACTAGAAGAGGAACTGGACTCTGCCAGAGAACTAGCTGAGACATCACACAGCACAGAGAGCAACATTGCCTACAGAGCAGCCTCGGCAAATACATACGTGAGGTCATGATATCAGCAAGACAGAGCTGGATAGACAAAACAGAGTGCCTTAATCTAGACAAAAATGGTCATAAACAATGGAAACTTGCGAAAGCTCTGAGCGACGAAAACAACTGCCGACCTCCAATATCATTAGCACACAATCAGAACATCCTCACAGGCAAAAGGGCAGCAAATCTACTGATAGAGACTTACAAAAACATTAGTAGATTAGATGTTCCAATAGACAAACAGAAAAGCTGCAAGAGGGGAAAACCAAGATGCAAAACACATGCCTTTAGCACCAGAAGAGCATCAGATGACCATCTTTACCCCAACTGAATTAAATGTTGCCCTCAAAGGATTGAAGCTCAAAAGTTCCCCTGGTAAAGATGGAATCTCCAACGAAATGCTCCTAAATCTGGGACAGAAAGCCAAGAGCCAACTTCTAAGGATAATAAATGCTAGCTGGAAGAGAGGTCATGTGCCGGCAATCTGGAAAGAAGCTATTATGGTGCCCATTCTCAAGCGTGGAAAAGACCCACTAGACCCAAGTAGCTATAGACCAATTAGCTTACTGCGCTGCCTGAGTAAACCCATGGAAAGGCTTGTTAACAGAAGACTTATGTGGCATTTGGAAACAAAACAACAAATCGTACCACAACAAAGTGGCTTCCGTCAGCACAGATCAGCTGAAGACCTGGTCACCTACATTGCACAGGAATAGAGGATGCTTTACAAGAAAAGAAACACACACTGGCAGTGTGGGTCGACATGGAGAAGGCTTTTTATTGGGTTTGGCGAAAGGGTTTAAAGAACAAGCTTTTTAGACTTGGCATCCAGGGTCGTTTATTCAATTGAGTCTCTCAATACCTTCAGGATAGAACGGCCAGAGTACAAGTTCAAGGTCAAATAAGTAAGAAGGTCTCTATCGAACAAGGTGTCCCACAAGCCGGAGTCTTGTCCCCAACACTCTTTTAAATTTTCATAAATGACATCGTAATGGACATTCCACCCAGAATACACTCAGCAATATACGCAGATGATCTGGCGTTATGGGCTCGCGAGGAAAGTATGTCGGTGGCTGGACCCAGTATGCAAGATGCCCTAGGTGAACTTGAAAAATGGACGAACATCTGGTTCTTACCAATCAACGAAAAAAAAAACTACATATACAATTTTCAGCCTATCAAGAAACACACTCTCTGCAAACTTGAAAATAAAAGACCATACACTCCCTATTGACCAAAACCCAACATATCTTGGCGTCGCCATGAATCGCAGAATGACTTGGAAAAACCAGATAGATAGGGCAAGGAAAAAAACCAGAAAACGAACAAATATTATGAAGAAATTGGCAGGAACGGACTGGGAGGCAGACAGCAATATTTTGAAAAGACTATACGTAGGAAGAGTCACTCCATTCTAGAGTATGGAGTCACAGCTTGGGCTATGTATTCCAAATCACACCTTAGCAAAATTAACAGAACGCAGAATCAAGCTGCCCGTATCATCACACCTATCTAGACTCTAGAAGCAGTAACAGGTTTACAACCATTAGATGACAGACGGGTCACTAAAGTATTGCAACAAGCGGAGAAATATAGAAGGCTCCCTAGCCACCCATGCACCAAAGAATAACTGGTTCCGGAATTGTACGACTAAAGAGGAGCAACTTCGCTGCAATTGCCAATGAACTAACTACTGGAGACCCAGTACTTTCCCAAACAATACCGAAACCCTTGGGCCCATCTGATATGTCTCCTCATGTAAAGCATAAAATACCAGAACTTAAGGAAAATATAATAGGAATCATGAAAAAAGGCACCAATCAGACACAGAAAGAAAACACGTAGCAGAAAAACACATAAACGATACCTACCCACAGGACTCTCGGTCCCATATATACACTGATGGCTCTGCTATAAATGCCACCAGAAATGGAGAGGGAGGTGTGTTCTGAATAATCAGGACGAGATCACCAAGTCAATAGCTACTAGAAAATTCTCAAACAACTTTAAAGCAGAAACTGAGGCCATCAGAGATGCTGCAACACTGGCTACTCAACACAAAAATAACATGCACAATAAATTGGTGATTCTGACTGATGCACTGTCAGTACTATCAGCTCTGAAAAGCCCCAAGAACAATGAACTAGATGACTTGAGAACAACTCTGGACCAACTATACAATAACTTCCAGAGAGTAGTCATTCAGTGGATAGCATCACACTGTAATATACACGGGAACGAACGTGCAGACAAATTAACTAAAGAGGTATGGAGATTACAACAAAAGAACCATCCGCTCAGTTATGATGAAGCCAAATCCATCATCAAAGGTCAGTTCCATGAAAAATGGAAACGAGAACACCCAAAGCATAACGTGAGGGACGGATACCATCAACTATCAAGGAGGGACCAAGTTATGATATCAAGTTAGTTACTTCGCCTACGCACTGGCCACAATAGAATGAGAAATCACATGTTCACCAAATTCAAAATAGGTACAACCAGTCTATGCCACTGTACACTGGACAATATGACTACAAAACATGTTCTACAGGATTGCCCCCAGTACACAGACCTGAGAAGAGCAATGTGGTCCATGCCCACCTACCTGGAAGAAAAAATATGGGGCAATCGATTCGCTTAAACAGATAGCTGACTTCATGAGAGAGTCTGGAATCCTCCTCTGATTGAGTCTTGATCGCAGAGAGAGAGAGAGAGAGAGAGAGAGAGAAATGATTTGAGTAAGATGGCGATGATTCGTTGATGCAAGAATTCTTTCCCTCTTCTCCTTCTTTTCGCAGGTTTGCATTCCATGTTTTTAATTTACTCTCAACTCTATAGCCACAGAAATTTCTACGGGTTTAGTAATGTTGGAAAATATTTGATTTTCTTCGTTCCCAAACCGTGAAATTAACATACGCTTTGACTTTGTATTCATTTTCTGGGACAAACGTTGGAAATTATCGTCTGCCCTGTTATCAAGGGAATTTGCTCTGCGCTATTGTTTGAAAACGTTCGGTTGTGTTTGCTTTCTAAAATGGAGTGCATAGGTAGGGTAGATCATTCATATTAAATTAGATTTCAGCTTATTTAGCTCAACAGAAAGCCTGCCATTTCTTTTTGTAAAATACGAAATACACACATACACATACATACATGCATATATATATATATATATACAGACACACAAACTGCATGCATAAATGCACACACATAAGTTAAAAACAAAAGTAAAGTACCCCCGTCACGCCAAGTGGCGTATAGGGAATATGGTGTTAGTGACCATAAATTTTACAGACCTTCGGCACATGATTTTCGGGGTAATGTGGTCGGTATTACGCCCGTGCCGTTTTACTTTCCCAGAAAAAAAATCTGGTACCCATTAAAGGCTATGTGAACCGGAGCCGTCGGTTATGATCGAACCCAACCTCTTGTCCTTTGTAGTCCAGTTCACTAACCACTAAGCTATATATCTTAATTAAAGAACATTGGATATTGAATCACTCTATAATTTCCAATCTCTACATACTTATCTGTTAATCTTTTCCTTTGATGTCATCCTAACGAGGTACTCTCTTAAACAAGGAGGTAAGCACAGTTATGAAATATAATAAATATGACATACTGTGCGGGCCCGCTAACCACTGAGCTAGATACACACACACAATATATATATATATATATATATATATATATATATATATATATATATATATATATATATATATATATTAAATCGTTCCTAGTTTCAATTACATCTACTTTTGAATCGTGTAGGAATTCTATTCTTGTGGTGCATTATTTTAATACCTTCTTTAAATGAGTGTTTTTAATTTTCTTCACTATGTCTTCTTTTACTACAACCCACCAGTAAACAAAGTGTAATTTTCTTCACCATTTCTTCTTTTACTACAACCCACCAGTAAACAAAGTGTAATTTTATTCTCTCACTAGAAAAAAACATTATAATTAGAGACGGTCCTTGGAAGAAAATAAAAGAATCATCAGACTGCACTCAGTTGAACCCTCAAGGAACAATCATTATAGTGGTTTTCTTTTAAGCTCATTGAATATAATCAGTGTTGTATAATCCAGCACTGCGAGGTGGTGATATATACACACACGTTCACATGAGTCTAGTTCTATGTTCATCAAATAGCACGAACATGTGGCCGAGGGTGGAATAACAAATAGTTAAGACAAACATGGGCACATACGAAAGCAAGTCAATTCTCATGTAAATAATTCTCTAGGCTTTGTAAACTACCTCTTTTATTGAAACTTTTATTTGAATTCAATATTATATAAAGAGTTCATTGATTAGAACCAACTAGATTGTACCCGAGACAAACACAAAGGTTCTTAGTTCACTGCCGTCGATGGTGAACATATTGATGGCTGCAGCAGCTCGCTAGTTAAATATGCAACTAATTGAAACCATTTTGAGTGATTTCATGATGTTGTAGAAGCTTTGATAATCACACCCGCTCACTATTTGATTTCCATTACCGTAGCAGTCTGCATTACTTTACATGCTGCTTACATTCGTAAATGCAAAGGCAAATATTGCCTTTATGTTCCTTCACTTCTGTCTCCATCTATCTAAATCTCAAACACACACACAAACTCTCTCTCACACACTCTCTCTCTCACACACTCTCGCTCTCTCTCATAGCCCCTGCCTTTATTAACAAATATCATAACATATATATCATATTTTTTTCCTTTCCTCACTCATATCTCTTTTACTATATTCTTTTCATTTTTTAACTCATTTGCAGTGGTTCTCGGACTTCACACTTAATTCATTCTAGGAGGACGTCTGAAGTCTGAACTGTTTGAAGTTCCAGTCTGTTTTCCCAATTATAAATAATGGAACGTTAATTAATCCTGCTCCGAACCCTTAAAAACATCCAGTTTGGTAAACTTAAACAACAAATGTACATAATTAAGGTTTTAATAACACATTTAATTGTCGTAGATATCAAATTAAAACAACGTGAAAACAATTAATTTAGATACACAAATGCTGAACTATGAAATTAAAATTGTATTTACTGTTACTTAGTGGAAGAAGTGGGAGATCTGGCGAGAAACAGATTTTTTTTTCAGACGGACTATGCTGGATGCTGAATGCTGGATGCGGGTTAATTAGTGAAGTGTGGTGCCGATCTGTGTGGCTGTTGGCGCACATAATTTTATCTTCTAAATAAAATCTAAACGTTGAAGCATAATTTGAACACTCAATCAAATTCTTTGAGCATTAGCTTCCGAACTCTGGAACTTTCAAAGTATGAGGCACTACTGTATCTTTCGTTGTATTTCTATTTCTCCTTTAATCTCTTTCATTCCTCTCTTATCATTACCACCCACTCTCACCCCTTTCTCTTCTTTCCCTATATGTTATACCCACGTGCAAAAGATGCATGAACAAAATGTTGATAATATTAACTCTGTTGTAAGAATGGAACGGCATCCGCACCAAGCATTAACGTGGACACCGCCTGGTAAAGGAAGAAGAGGCAGACCATTGCCGACATAGGAACGAACTATACATGATGAATTAATAGAGTCTGACAAGTAATGGCGAAAGTTGTCCATGTTTGCTGCAGACCAGATTGGCTGTAGTTATTCTGTGAGTGCCCTATGTTCCGATAAGAGTTCAGAGGATTAAGAAGATGAGAAGAACATTAATTCATCTTGTACTGAAAATGAAGCACTAATTTCCTTAATGACGCTGGTACTGCGACTACGCAAAGAAGAGCCGGTTACAAAAGATGTTTACACGGTCTAAATACCAAAAATAACATACATCATGGCATTTGAAACTCAATGACATGCGAACTACCATAACATGTGGACCAAGTATATATAACAATTTGCCAGAATATTTGTTGGATTACTTTAATCCTTAGGATTCACTTAGTAAAGGTTAATAAAAGAGTCATGAATTGCCGGACTATTTGTGTGAATATGCTAATAAAAATAATACAGACTTTCCGATGTATAGGGATACATAAATTGTGATACTATTAAATTATATTTATTGAGTAAGCAGTCGGTGAATACGCAATATAAAAAAAGTAAAGTAAAGTACCCTCGTCACGCCAAGTGGCGTATAGGGAAATATGGTGTTAGTGACCCTATATTTTACAGAATGATTTTTTGGGGTAATGTGGTCAGTTTTACGCCCGTGCTGCTTTACTTTCCCAGAAAAAATCCGGTACCCATTTAAGGCTGGGTGAACTCGGAAGCCGTCGGTTGGGATCGAACCCTACCCCTTGTCCGTGGTAGTCCAGTTCACTAACCACTGAGCTATCGCAATATACTAACTAAAATTATATTAAATATTGTCAATGAATCGTTCTGGCACATATAGGATAAAGATACATAAATGTATCTGAAATAGTAACTGTTCAGTGGGAATACGATTTCTTTCAAGGAAACTTTACATTGTGTCAGTGTGTGTTTTTTAGTAACATGATACAATGTGATATTCCATGTGCTTATCAGAGATTATTATAATTTTATATATTATGTATTAAATGCCAGAGATTATTATAATTTTATATATTATGTATTACATGCCAGAGATTATTATAATCGGGAGGACATCATTAATGCCCTCTGGGAAGTGGGAAAGACACTTCAACAACCATGAGTCCACGTCACTCCTTCGGATGAAAGAGATGGGAGTTAAGATGGGCACAGCCAGAAACGAGAAACTTAGTGGGCGTGTAAGAAGACTAATTAAGCAAAACATGGACACTGCAAGACTTACCGAGGAGGGGAACTGAGCACCTATGGACATGTTCGGAGTGCAATGATGATGACCTGCTTATAACTCAATTATAATTTTAATAATAATATGTGCATATGGACTTTGACGACTTGACAGACGGTTGACAGATAGCAATTATGATTAGTCAATAGTCTAGTTAAATATATCCGTGTTTAGCTGCTTTTACTGAGCAGCTTCTCTCGTGGCTGAATCTGTCATTATTGGATAGACAGATCCGACCGCAGAATGAAAAGATGCATTGTTGTTTCCCGGTCCCATTTCCTATCTCTTGCACATTTTGTCTTCTGGTTTTTACATAATCAGTTTCTAGAATGTTGATGTGTGGTTTTTTATTTTTATTTTTGTTCTCCATGTGCTCCAATCCTATACCATCCTTTCCAAGTATCTTTTGCTGATAGATACTTCGCTCCATGAAGCCTTGCAAACACCCTTATATTTCAACACTTTTCTGCCCTTTGGTTTCATTCCGTCCCTAAGTTCGCCAAACATTAATTGTTTGGGGAATGCGATTGTTTTCCATTATTCTCACGTGGCTCAGCCATCATAGTCTCCGACTCTCAAGTGTCGCCAGGATCGACGAGCTTTAGCGTTCTTTAGCTGGCTGCAAGAGTAGGTTACTTTGTGCTGCCATTGATGTTCATTATCTGGCGAAGGCAAAGCACATGAATGCTGTTTAACCTTTGCTGCTGTCCTGAATAGGTAGTCCATGTATCTGATCCATATTAAAAAGTGTAATAAGCACACAACTGTGGTTATTTTTTAGAATTATTTATTTTTGGACCGAATCATAATAATAATAATTAGTATTATTAGTTTAGTGCACAATAGTAGAATTCGTATGGTGACCATGTCAAAATGTAAAATAAACACAAAATGTTTAAAAAAAAAAAAAAAAAAACTAATAGAGAGAACAGATACATTTCGACGTTTCGGTAAAATATTTCATCAGATACAGAACACAAACTATTCTAAAATAAACACAAAAATCCAAACACGAAAGCTAAACAGCAACATTGCTCTGAAAATGGCGAAAAGAAATGATGGCCAGGATTTACATAGTTGTTAATCACGTGATTAACAGACAAAAGGACAGGTAGGATTTAATTGGACCAAAAGGAGCCAAAAAGTGACAAATTAGAAATGGCGTCTCATGAGGATTGATGAAAGCAGGGGTCCCATAGGGTGGGATGAACGAGAGAAAAAGGGAAAACAGAGAATACAGTTTTGGCAAAAGGGCGGGGGAGGGGGGGGTTGCAGAGGAGGTAATAAAGATATCACAGAGAAGAATAAAGATAGGGCACAGGAAAGAATGGGAGAAGAAACCAGTGAGGAAAAAAAATAGTTCAAAATTGTCGGATGGAGAGGACCAAAACGAGATATGAGTTGGATCTCCAACTCAAATCGACTGTGGGAATTATAGGATCAAGGGACAATGCCGGTAACACGGAAGTCATCTGAGATATGATGTCATGGAAAACTGAAGTGGGAGGAGACATTGTGACTGACGGAATCACGACACTATTGTACAATGATAATGCCATTACTTGCAATTGTGAGTCCAGCTCTTGGTGTAGTAAAGTATAACGCATATACACTCATGGAAATGTTCCCCCCCCCCATTTTTCATTTACATTGCAAATTACTGTTTATGATTCGATAGTTGTTGTGGGTGTGTGTTGTGTATATTTTGGGGGGTTTGGAAAAGTTGTTCTGTTTGGATAAGAGTCAATATATATTGAACCAGTGATGGAAACATTCTATGTGTTTTGTTGAAGCAATGTTGTATAGGTCAAATAATTGGATAGTTCAATGTATTTCTTGATGAGCAAGCTGTGTGGGTCGAATAATGGAAAACATATATGTGGATTAATGAGTAAGCTGTATGAGTCGTGTAATGGAAAAATGCCATATGTGTGGAGAGATGAGTAAATTGTGTGGGTCGAGCAATGGAAAATGTCCATGTGTTGGATGATGAGCAAGTTCAGTAGGTCGAGTAATGAAAATATTTCACACATTGATTGATTATTATATTGTGTTCGTTATATAATAGGAACATCCATAGGTTTGAATTATGCATATTTTCTGTTGGTTAGATAATTGTAGAGTTAAAAGTGTTGAATATTGAGCAAGTGCGTGGGTTGGGTAACATGACATTTCCAGGGGTGGCTGATGTATACGTTTTGCTGGCTGTATAACAGGAAAACCTCACGGGTTGGGTAGTGGGAAAGTTTTGCATTTTTGCATAATGAGAAATTGCATGTGTCGGGTAATACGCAAATTATGTGGATTAGATGATTGACAAATCGATATTTGTACGAACGTTTTTTCGTTACCTTGTAAATGCTGTGGATTGATTAAATGTCTTCTGTTTTTATATATTTCAACGCAAATTCAATCTGTTGTGCCACAGCACGCTACTGTGTATATTTATTCCTGTGTATAGGGTGTTATACAGCAGGAAACTTCTTCAATAACTATCACTGCTTTATATTAAGAAACAAGGCCTCCAGAATATACAATTAGAGCTCATCATCATAGCTAACATCAATGTCATCGTTATTGTCATCGCCATATCATCTTTATAATAATTATTATAATTACTTTCATTATTTTCATCATCTATTTGTTCAATTAAGAAAAAGAACTAATCTTTATACTGCCTAACGATGCTTCTTTGTTTTCCTTTCTTTGTCTGCTCTCATTCAGTTTAGTACAAGTGGAAACTTTGATACTTTTGAATATCTAGGTAATATAGCAACACGTAATGGCTTCATAAACTTTGTCTTCACCTTCACACCGTGTGTCCCAGAGGCGGCTAGTTTGTTGTTGTGTGTCGGTGTTGGCTGTAAACAAAAGACCATCATCACTATCTGTTTCAGTGGAATCGGAGGTAACTGATGAGGTCAGTACTATTGTGTCCCGTGATTTGATGACACGTTGATGCGATGAAACATTGATACAATGAACGAGTGACTCTTTTGATGAGAGGAGCATTTTGTGCATAGACTTAAAAGTGTTATGACTAAAACACCAACGTTTAGTTCTCTCCATTCCATTTTCGGAAAACAAGACGCGATATTACTGTCAAAAGGTAAAAAGAATATATATAATATTCAAAAAGTCTTAAAAATAATTGTGTTGAAACCTAACATTACTTGAAACATGATGGTATGGCTAGAAAATAAAGACTAAACTGATACTAGTCAATAAGTCATGTAGGTATAAGTCATACTGGCAACAGATCCACCAACATTCTATTCCAGATCATGGCATACCACATCTACACCAGACCTTGCTTTCCATTCACCAGACCTGGATTGGAATATCACACGTATTGTTGGGAAACAACTTGGAGGCAGCGACCACCGACCTGTCTTTTTAGTGGTGCAAAATGAGGCCGTCAGGGAGAGCAGCACTCTCTCCAGATGGAATTACAAAAAGGCAGACTGGAAAATGTATCAACATTACACCAGTGTACTGACTAAAGATCTAAATACAGACAGAGACATCAACAAGATAGTTGATGAATTCAGTAGACTAATAATACAAGCTGCCAGTGAAACAATACCCAGAGGGGCACGGAAACACTACAAACCATACTGGAATAGTGAACTAGAGCAACTGCACAATGACATGGAAACATCTCGAAAACAAGCAGAAAATAACCCCTGCCAGGAACACCACAATAACTATCAGCATGCTAAAGCCAAATTTCAATGGGCTAAACTGCAAGCCAGACGGAGAAGTTGGAAAGAGAAAACAGAGTACTTGAATCTAGAACGAGACACAAGAAAAGTGTGGAAGCTTGTAAAACAGCTGAATGATGAGGGTACAGAAAGGAACACAAAAATTACACTGAAGAAGGATGGAAACATTCTAACAGGTAAACATGCAGCAAATCACTTTGCAGACTCCTTTGCAAATGACAACAATATTGAAATTAGCCTAGAGAAACGTCAAGAGACCCGTCTAAAACAACAAAATGCAAGACAAGAAGAGACTGCACATGAAGTCATGGAAATACCCATTACACAAAGAGAGCTAGAGCTGGCAATATCCAAATTAAAAATGAAAAAGTCACCAGGTAGTGATGGAGTGTCTAATGAAATGATTAAGAACTTGGGAACTGCAGCTAAAGCAAAACTACTACAGATCTACAACATTTGCTGGATCACAGGTAAAGTGCCACAGGCATGGAGAGAAGCAATTATGATACCATTACTAAAGCCAGGAAAAGATGGTTCAATGACATCCAGCTATAGACCAATCAGCCTTACAAGCTGTTTGTGCAAAACAATGGAACGTATAATCAATCTCAGACTGCAGTGGTACCTGGAAAGTGAAAATCTCCTTGTCCCACAACAAGCAGGCTTTAGACAGTGTTACTCTACCGAAGATCAGGCAACCTATCTTTCCCAGGAAATTGAGGATGCGTTTCAAGAAAAGAAACTGGTACTAGCAGCATGGATAGACCTAAAGAAAGCATTTGATAAGGTATGGAAGGAAGGGCTTTTGAAGAAACTGAGAAATTATGGAGTAAATGGCAGGATGTACAAATGGGTCAAAGCATACCTGCATAACAGGAGAGCCAGAGTGCAACTGGATGGTCTTAAGAGTAAGAAGGTCTTACTGCGCCAGGGCGTTCCACAAGGAGGGGTACTATCTCCAACACTTTTTCTGATCTACATCAATGACCTAGTTACTGAACTACCACATGGTATCAAAGTGGCAATGTATGCAGATGACTTGGTAATGTGGTGCACAGAGGAGTATGCAACAGTGGCCTCCAAATTGTTACAAAGAGCTATGAATGCACTGAATTCATGGACAAATAGATGGTGTATCAGCATCAATACAGACAAATGCAGTACTACACTTTTCACTCTTTCCCCAAAACAAAAAGCAGGAGCCATCTATATAAACAATGAGCCTGTGAAAGAAGACATACAGGCTACGTATCTCGGAGTTACATTTGATAACAAACTATCTTGGAAACAGCAGATAAATAAGGCAACCCAAAAAGCAAGGAGAAAATTGGCTATTCTAAGAAAGCTGTGTGGAACTACGTGGGGTGCGAGTGGGAAAATACTCAGTAAAGTTTACCAACAGAGTATACGCCCACATTTAGAATATGGATCATCTGCATGGTGTTCAGCATCAAACACCACACTTCAAGAACTGGATAAAGTACAAAACCAGGCACTTAGGGTCATCACAGGAGCAATGAAATCAACACCAATATTAGAGATGGAGAAATTGTGGAGGATACCAGCACTGAGAGAACGGAGGGACACAAAGGTGCTGATACAGGCAGAAAAATTTGCTTGCATGCCGAGACATCCAATGAAGGACCGATTCCAAAATCTTGCATTGGGACGACTTAAGAGAAGCAGTTTTATACACCAAGCCAAGCGTATTAGTAGACAAACACCAGACATGCCAAGAGCTGTTAACCCCCTACTGCCCATACCAGAACAGACTCCCTGGACAGAGGAATCAGGATTATCAGTTCAAATACGGACAGAAGTGAAAGGAATAGTTGATAAAGAGGAACAGAATAGTCTACAGCGAAAAACAATAACTCTCAGTTTCCTGGATGAAGAATACCCACAAGACCTATGGATTCGTGTGTATACAGATGGATCAGCACAGAATGCAGTAAAAAATGGGGGAGCAGGTGCATATATAGAATACCCAAATAACACTAGGGATATGAATAAAATAGCAACAGGGAAATATTGTCACAATTATGATGCAGAAATACAAGCAATAAAGTTAGCAATAGAAAAACTGCTGAACATTAATCTTAGCCCACAGCCTGTAGTGTTTTTGACAGATGCAAGATCAGTACTCCAGGCACTACAATCCAGAAAATTACCACATTTGCAGACCTTATTGACTGAACTCTGCAAGCACCACAGGGTTGCCCTGCAGTGGATCCCATCTCACTGTGGAATACCAGGAAATGAGAAAGCAGATCAGTTGGCAAAGGAAGGTTCAACAGGCACACAACTAGATACACCTGTTACATACCATCATAAGAAACAGATAATCAAATCAATCAGAGGACCACAAGCCCCAAATCAGGATGCCTTTTATAATATGAATAGATATGAACAAGTTATCATTATACGTCTCAGAACAGGACACAATCGACTCCATAGTCACATGTATACAAAATTCAAGATCGGCACCTCAACTACTTGTACATGTGGACAGGCGCCCCAGACTGCTGAACACATACTTCAAGACTGCACTGAATATAGTAGACTGAGGAAAATCCATTGGCCCATAGATACAACACTACAGACAAAACTATATGGGCCACTGCAAGAATTACAAAAGACAGTAACATTTATACAGGAAACGACATTGCAGATATAGACAATGCTTCAGGCGAACGAAAGATAGATAGATAGATACTGGGTTTAGGGCTAGCGAATCATATATGACTAATTCTTTACTCCCTGACTTGTGCTTGTGCAGCGAAGAAACTCTTCGTTCAGGTCATTCGAGAAGTGGTCGAAAGGTTAAACTGTTTCCAAAAATGAGTGAGACTGTATAGGATGTGTTGTGTTGGTAGGCCCAGAATAGTAATACGACAAATAGTAATACATGTCTTCATTAATTTGGCAACGGAAGGGTGGGGGGAGGGGAGAGTTGTAAAGACGAAGAAGACAAAGCAACCAGAACTGCCATGGAAGAACTGGAATGAAAGAACTGCCATGAAAGAAGTGGAGTAAAATAACTGGAATGACTATTAGCGAGTAAGTGTAGTAATCAACGTTTATCTAAGAATGCCATCGATTCGTCTCTCGATGTATTAACAATGCTGTTATGTGATTGAAATCACTCTGGTCAATGTTTGGAAAAACACATCCTTTCAAGGCACGGCTACATTCAGAATCACGCCCGTTACAGCCGTGTTGGCATGGAGAAATGGTAAACTTCCATTAGTGGAACAACTCTAGGTTGTGGTATCCACGCCCGACAAATTTGTCAATTCATTGACTTGTCCAATACACTTAGTCCAATACCACCCTATTCCTGTTTGACTTGTATGGGTGTAGTGGGTGAACACAATCATTTGCATCAACCAGTGGAAGGTTCGAAATTCGATTCTCCGACCAGTCATTTTGCTACAATCATTTCTATTGTTTATTTTTCCACTGCGCAAGTATTTTCATCAAGATTAGATAACCAGTAGTTGACACCGTAATGAATTATTACTGCTCCAAACATTTAGCAGGGCTACATCAAAAATGCAAGTTGAATCACACGAGCTTGCGGCTAAAACTCATGAGTATTAGCGGATTCATATTTTATTTTTCATTTTCGTTGCTCTCATGACCTTGATCAAATTTTGCCATCAACAACACCAATACAATTTCAACATATACAGCAAAAAACATTCCAGATTTCTGTTGTGAACTAACTTTCCTATATTTTCTTTTGTTCTTACAACTAGTTTACATTATTCTTCTCGTTTACGTTTCACAATCTTTTTCCTGCATCTTCTTACTGTGCAGATTCTATGTATGATCGATTTTAGTAGTGCCTTGAAATTTGTGTTTTTAATATTCTAAACCAGTAGTGGCCAACATAAGATTCATCGAGGAACGAATAGTCAGGACCAGAGGTCCAAACTTATAATGCTAAAACCTGACACCGACAGAAAAGCAACTTTGCAGCGAAGCATTTTTAATTATTGTAGGCATCATATTTTTTAAATCCCACTGGAACTTTTTTTTTTATTTGCATATATTTAATATAGTAGTTTCTGTGGAAGTGATTAAATTGCCACGAAAAATAGACTGGCGAGCCAGATCTGATCCGTAGGCTGCCATGTGCCACTGTTCTAAACGATTATTTGAGTTTTTGATAGCGAACAACACGATTGGATAGCCAAACTAAATTCAAAACCTCTCTAAATCGCTTTTTATTGTGTTTTTTTGTTGTTGTGTGGTTATAAAGTAACATCTATTGGCCCATTAAACACATCAAGATTAGTACTTTTGCTACATCGTGCCACACCATCATTTTATGAACATGATAGCATATACATGGTATTTGAAAATATATCTTTGCAAGTCACTAAAAAAACGCCAAGAAGATAAATTACAATTGCGTAGTAAGAGTAGTTATTTTGTGCCGAACATACTGTGTAAACTTTAGAGGCAATGCAGCAGGTGGTCGACGCTTGGGAGTCATGATCCAGGCGGTATCACCTCCCCTAGAGTGTCAGGAAGCTTAAGGGCTGAAACACTTGCTCGACTGGGTCGACTTCTGATGATCAGATTGCCTCCTGCTGCGGTGCTCTGTACAAATCGTTTCCTACTATAATTGTATCCTCCAAAAAATAATTAATACACTCTTTTTTTTAAATGAAGAAGATTACACTTTTGATGGTATAGTGTAAGAAGAGTCAATACCCGTACTTCGTAGCAATGAGTTTTACCAATTTCTGTGATTGGTCTCGGCTAACTATTGCTAACTTTTCTTGTTTCTATAGTCAAACTATGTTGTACAGTCCTGCTGAAATGTCTGTACGCCTGACTAGAGTATTTCTATCTCAAAGTTTCCTATAATATTTAACTAGTTATTATTATTATTTATTCAATCAGTCAATTAACCTGTAACCATGTCAAGCGTTGGGGCACCTTTGACGCTATTCTCATATTTTGCTTCCAATCATCGCGATTTAGAGCAACTCTCTGTGATACAAAAAAAAGACGCTCCTGTCTTTTCTTTGATATTATCCACCCACTTTTTCTTTTGTACTCCCTGTCTTCTTTTGTCTGGTACTGTGCCTTGCAGAATGGTTGTGGCAAGGCCAGTCAACCGTGTGACATGTCCATACCAGGTCAGTTTCCGCTCTTTCACTAGAGACAGTTATTCTTTTATTGGTCTAGTGGATCGTTGCGTTCTTTCACAAACTTCTTCATTGGTTCTCTGTATGATATGTTTAATATCTTTCTATACCATTTTATCTCAAAGGCATGTACTCTTCTCTGGAGATCAGCAGTGAGTGCCCATGTTTCACATGTGTTCATAAACACGGATGTAACTACGTAATAATCAGATCATCGTTGTTAAGGAGATGTGTTTGCTTTTCCATATATGGCTGAGTTCTGTCAACCCTACAATTGCTTGTGCTATTCTGGATAGTACTTTTGGTCTTGATCCTTCATTAACGACAATAGAGCTCAAGTGTTTAAATTTGCTGACCTCGTCGATATCTTCTCCATCTATGTGTATTGTATGGATGCTTACGCAGAATAGAAGGATGGAAATGGCAGGACAAAATCACTAACATAAAATTAGGGAACTGTACCAGTCAAATACCAGTGGATAAAGAGATACAGCGAAGACGATGGCGGTGGATAAGACACACACTGCGGAAGCCAACTGAGAGTATTACACAACAGGCTTTTTTTTTGGAATCCCCAGGGAAAAGACAAAGAGGAAGACCAAAGAATTCTTGGAGAAGACAGAAAGAAGCAGAGATGAAGATGATGGGGAAGACATGGAATGATCTTAAAAGAATGGCAAGAAACAGAACGACTTGAAAAGTATTTGTTGAAGTCCTATACCCCACAGGAAGCTGAACGGTAGAAGAAGAAGATGATGTGTATTGTTCTTCTATTGCATAGTGTAGTGTTTGTCATTAATTTGGTTTTGTCGGCAATGATCTCAATCCTATAAGCTCTTGCCGTGCTATCTAAACGTTCCACAAATTATTTGAGGTCTGATGTACTGCCAGCCAGTCCATCTATATCATCCCCAAGACGAAGGTTGGTAACTGTTCTGCCTCCAATGTTGACAGTCCCGAGATGATTTTAAAGAGCGTCTGCCATGATTTTTTCAAGAAAAGCGTTGAATAATATCAGGCAGAGTAAGTAACCTTGTTTAACTCTTTCGGATGTAGGGAACCAATTGTCCAATATACCATCTATAAATACTGCATAAGTGGAATATTCGATAAATTGTCTGATAGTGTTGGTAACTATTTATTATTATCATCAAAATAATCACTACAATAACGTAATCAATATCAGTTTTTAAATTAACATTGCTTGGCTACTTTCTTTCTGCTCTATTTTTCACAATTTTGTTTCTTATTTTGATTAATTATCAGATGGATAACATTTAAAACATCATGGGGCAGTTGCCACTGTCCATTTCGTACTAATTATACAAGTTTTGAACAAAAATGACAATCAACGAATGAAGAATCCGTCTGTACCGACCACATTTCATGTCATTCTTGCGTTATTCCTACAAACTTCCCATTTTTCATTCATTGGATTCTTCACATCGAAGGATGGCTACCACGGAACACCATTTTACTCTGTCTCTTGTCTTGATTGTGATTGTGCACGTCGACATTGACTGTAATGTCAATTTGTGTTTGATTGAATACATTTCACATTTTTAGAAATAATTTTTATTTTCCTCTCGTTATATATTATTTGCCTTCCTGTTTCATGGATCATATGTTAACAATAATCCATATACCTATTATGTGCATATAGTTTTAGGTAGAAAAATCTACGATCAAATCACACACTACAATCTAGATATATGTCTGTTTAATTTGTCATGACAATCTATTAACATGCGTTTATTTCTGTAACGGAATTTACTAGGCAAATTGTGATTTATAAATTTACTAACCAAATGTAGAAAGATAAACACAGGGAAAGCATATTTGATGTCGATTTGTAGAAAGCAAGTTTGTAAATACTGGACCCCTTCAAGAGTTCACGAAAGTCTGGTGTAAGAGGAAACTTGAATGGAAATACTGTTTGTAGTTAGGCTTTTTGGAAATCTATGCAATCAGACGTTGGCGATCAAAAGCTACCAAAACTAACATAGATACGTGAGAGATGAGATAGCTTGTGGTCAAATACTGGGACTGTCATTCACTACGTCGTCCTAAATCCGTTTGATCTACTTGTTGACCGGGATTAATGTTTATCTGCGGCTTTTCTGTGTCTGCTGGCGGTGTGTAATTATCCCTAACATTATACGCATATCAGTATCTGATTACACATGTAAATATATATGTTTATATGGGCAGATTAAGTCATCGCTTTCATCTTTATCACATTTGGTGACCACATGACCATTTTAATAGTTTATGCATATTTTTATTGGTTGACCAGCGTATTGCGTTTTTTTAAATTTCATTTTAGTTGGCCAATTGAAAGATCCCAGATAATCCTTATCACTGTGAAACCTAATCCTACTAAAAATTTCATGTTTAAAAATAGACATTATCTTTCTAAGGCCATGTCATAATTTTGTTAAATCGAATTAAGAAAAAGCAAATTAACGTTCCATGACCACAAAGTATTTTATCGTGAGAGACTGAGAATCTATAAGCACCTTTTGATGTCAATGACTGTGCATTAAAAATTCAGCCAAATATCGCAGCGCTGTTTCCACAGCTTGTTAAACAGCAACGTAATCGTTCTATTTTGTTAGCTATATGTTGTTCTTCGGTTTGGTTACTTAAGCATAATCAACAATAAATATCTTTGGCTTCACTCTCTCTTCTAGACTGTCTTTGATATTCTCATTCTATCATTACCATTTCGTCTAAAGCACTCTTGTGGTAATTTCTGCATGTTTCCACTGTGTCCAGCTACAGAATCTTATATGTACACTTGTTTTTGATTCACTCTTTGTAATAGTTCTTGTCTACTAATTTCTTCAGGTCAAAATATTATAATAATACAGATTGTGTTAAACAGTGACAATCCTCATCCTTTTTAAAAAAAAGTAATCTTCAGCATTCTGATCCATATAAAACAATAAGACTGCAGCGTTTTCACATTTCTTTATTTCTACTGCTGTTCTTCGCTCGGTGATCTTCAAAGTATATTGAGATTTGGAAATATTGTTTTTAACTTTATCACCTGTCTCCTCAAACAATAGTTCACACAAATTAAAACTTGTAATGTCAGCAGAAGATCAAAGTTTAACTGATAAAGCGCATCAACATATTTCAACATGTAAAAGCACGCCATGCGGTATATTATATTCCGTGCCCTTTCCTTGGATTGGATGAATCATTTAAATCTTGAAGAATTACTATTTTGTTGATTTTAATCAATAACAAAGAATCATTTTTTAAAAAGTTAACGCCCCTCACATCTGTGTCGTGAGAAGAGATCCCAGATAATCCTTATCAGAGTTAAGTGTAACTAGTTTTTCATGACCATTTACAGTAGATGTTTTGTTCTGTGATTGACTTGTTTGTTATAAAAAAATGGACATGTTTTTTAATGATATATCAACTTTAGTAATCGAAGTTACAGCACAGAGAAAGCTTAACAAATTGACAAACTCGTGGTTTTGATATCAACGAGGGAAAAAAAAACTCTTATAAAGTTTGATACAGCCAACAAAACTAAAAAGAAAATATATAATCTATTCCAAATAGATGAAAAGCTAACATGCCTTAACATTACCATAGATCGCAAATGACATGGACAAAACAGACAGATACCGCAGTCATAATTATGAAAGTATCATAAAATGACTGGGGTGAAAATAGCAACATTTTGAAAAAGTATTTACAGAAAGAGAGTTAGAGCAATAATTAACATTTTTTAGAGTGTGAACCACACAATTTTGAACAAAGTTTAACAAAATTAAATGAGTTCATAACCTATTCTATTCTATTCATGGAATCAGTTTCACTGCAGTCGGGGCCTGCCCATATCCGCTCCACTTACTGTCTCAGCATTACTTGAAGCGTAAGCTTCTGGTACATAACCTGGCTCTCGTGCTATTACTGAAGCAATGAAATCTACAAATCTCTAGAAGAGGTAGAAGACTTTAGAACGGAATGACTTTACTGCAAATGGGGTTTTCCCATATCAGCTCAGCCCCATTTCCAGCAACCACCAGTGTTCATCCTGTTCGTTCATACTGTTCTATTGAACATGTTGCGTTCTGGAAAAATGACTCGCTTTTACATGTTTTCTTTTCTATTGAACGTGCTACACTCTGTATAAATGGCGCGCAGCTGAAAAAAGACACTTCCAGGTTGACGTAACGGCCATCACGAGCAGCATTATCTCAATACGCCTCGCGAATTCCTTTGTAGACTTCATGATCAGTGAGCGTGCCCCAAGAATCGCTGTCCCAGCAAATGAAGTCAGCTTCCACTTCAGGGAAACACTCGATGCGACCGCTGTCCAACTGGTGGAGAATTTGCAGTCAACACAAATCACATATGCTGCCCCAGGGCATTAGCGAGACCTGGTACTGTACCACTACACTCAACGGGGAGCCGCCAGAGCACTAGATCGCGGGCGCCAAAACCATGATGAATTACCGAATGTCCTAAATGAAGAGGAAGTAATAACTAGCCTTTATTCAATAGAGGGCAGACAATGGATGAAAGTAATGCAATACATTTAGGAATACAAGGAAGATTCCTGCCTGAACAGTGTTAAGACATACATGACTACAAGCGACGGCATGGATTGGATAAAGAGGTGCAGCGTTGTGATGGCAATCTCAAATATCTGACTTCTCAACACTCAGTGATGACTCAAACAAAACCAAAAACCATACACGGTTTTACCCATCGCTGAGACGTACAGCACCTCTCATTAAGAAATAAAAATAATTAAGAAAAAAAAATCACACAGGCAGACCTGAAAAAAAAAATGTTTTGCATAGAAGTACACATATGAGATCTACATACAGAACGTTCGACTCACGTGTAGTTTCGTTACAAGCGTCACAGATGAAGAAAGCAGGAATGTAGTTTTCAGACCTAAAATTGAATAAGCGCCAGCTATGGTTAGAACTACATGAAAACCTTCCAACAACAACGACATATAAACCCAAATCCTCACAACTGCAACAGTCGTTCTACACAAAAGCAATGTGTGCGAGAACTGATGTACTGACTGATGCACTGTCGATCATAATAGCATTGAAATCCCAAGAATAGCGAACCAAATGAGTTGAAGGTAACCAACGTACAGTTTTGCCATAATTTCTAGAGAGCAGCAATCCAGTGGATATCACCGCATTGCTGTAAACAAGGAAGCGATCATACAAGGAGTCTAGCCAAAAAATGAGAAAATACTATTGCAAGAAGATAATCTGGTGAGCTATACAGAAACCAGTTTCATCATCCAATGACAATACCACGCAAACGGGAAACAAGGCCACCCTAAACATCATGTGGATATTACTGGCTGTCCAAAAGAAAACGAGCCATCATCCTCGGCCTCCTTATAGACTACAAAAGGAGCACGAAACACCATTCGTACCACCAAACTCGAAACGGATGTCACCGGTCTCTACACAGCGCATTAGCAAACAATGAAGCATCGAAAAAAAAAAAACATGTAAAAGACTGTCTTTATATCGTTGACTTAATGAAGAAAAAAGGTGGTTCACGCCCACAACTTTGTCCGAACTGACACCATAACCCAAACAATAAATTTAATAAAAAATATGAAATGCTGGTCCATATGCGTCATGATGGCAGAAGAAGAGATAAAATATATAGCTGAAAACAGGAAACAGAATCTGTATTGGAGAGGATGGAGATAAGCACAGATAGAACAGTAAATACTATACGGTGCCGCGAGTGGAGCTGCAGAAAACAATGTAAACATGGATGAGAATAATCTGAATTTATTAAGAATTTATGAGACAAAACAATATGTCTTCTGTTTGAGAATGTTAATTGAAAATGGGTACTTATATTTTAATTGATCTCGAGTAGACACTGATGCTTTGTGTTGTGGTTAACAACAAGTTACGATAGCAGCATCTTTCGGCCAAACGCATCCAAATTGAGCATGACATTACTGGTTGTCTTCCCTCGTCGATTCCTACTTGCTTGCATGACTGGACAGGTTACCACGGCGAGCTGGAGTAGGATCTTGATTAGTTATGATCACTGATCCTGACTCAAGCAGCCAGCTAAGAGTCGCTAAACACTTTCAGCCCATGATTATAAACTACTAAATATATTCTGACGTGTTCAACTTGAGCTATGGTTAAAATTTGTATTTTAAAACATATTTCACTAGCTCTAGAATCTCCATCTGACCACCCCAAGGTTAGGGATTGCAGTAATAAAATCTGATATCAAGACAACTAATTCGAACCTGGCACCACTAAGTAAAGGCACGCGCCATACTTCCAACGATCATTCTCTGCCGGTGTGCATTGCTTTTCTTACCTGTACGTATATTTTTCATGCTTGTTTAAGCTAGCATTTTCCCATAATATTTATTTATGACTAGTTTCGGCCTACTGGCATTTACCAACATGTTTCGCATTTATTATTCTATGAGTAACACAAACTCAAACACCAGGCTCTTTGTGCTTGTGCTATACTTAATGATAGAAAAGTTAAAACAATGAGTATCACTTTTTAAGGTTAATCCTTAGATCGTGCAGGGTTTATGTTGTAGTCATTGTGGCTGAGAAAGGGCGAGGTATTTTCCAGCCAAGTTATTGTATATGTGTGTGTCTTTCTATTTTGTGTGGAAGGACGTCAGGGTTGGAAGAAAAGAATGGGCAGAAAAAAATATGTCAATGTGTAATATGCTAGATGAAGTTAATTTGCACGCTTATCTATCCCTAGAGAGCTGATTCGTAGAGTGATAGAATGATTTTTGGTTCACGCTGTCTATTTTCTTTCTATCGTTGGTATTGAGTGTATGTCTACTTCCGAGTGTTTTTTCTAAAAAAAAAAAAAATCTGTACCAATATCGGTTTTGCTTAAATGTGTTTCGTTAGGCGCATTCAACCAAATATTTACTTATTACTACTTTCATTTGATCTCAACGCTACGACTACCATAAATATAGATCTGTACAAACGACATGACAACACATAGGCTGAGCATTCCATGCTAGCGAGAGCTTTTATAGCATCTCCGATAGGTTCACCGATTTTGTCATCAATTATGTTTTTTATTTTCTTTTTCCTTTGGCAGAGATCAGCAAAACACTTATTTTTCTCTTTCTTTCTGCTTTCACCCGACAGCCACTAAAGCAATAAATTGTATCTTTGTAATCCGCCATTAGATGGACATTAAGTGGGCGTAGATATGTTGTGTCATGTTTGCGGCTAAACTATGATATTTGCCCCATAGGGCCAAAACATCCGACTTCAGCATATCATTTTTGAGTACCGGATTGCCTTCCCTTCCGATCTCCACTCCCATGTCTAGATTGGTTAGATTGTGTCCAGGACACTATTCGGAGCTGGTGTACACTTTTAATCAGCTCTCATGTTCGTTGATGCTGGCGCTCACAGTCAGCTGTGTATTGCCAACCGTTTTTAACTTAGTTACTTACCAACAGTTTGGTCCATAACGAAATAGTCAGTAATCGATAGCTCTTCTGGAGTCCTGTAGGACAATAGCAAAATGTCACTATATCGCGTTTGTTTCCATGGCATTCAATGTTCCGTTTGATCACCTCTCTGCTTTCACTGTCCTGCCAGGTTGCCCAAAGGTTTATCCCTTTCGTCTGCCCTTCTGGGTTGGCTGCAATTATTTTAGGGTTAACTCTTACTAGACGCCAATGGAAACTAGGAAATCTCGTAATTAATAAACGCATAACTAAATTTCATCTCTACTGTACAACTAGCTGAACTACAAATGCCGCTATCATTCTCTCATAGACACGTAATCTATCCGGCTCTATAGCCTGCCAGTGATGACTGTTATGTATCATCGTTAAATTCTACTATCCTTTAACACTGTCATCATGTTCACAATATGTCTCCGCGCAGACTGTTGGCTGCAATATTATTTCATCTACGTGTGGTACTTGTTGGCTGCTGTTATATCTGTTGTTGTTCAATTAAACTCCTACCAATAGAATTAGGTAAACTCACCTGTACCACGAAGCTCTAGCATTGTATTGAGATTTTCCTGAATACTCAGACGAAGGATCAGTGTTAAAAGGCACTGATCGCTTAAACATGAACAGGATTTGTCTATTTCATTCTCTTTAATGGGGTAGGGTTCGATCCCAACCGACGGCTTCCGGGTTCACCCAGCCTTTAATAGTACCGGATTTTTATCTGGGAAAGTAAAACAGCACGGGCGTAATACCGACCACATTACCCCAAAAATCATGTGCCGAAGGTCTGTAAAATTTATGGTCACTAACACCATTTGCCCTATACGCCACTTGGCGTGACGGGGGCACTCTCATTTTTAAAAAAAATTATACTTTATAAAACAGGATACATACCATTATAAAACTATAAAACAGGATACATACCATTATAAAACTATAAAACAGGATACATACCATTATAAAACTATAAAACAGGATACATTCCATTATAAAACTATAAAACAGGATACATAACATTATAAAACTATAAAACAGGATACATACCATTATAAAACTATAAAACAGGATACATACCATTATAAAACTATAAAACAGGACTCCAAATGTGTACATAGTTTTCATTGAATAGAATGAAACATTCGACAGAGTAAACAGAGAGCAACATATGGGAGATACTAACAACATACGACGCAGTATGCTGAGACGGGCTTATGGTTGCTGGCACCTTCGGAAAACTGAACTTCGGTACCCTTTTAAATATTGTATTTATTATTTTCATGTGTTCCCTTTTCATTGCAAGATCCTTAATGAGGCATCTAAGCACACGGGGCGCCCTCGCAGCTGCCCGAGTTGTCGGCACCTTGAGCCTGCGTTGGCAGGACGCACACCATTTGTCAACAATAGATGCACCAACAATGCTTAATTTACATTAAAGACCACAGCCAAATGCGGTGCGAACACTATAACGCCAGCACCGAATCACTGAAGTGGAACCTTCGGTTGACTTGGCAGAGCAATCTATGTGAAGGAGCCGATTAGCGTCGAACAAATTCAAAGACGGCTGCTGAAAAGCTTCCATTGTCATAATATAATTTGCACAGTGACTTCACGATGCAAGAAGATCGTATTCATACCGCTAAATTCACCAAAAAGGACCCCTGTTAGATGCACGAACTCAGTACCACCGGTACGAATACGTAAGGTTTTATTTGATATCATCGACTTAATCATTGTTTACTATCACACGTTTCTCTCCATTAGTTTAGACTGATATCACCAACCGGAAATATGTTTCTGACCAAGAACCTCTCTACATTGATTTCAAATATTGTCTATCCAATCATTGTTTATGACCAAGTATTTCTCGCTAAAGATTTATACTGAATGATTATGGTTATGGTTATGTAAACCACTGCAAACGAATTAAAATCCATGATTGCTCAATCGCCCGTGTCAGTGGAATCATCCGAAGCAATATCTCATCTCCAAAACAAAGAAAGATAGCTGCAATCCCCATCACTGCAGTCTCATCACACGCCAACAATTCATTAGGCAAAACCGCACAAAAAGTGAACACAGCCATCTGTTACCCTTTATACGATATCATCATTCATCGTTAGCAATCAGACTATCGAACATGATCAAAACGGATGAAAGACACACAGCTCACGGTGTGCACAGAGCACTAAACTCAGGAGCTCCGGCAAAATGGCCGGATTTGGAATATGAGGAAACTGCAACAAGGAACACTTTTCTGATACAGCTTTTAACAGTTCCTGCCGCCTATCCGCCATATTGACCCATGTATACTGATATCGTCTTCCAGAGATCTGGTTATCAACAAATATTTCTATTCATTAATATATACTGGTATAGTCTACCAGAGTGGAACAATATTTAAACAGGTAAATGAATTTAAATACCTGGGAACAATGTTAAACGTAGATGTGCAAAAGAGGTGAGCTACAGAACTGCTCAGGCAAAAGTAGTTTTCCAAATAATTAGAAAGATACTGTGCAATCTATTTTTGACAATGGAAACAAAGGAAAGAGTTCTTGTATGTTATGTAGGACCAGTCTTAACATATGGATGCAAATCATGGGCAATATAACAACCAACAAGAAAATCACCGGAGTCTGTAGAAATGTAGTTTCACAGAAAAATGTCGAGAATACCATGGACAGCTAAGAAGAGTAATGAAAACTTCATGAAAGAGGCCGAAGCAAAAAGATAACTCATTTCAAAATTAGGATAAAACAATCATCATTTTTTGGCCACGTAATGTGAAAGTAACAGCTGGAATATATTGTAACAACTAGGAAAATTGAGGGACGAAGAGGTAGAAGAAAGTAAAGAGAAAAGATACAAGAGAGATTTAAATACAAGAGATTTAGACAATGACTTGGTAGAAGGTCAATAGCAGAATTGATAAATAACTGTCGAGATCGAGAGTTGTGGAGAGACATGATCACCTACGCCAGCAGGTATGGTACTTGATTATTATTATGATGATGATGGCAGTTTACCAGATATATATTTATCAGCAGGTGTTTCTCTTTATTAATGTATACTGGTATTATCTACCTGAGATCTGTTTATAATCAAGTGTTTCTCTTTATTAATATATATTGGTATCGTCTACATGAGATCTGCTTTTGAACATGAATTTCTCTTCATTAATGTATACTGGCATCATCTACGCAAGATCTGTGTGTGAGCACTAAACATGCAAAGAAAGAAAAATGGCAAGAAACATGCAGCAGACGTGATCTACGATAGGAAGGAATCAAAGCCTGGAGACTGATGCAACATGTGTCTAAGGATAAACGCATGGTGAAACCCAAAACCACTCAAATCCAGTAAAGAAACTACCAGCTCTGAGAGGAAAATTGTATAAAATTTTAACCGTTACTCTGCTTCAGTCAATAGAGTGAATACACCTGCAGGAACAGATAAACAACATCTACATAATTTTAAATCAATTGAAAGAGCACTTAAGAGTAAATGCTGCGATATGTTGTGAAGACATTACTTTACAAGAATTAGTAAAGACAATTAACGTTAAAATCTAGAAAGTCTCCAAAGTCAGTGAA
Source organism: Megaustenia siamemsis (assembly GCA_032433765.1). Lineage (NCBI taxonomy): Eukaryota > Metazoa > Mollusca > Gastropoda > Stylommatophora > Ariophantidae > Megaustenia > Megaustenia siamemsis. The sequence continues at coordinate 104,008,443 of JAVIAB010000092.1, forward strand.
GATACATAATGAGATGATCAAGTCACGAAAAGAAACACTACTTGGACTTATCAACAAGACACGGAGAGACAGCAAAATCCCCAAAGCATGGAGGAATGTCTACGTGGTACCACTGCTCAAGAAGAACAAACCACCAGATGACTCAAGAAGCTACAGGCCACTATTCCAAACATCGTGTAAATGAAAAATAGATGAGAGTTTGATTAACAGCAGACTATACTTGCATTTGGAAGCTTCTAATAACCAGTGCCTTGAGCAAGCTGGATTTACAGCAGGTAATAATGCAGAGGAACAAATTTTCAAGTTAATGCAACAAGTTCAGGATGGATTCCATTAGAAACACCATACTCTAGCCGTCCTAGTTGACTTGCAACAAATCTACGATCGAGTCTGGTGGTAAGGACTCCTGTTTATATGCGAGACATGGGTATACAAGGAAAACTACAAATGGGTCAAACACTTCCTAATCAACAGGACAATCGAAACCAAATTAAATGATACTATATCAGACAAAGAGGTTCTAGAAGATGGGCTACTACAGGGATCACCACTTAGATGCTCCCTATTTTTAGTATACATTAATGAGCTGGCCAAGAGCCTGACTATTGAAAATGCTTTCTATGCCGATGACCTTGTTATCTGGCATATAAACGAAAACATTAGGGTAGCAGAATAACAGCGAAATAAAAAACTCAAACTTTTAGAAGAATATTGTAATACCCGGAAACTAATATCAACACACAGAAGACAGTATACACAATATTTACCAAAAGTAACAAAACAGCTAGGGCAAATATCAAGCTTAATCTCCAACAGGGAGGTCTACAAAAAGAGAAACACCCCACATACTTGGGAGTACAGTTAGACAGTCAATTGTACATGAAGAAATATGTAGAAAACCTGACAAGGAGGACAACACGATGACTACAGCTTATGAAAAGGTTTTGTAGTACTTCACGGAGAGTAGATAAAGAAACGCTTAGGAATCTCTATCTGGTTTATGTTCGCTCTGTTCTGGAACATGGTAGCTCACTATTAGTAACATGCAGCAAAACAACAAACATGTCATTACAGGATACAAAACAGTGCACTACGGCTCATCAGTGGCACAATGAGGTCCACGCCAAATATAATATGCGTAATACATGGCAATTGTGAACCTTAAGAGATGAGAAAAGATAAGCCACTATGCTGCTATATGAAAGACCAAAAAAAAAAAAATAATGGAGAAAGACCACCCTGGCAGAAAGTTGGTGGATACATGGGTTCCTATAAAAAAAATCAAACAGATCTCAACTTTGCAGCATGTCAGGAACATACAAGAAAAATACCACCTACCGGAGAAACGTCAACAAACATCAAGAATCATCAAAAAACTGTTACCAAATGAAAAATATATAAATCCAGAGATATGTATAAATATACATGACAGAATAGATAAAAATGCTGACCCAGTGTCAATAACAACCACCGCAAGGAAAACTATCGATACTCATCCAGATGACTGGATGCATGTGTATAATGATGGCGCGGCCACTGAGGCAACTATGATATGTGAATTTGAAACATTATCCAGAAGGAACAACAGAGAAACTATATGGCCCATTTGGTGAAGTCTGCAACAATTATGAAGCAGAAATAGTAGCCATAAAATCAGCAGTGTACTATCTGAATACTGTTTTTGAAATAATATCATGAAAGAAAGAAATATAGTCATATGTACTACTCCAAATCAGTCTTGCAGGCGCTAGGAAGTAAAGCAAACAAACTAGAACTCACACATCTCATTATAGACATATTTTTTTCACTAGTCCGTTGTCAACGAAGCATAATTTTATTTCTGTGCGCTTCTAAACAACAAATATCAAACACTCACGGTGTCTCCACGTGCCGTAGAGCTAATTGACTGGAGTAGGCCAGTCTATAACGTGGAAACGGGTTCTGGATCGTGCGACTGAGTGAGTGCATGTGTGTCTAGACCATCCACAGCTTCGACGTTCAGCGACCATATCAATTATAACGACAGTAAGTATTAAAATAAAGCCCAAAAGACAACAACGAAAGAGGAATATAATAATAAGAATTGAATAATAGTCAAGGAAGACAGGGATGCATACGTTATGACCACGAGTAGCATGTCGATGTAGGTGATGACAGTGATCAAGGCATTCATCTGGTTAGAGTCACAAGACTACACCCATGCCTGTATACTGAGTGATTCGATAAGCATGACAATAGACGTGGAGGCAGGATGTGTACGTTTGCAATGGGTAGAGTCATTGCAGAAGTCAAAAATGCGTAACGTCACCTTTGTCTACGTTCCAAGACATGCTGGAGTACGGGGAAATGAAAGCGCGGATAGGTTGGCTAGCTGCACTATTGTTGAAGACGGTCAACCAATGGATCGGGCAGATATTATCAATGCCCTCCGCGAAGTGGGAAGGACACAGGACTACGACAACCATGAGTCCACGTCACTCCTACGGATGAAAGAGATGAGAGTTAAGATGGGCACAGCCAGAAACGCGAAACTTAGTAGGCGTGTAAGAAGACTAATCAACCAACACAGAACTGGAGTCTTCAGTCGCTGGACACTTCGAGACTTGCTGAGGCAGGGATCTGAGCACCTATGGACATGTTCGGAGTGCAATGACGATGACACGCCAATAACTCAATTAGCCCACATGGCATAAGGCTAGTGATGCAATGTGTCCCAGGATACTCCAGAACACAAGGAATTGATAAGGCACAACATTAACCAAGAGAGGATCAAGAGACACGCACCGATATCTCATTAAACACAAGCAAGTAAATCAAACTCCAACAAAGGAAAAGATTGACTGAATGGATGAGACATGGGAAAAGCAGGGAGAAATCTTTTTAAATACATGCCAAGGCCAACCTACATGGCAACATTAACAACTTAAAAAGTGACCAAACCACCATCTTCAGACAGAACCAGTCATGTACCATTGAAAAATCACATCAATAGAATAGAACGAAAACAGTCCAGTTTTGACAAATCAAGTGTTGTGACTGCGACCTTCCAACGTCTAGACTTGATCTGCGCTTTACGTCACATTGGTGCTGTTCATGACCGTTGTTGGAATTCCTTGACGCAAGTTATTTCCATGTTACCCATTAATGTAAACTACTTCGTCAGCCGCAATTTTATCTCTTTAGGAAATTTTCACCGTGTTTTGTTCGTCGTAGGCTGCTTTCACTACAGTAATCATGAATCTAAAGGGAGCGAAATTGTGTATACGACATTTTTGAGTGCTACGTCATCGTAATGGCTCATCGTACATACCTAGACCGGCCGTACGATAATCTTACGGTCTGTTGTTTGATGTGCGACGGGGAAAATCTGACGACTAACTGTGCGCTATACATAAAAAAAAAAATACGACGATCATCATTTTCAAGACGATATGAATTTCCGGTATATTGTGGACAGGCGGCGGGAACAATTGAAGGTTATGCATGAAAAGTGTTCCTTGTTGCAGTTTCCTCATATTCCAAGTCCGGCTTGTTGCAGGAGCTGCTGAGTTAAGTGCTCTATGCACACCGTGAGCTGTGCGTTTCATCCTTTTTGATCTTGTTTTGATATTCCGATTGCTTACGATGAATGATGATATCGTATGACATGGAACAGTTGGCTGTGTTCAGTTTCTGTACGGTTTCACTTTATGTCTTTTGGCGTGTGCTGAGACTGATATGATAGGGACTGCAGCTACCTTTCTTTGTTTAGAAGATGAAATATTAATTCGGATGATTCCATTGGCACGGACGGTTGAGCAATAATTGATTTTAATTCGTTTGCAGTGATACCGGGGCCTTCCAAAACCGTACTCATACTGGTATCATATACCTGAAATCTGTTTATGAGCAAGTGTTTCTCTTCATTAATATATACTGGTACCATCTACCTGAAATCTGTTTATGAGCAAGTGTTTCTCTTCATTAATTATTACTGATACCATCTACATGATATCTGCTTATGACCAAGTGTTTCTCTTCATTAATATATACTGGTATCATCTACCTGAAATCTGTTTATGAGCAAGTGTTTCTCTTCATTAATATATACTGGTATCATCTACATGATATCTGCTTATGACCAAGTGTTTCTCTTCATTAATATATACTGGTATCATCTACATGAAATCTGTTTATGAGAAAGTGTTTCTCTTCATTAATTAATACTGGTACCATCTACATGATATCTGCTTATGACCAAGTGTTTCTCTTCATTAATATATACTGGTATCATCTACATGAAATCTGTTTATGAGAAAGTGTTTCTCTTCATTAATTAATACTGGTATCATCTACCTGAAATCTGCTTATGACCAAGTGTTTCTTTTCATTAATGAATACTGGTATCATCTACCTGAAATCTGTTTATGACCAAGTGTTTCTCTTCATTGGTTTATTTAGGTTTCATAAATGTCTATCATTTCTTTACTTTTACTGGGCCTGACACAAGTGCGTATTCAGCTATACTGTTCCACTGCGTTGTGACGATCTACTTAATTTATGATGCACGTTTCTATCAATTATCAGCTGTATATCTGTTGGTTGTCTTGGCTTCTTTCAAGCACAGATAAAATAATCTACTGATATTTATTTTAGTAGAAAGCTCATGTTTTTTCTATATTTTATCTTTATTTAATTTTAATTTGGATATTCTGTTTTATCTCCTTTTAACACCTTTCTCTACTTGCTCAGAACTTTTTGGCTCAATTTTGTCTAAATTATGTGATTTATTTATCATGTTCTGATGCATTCCATTACGAAATATGCACACCTATTATCACCCAGAATGTAAATCTCTGAATAATAAAGTTGTTTCTCATGGATTTCTATAAAAATGTACTCCAAGTCGTCCAAATCCTCTTTAGCGTTGTCACTTGTTAGCCTTCACTATCAGACCGACGGCTCGAATACGATGTTTCAAATATAAAACTTTCGATTTTTGTGTGTTAATGGAGCAACGTGATGTAGAGTTCTTTTTTTTACATTTTTATTAAGGAGAGCAGGGCATTTATTACATAGTAGGGTTACCATGGGAGATTGACCTTGTAATTCTGAGAAAAAGTCTGGATCTATTGCAAGATGGAAAGTGGGAATGTTTGTGCAAACTGTAAAAGAACACAGGCGATGGATATGAGAATATATGAAAAAGAAAGAAATCTGGATATAGATAAAAGAGTGCTTTTAAAGGAATGGATAGGAACGAGAGAGAGAGAGAGAGAGAGAGAGAGAGAGAGAGCTGTGGAGTAAAAAAGACTATTTAAAAGATAATCTTGGTAAAGAGGGAGTGGGGGGGGGGAGGGTAAAGAGAAGGAAAGTGGAGAAATGCGAGAAAAGTAGCGAAAGATTGAGTTAAGAGAAAAAGTGAAATGTGAGGTGAAATAATAGGATAGGACATAATAAAAGTAGAACAGTTTATGGAAAAGTCGGATCAAGATTTCGAGAACTTAAAAATGAGGAGGAGATAGAACGTAGACTAGCGAGTGCTTTCGCAACAAGAGGTAGGAACACATAATTTACCATAATTGGTGCTTTTTGCTAAGTCAAGAGTTGAGAGGAGGGGGGCAATGATTTGTCTGTGCTACCGTCATCGAAGCATTACGGGTAGAGAAATGTGTTTATAATTATGTATCTGCATAGCTACAACTTATGTTGTCATGTAACTTGAGTTATGCTTGCTTTACTATTTCATTTTCTCGTTTCTGTCTATCTGTTTATCGCTACAAATATGAATTATGATGCTGCTAACATTTCTGTCTTCAAATCCCACCAATCTTTCATAGCTCTGACATTTATACTCTTAAGCTTGTCTTTGTTGCAACATATTTACAGTCATCATGCTGAGGCTATTTTATGATATTTCTTGAGGATAAGGAAGTCAACATGTAAATGCCAACCAATGTTATAAATCTTCTAATTGAGCTGGCAGTCGTGACGACCTGCCACACCAAAACCAAAGCTGTTCTATTTTTTCCCTTCATTATGTTGATGTGACATAATTTAGGTTTGTTTGTTAGGTGATAAAGAACTGCTGAAACAAACATTTGAATTGTGTGTTTGTTCGTAGTTAGAGAATAACTAAGGCTTGGAAAGACAATGATTTGTTGTTTTTGTGTGGAAAGAATAGATAGGACAATGATTTAAGCTTTGTCTATCAGTTGTGAACAAAAAATGACAGCGAGATTATTGAGTATTTTAATAATTGTGCCGTAGTGATGAAATTGAGCTGCTCATTTATTAATTTATATTTTAAATGTAAAGGTGTAGTACGAGACTTGAATCGGCGTCTTAGCACGCGAGTTTTCACACATATGTGCTCGGCCGCCTGTCCACAAGTGTTCGGAGACTTCTAGATAGTGTCGCTTCAAGTATCGAAACTCACGATGCGAGACGGCATTCCTCACCTTCCTAGAGTACTACCCTGGCACCCAATCCAACGGGAATCGAACACGAGTTGTCCGAAAGCCGATAGCCTCGGGCGGTTTTCCAAGCTAGGCTACCGAAGCCCCCCAATTTTAAAAAAAAAAAAATTAAATGGTTTATATTAAAACTAATGAGTTTGTCTTGTTTTCGCTTAGTGATGTCAAACATATACAATTGTATAGTTATCAAGAAAATAATAAAACACAACAGAAAACGATAATTTACATCGTGCTAATATATATATTTCGAATTGTCGCTGACGTTAGTGACCTAGAAAACAATAGTTGAAGGAAAAGCCATAAGTATTTTACAGATATGACTATCTGTGGCTTAAAATCTGCGACACTTTTTTGTAGCTTGTTCTTCTGCAGGTTTAATAATAATAAGCGAGAGTTCAAACATGTGCAGCATCCTACCTTCATTTTAAAGCATATGTATAAATAAAATGCAAAAACCCATTGGATTAATCTAATTGAACATTTATGGATGTCAAGTAACGAGAGAAACTGCTGGTTGCATTCAAAGAAAGATCCATACTGTGCGTACATTAATTTATTTTTGTTTAACATTGTTTTAAAATATTATTGGAGTAATGATCTGCTCAGATGAACTCCGAGCCTTATACCTGATCTGGGGCATTACGTTTTACTAAATAATTGCCATTCTTCCTGTTGTCCTTCTGTCGTCAACGAAAGAACATAAGGAATTGTTAAATAATTGCAATTTGGCTATCTACTAGCTCTCATATTTTGCTTCTAGTTCCTTCGTTTTCGTCTAACCCCTCCCCTAACCGGCTCTGCAATTCTACTTATTTATTTAGTTTTTTCTAACTTTATTATGTATAATTTTAGAATCAAGTTGGACTACAACTTTTATTAATTTATAGTAAAAACCGAATCAGGAACGAATAAATGCATATATAACGGATGCACTGAATCGTATGGTGCAAAACACAAAGCAACATAATCCGCTAATAAACGTACGAAGAAAAAATGATCTAAAAGGGCCACTAATCTTGTCAATATTAATAGAACATGTGAATTTCTTTGTAGCAAACCCTATTGATTCTATGACAATCACAGTGTTCATCTTCGCCAATAGCTAACCTTTACCCCCTCTTTCTTTTTAGCAGCTGCCATTTGTTATGTTTGCTTATCTTGTCTTTGATCCGAGTAACATATTGTAGGGAAATGAGGTTTATTGGGTGTTTACAGAGAGCGATGTGTGAATGAAGCTTATTACATGTCGTGCAGTATTTCAAGTTTGTTGGGAGAGCAAAATATTGAGATCACCCTGCAATGTTGTTGCTCATTTATATAAATAACTACTAAGATACGAACTGAAAGGCTGACGGGACAGGTTGGTACACAGAGCGACAGACGGACATACGGAGGGCCGGACGTACACACTCCCTACCTGACAGGCAGGTAGGTAAATGGATTGACATGTAAACTGACTGTTAGGGGAGCAGATAAACGAACATGGAAGTAGAGAGAAGAATACATTTCGCTTCTTCTTCTCTTTTCTCATTTGCCTTTCAGCGTCAAGAGCAGATATAGTTTGAGGTCTTTAGCTCGTTGTTTGTCCTCAACTGCTGTCATATTAAATAACAATTTTAATATTTCGTCTTTCCACTTTTTCGACCATTATAAAGATGGATTGAGGAAATATTAATAACAATACTAGGAAACATAGCAGCAGAGGTGGCCATCAGAAGAGCAAAAGACCGCAAACTTTGTCTCCTCTCGACGTTGAAATGAAATTTGTAGACATTAACAGTACAACGTTTGGAAAAAAAAGACTGAATATCTCTTGTTTTATTTCATTCGTGGTTTAATTTTTTACCGATAATGGTGCCAATGTACAATGAACTGACATGCTAAACTGCGTGTAAATTCTTATTTTTCTCTGCTGTCATATCAGTACCCTGGCTGTCTACGTATTAAAATTAATCAATTTGCTATAGCTGTTTTTTTTTCTCTTATCTCCATGCTGGTATTCAATCTTGTTACGACGGTATTCAATGCTTCAATTTTACCTCGATCGTAATTTCTATGGGGAAAATGCGTAATTATAATGTCATGAAAAATATACTAACACCGAAACAAATAACACTTAGGGCTAACACTAAGAATAGCAAAATGCTATATCTTCTCAACATCCCTATATGGTGCAGAAACATGGACATTAGACAAGAAAACATAATTGAAACTTTTGAAATGTGGGTATATAGAAGATTAGGAAGAATTGTATGGAAAGAATCGAAAACAAACGATGAAGTCTTAAAATAACTAAAAATGAAAAGAGAACTACTAAACACAATTCAAACAAGACAAACGCGATTTTTGAGCCATGTTAAAAGACACAACAGCCTACTAAAAGTAATCTTGGAGGGGCCACGGTAGCCAACCTTCGTTCCGGAGATGGCAATCGATGATGATGAATTTCACTGGGATGCACACAATTATGAAGTATAACACACATGCGAGCAGATGCACACTCTCTAGGTAGTTTATTATTTCAAACAACATACATTAGTTTGGGACAACTGAAATCATCTAACTCTATGAAGTCTATGTCCACAATCTAAATATTGTATGTGTAATTTATGTCCACATGAACAAAAATGACAAAGTTTTTGTGCACATTTCAACAAATGTCTACATTTTATGTCTACATTTCAAGTAACACTAAACGTTTCAATGTTCACGCTGTGCAGTCCATGTACATCTATTTTTAAGGAACTGTGACTCAATTTCACAATTTTAGCTGCTGAATGTGGTCTAATTCCACATGCCCAAACACTCTATGTTTAGCCTACTCCACATTTCAAACGACTCCCACAGTCTATGTCAACGTTCACAACAAATGATACATTATCACGATTCCTATCTTGTCTCTCTATATTTGCCTGACAAAACAAATGCATTTAATTCAATCAATAAATATAGCTATTATCACAAACACAGGACATCCCATAAAGTTCTGTTAGTTTACTCAGAACTATTTGTCGTATGGCGTATGCCTTGATATGTAGTATGTCGGTTTTGAAGAAAATACAATGTCAATACGTATCTATTGTAGATTAATGTTTAGTGAAGTGTTCTACTGGGGACAAGAGTTCGGATTCGATCCTTATCAATGACTTGTATGTTCAGCCTGGCATGTAAGCCCAGAAGCTTTGTTGTTAGTGCACTCGCCTGCCGACCTGTAAGTTCAGGGTTCGAATGCAAGATGAGGCAAGCAATTTTTTTTCAACCTAAATTTCTCTCAGGGTCCACGCACCAACTTTAAATGGGTACCAGGGGTATTCTCAGGGAAGATGAGGAAGAGAGGCAGGGGACTGGCCACGCCGCGTTATAAAGCTGAGGCTTAGTACAATGAAGTCAGTAACACTTCATTACCCAATAGCAATTGCCATGTGACTCACCACCAGCATTACATGGGTGCCTGATTTTTCCTGAAAAAGACGATACTGGCATAATGCTGACCACTTTGCACAAAACGTTACAAATAATAAGTAAAACGTTGTATGCGTCATAGACGTGATGGTGAACTTTTCTTTCTCTTTCAATATGAACACACTAGTACAAGAAAAAAAAGAGTTCTTACATTTTATATAGAGCCAGTCTTAACATATGGATGTGAATCATGGATAATAGGACAACACACAAGAAAATCACTAAAGACTGTAGAAATGTGGTTTTACAGTAGAATGTTGAGCATACCATGGACAGCTAAAAAGATTAATGAAAACGTTCTGAAAGAGGCCAATGCAAACAGAGGGCTAATATTCAGTAATAAGTAAAAACAATCACCATTTTCTGGCCATATAATGAGAAGGGAACAGCTGGAATATATTGTAAAAACTGGGGAAATTGAGGGACGAAGAGATAGAGGGAAGTAAAGAGAAAAGATACCAGACAGCTTAAGAGAATGGCTTGGCAGAAAGTCAACAATGGAAATGATAAATAACTATCGAGATCGAAAGTTGTGGAGAGACATGATCATCTACGCCAGCCGGCACGATACTTGATGATGATGATGAGTACTTGGAAAAAATTGCAATACATTTACTCCATAATTTCTGTCTAAAAGTGGAATCTGACTGCGAAATATCAACAACACATAACTATTCCGCTGTACTCAAACCCACAATGGCATCCCTGTGAAGAGGGCAAGAGTGAATGCGTTGAACGATCTCCCATAGCGTTGCTGAAAGGTAGTCAAATAATCGATGAGATTGAAACATTGAGTTGTAAGATGTCTACTAGCGGCGGATGAGAGCATTTAGAGAGCTTTGAGTTTTTGTATTTTCAGAAATAAATGGCAGTCAATCTGCAGCTGGAGGAAATATTTGTTTGTACAAATTTACTCTGATCGTCGTCAGCAACCTTTTCGATGGTGTGCGTTATCTTATTGTTGCTGTCACTGATATTCATTATTGGTTCTACTGCTAACCTTTTTCTGTGTCAGGCTTTTAATCTGTCTATTATTTTTTGTTATCGCCGTCTTCTTTTCTTTAAACTGTTGGTAAAACTGAAATAAAAAAAAATAGTTAAAAAAAAAGAGTCAATCCCTTCGTTTTTTTTTTCTGTTTAACTTTAAAATAGTAACATCGTTTGGGCTGTAGCTTATATTGAACGTAACGTTTTGATTGAGGCTGGAGAATAAATACTGCACGTTGGCCCCGAGGTGTTCGATTCAGAATTGTATTTTAATTATTTTACATTTTAACGACGACTTCAATTAGCAATTAGTTCTGCTTAGCTTATCGTTGTATATACACAACGAATTTAAAATTGAGTATTTAAGCTTCCTATTTATTTTTCTACAAATTGACAGTGTATTTTATATGATAACAACAGGACTCATTTACCCTGAACACGTAAAGAACTATTCGTATGTCTTTTCCTCAACTTTTATTTGCTCCATGCAGTTTTATTTATAGCTACCCCGTGCTTGATGTAGTTTTACTGTTGAGAGTGAGAAAATAATCATCGAAGTGCACTCGAGTGAGAGGTCAACTTAGGAAAACTTGAAAACAAAATGCACCGTTACTGGCGTGAACTAACAATAAGATGTTTGTAAAAGGCGGGCAACTACCTGTTTAACTATACCTTAATGTATATACACAAAAATATGGCGTGGCTTCACGTAATAACCTTCAAGATCACGAATACATAGGTAAATAAACAATTATATTTCGAAATGTGAAGCAAATTCCTTCAACTATAAGCTGATCGCCTTACTTTCTGTCTGTTCTGAACTGTTTGCACCTGTAGGCATCACATGTGGAGTTAATTTACTGTGTCAGACCTCGGCTTGTGTGTCATATTGTACCTGTTTAGAGTCTCATTTATTTCATCCGTACATCATCGTCAGGGTTTATTTATTTAACACTTTGTTTTCTCTGACAATTTGGAATCTCGTCGAAGTTCATTGTTGATAGAAATGACGCCACAGCACTCTCGGAATACCCGATGGTGCCCAGTTGTCTTCAACAGATGGTTTCAGTAGCTTGCAGATTCTGTAAACACCTTGCTACTTCTACTGACGATCTTTTTTACTTAAGTGTCTTTGTATTCCAAACTGTTACATTGTGAAGAAATCGTCCTCACTGATAGCCTCGTTCATTTATAGCATACAACCTTTTTTGACTTTCAAGACATGTCACTTGCTTGTATTTGTCATCCCCAATGCAGTGGTTTTGTACGGTAGGTCTTATTTGACACACCCGCGACAAGTCTATTAGCTCTATTGTTTTGGCCAAGAACCACCACGTGACCTGAACTACATATCCATACTAGTATTTGGGCAAGGCATATGGTTTCTCAATATATTATTCACACTTGTACACATCGGTACACATTGATTCTGTATTTTTGGAAGCAGTAACAAAAAATCAGTCACAATAATTTCAGTATTCAAAAAATGTGTTTTGTTTTTTTTCGCGCCCACTTGAGGACAGCAGGAACCGCTTTAGTCGCTGTTCTCATACTAGTGGTTTATTTCCACTACACTGCGATGATTTTGTCATGACTCGAGCCGAGAAACACTTAACATCGGGCAAATAGAAACGCATAAACTAACATGGTTCGGCCATTTTTTGGAAATTAAATGATATCTGCTACAAATGCAAGCCTATAGAAATAGACTATCGCGCTTTAAGGCTTGAGAGAGAGAGAGAGAGAGAGAGAGAGAGAGAGAGAGAGAGAGAGAGAGAGAGATCAGATGGACCGACATGAATCTTACAGCGACACTTGCTTTTACATCGACTTTTGCAGAATAATCGGTTATGGATGCAAGCTTGATTGTAGCACTCGCCACAACTCGCAACGAAATGTGTGAATCGGACAAGACAAGAGTTTATGTTTCAAGTTTATTGCTTGACCTCTCCCCAACAATAGACGAAAAACAATATCGGTTTTATCTAAGTGTTTAGGCAGTCTTTAATATTGAATGAAAAGTAAAAAAAGAAGATGGCAACTCACCATTTTATGACAGCATTTTTCAACCTGAACGTTGTTGTATTAAACCAGACATTTGAAGATTAATAAGACACAGTACGTGTGTCGGTCTCGCTGATGTTACCTTCCCCAATGTTGCAAGTCGGGTGCCCAGTCCTACAAGTGTATCAGGAACATGCTGGAACCATTAACGTTATTACTTTGTTTCACCTGTTCAAAGAAAAAAAAAATGATAAGACTGTAAGAAGAGCCGTGAATTCCAGTATCCGTTACATAGATGGACAAATTAAGCATTTTCTTCTAGGATCAAGGTCACAACTTAAATCTGTTGAGCAACTTTCTCACTATTTGTTTGCTCAGTTGTAATTTTCAATAACAACACAGATCTCTATTGTTACAAAGAGTTTTTTTTATTAAAGAAAAACTGTTCATTAAAAAATTGTTTTACATGTATTTAAAGTTGAATTAAAGCATTTCTTTATTTATTTTTGTGCGTGAATATTGTTTTGGAATTATGGAAATGAGTTTGAGTGAGTTACATGCTCACTCAATTAAGGGCACGTTCAGATTGTGATAACTGTTTTGAAGTGTGACTTGATTTGTATAGTGGGAAGGCAGGCTAGAAGGAAGTTGTGTGTTTACTTTGTGGAGACTGGTCCATGAATGGGACTAATGATGGATGTTCGAAATGAGAGCTTGAAAGTTGTCCTAAAGGAGACTGGTGGCCTACGTAAGGTAGATGAGATATTTGCTGTATTTAGATGAAGGAGAAGTCTTTCATTAACAAGACAAGCGGGAGTAAAGAATGCAAATCAATTCAAGTATCACAGTAAGGAGTATCTTACAACAGGAAGAGGGTATCAGACAAGTAGTACATTTACACAGCCAAAGTCGTAAAATAAATACTTGGCTAGGAAATAAACAAGTAAGTCATTAGAGGTTTTCAAGAATTGAATTTTTTGTGAAGTACACGGAGTATATAGGGAAACAGAATTAGGAAGACATGTAAGAGGTATAGAGGGATATAACAAGTTTGTAGAGATATAAGAAGTATATAAGTATGCAAGACGTTTATAGAGATAAAGAAGTGTAGAGATGTACAAAAAGTTTGTAGAGATGTAAATAGTTTGTTGGAATACAAAGAATTTGTTGAGATGTAGGGAAATTGTAGAGATAAGTGAAGTTTGAAAAGTTACAGAAGGTATACAGAAATACAATCAAGTAAGTAATGATAGTTGTAGTTGAGTCAAGATGCCTGACGAGCCCAAGATATGATGCGCTGATGAGTCAAAACACCATTCTGTCATTATACTATTTAACTAATCACATGTTTATTGATCGTCTCCGCAATTTCTCGATAAATTTAAAACGTAAATACTAATAGACGATTATGATGGCGGTGATGGCTTATTATGACGACATATTATCACCATGTATATAGTGTATAAGCTATACAAGAGCTGTTACAAGAATTTGATGAACAAATTACGATATATTTTCTGAACTAATTAAACTCACTAATCACTGTGATACTCAGTATTATTATGCGAACATTCTTCGAATATGAAATATACTATCATTCGTAGAAATGCGCATGCCACAAGCATATATGTATGCATTTAACAATATAAGAACCACAAATAGACGTTCAGGGTTGAAGGAAATCATTACAATAAGTTGACAATGCAATTACTGACACAAATACAAAATGTCAAATAGATCGTCGGATAGTCTTTGATGGAAGGAGAAAGCAAATTAAAGGTCAGAGCTAATAAATTACACATGTCAGGTACAGTTGTACTTTGGTAATTGATATGATTATATTTTGTCAGATGTTGCAGTATGAACGGAGATTATTGATGACAAAAATGATGAAATACATTAAAGTGTAACTGCCATCATTATCAAATACACTGACTCTGACATAGGTGATCATATCTTTCCGTTACTTTCTGCTTCTACAGTTGATTCTGCTGTGGCGTCCCGACGAAACCATTTCATTTAACTGTCTGGTATCCTTTTTTTTTCTCGACTTCTCTTTATTGCATATTCTCTCACTTTCTCTATTTGACACAACATACTAAAGCTGTGACTCTCTTTTTGCATGACCAACAATGATCTAGGAAACAATCCCCCTGGCGTTACCAATCAAATTTCATTTTTGTTTTTGTTTTGTCCCCTCTTAGAACTTCCTTATTGCTCTTGTTAACTGTTCATGATATTCTCACATCTATTTTCTGTAAAACCACGTTTATGTGGATTCTTAACGGGTTTTTTTTTGTCTGTTATTGATTGCACATCTACGATTCTCTTTCATATAAAACATGTACACACACAAGTGTGCACAAAGAGACAGGCTTACACGCAGAAACATAAAAGGGAAAGTATTTTCCCAAGCATTGACTGAGTCCTTGATGTAATGTTTCTATTCAAGTGTCTTGAAGTCTAATTGAAAGCCCAACCATAAAAAGGAAGTAATTAAATAAAAACACGTTTATTCTAATGTGCGTGGTATGTACAACGAAAAACCTATTTTAGGACAAAAAAATATTCTGTAGCAATACACCAATTATGAACATTGTGGACCTGCAGTTTGAGTTATGGCTTTTACAATATGGCTGCTTCACTGTCGATTTGCGAAATGGAAGAGCAATACAACTATATTTTCTTTTGTGTCTGGTCGAAAGGTGCGAAACCTTCTGAAATCTAGAAAAGAGTCTAGATTCAGTATGGACACATTTGTGTTAGTCACAGGGAATTTATGTGTGAATGACAGGATTGAAAACGGAAGAAAAAATGTCAGTGGTGAACGGAGAAGTGGGAGACAGCTTGTAACTGATCGTGAAGAATATCACTGACGGCAGCCCACTAACTATCAATGAAAATTGCCGTAGAATTCAACATGAATCATAGAGCTACATTCAGCGTTGCCAACGTTGATGTCGGGCATAAGAATGTGTATTCAGATGATTTGTTAAATATATACACAGTCAAGGTGGCGCAACTGAACAGTGTGGAACTGAGTTGCATTATCACCTTTGGAGATGCCATTATAACTTATGTGCAAGGATGTGATAGAGCAAAAATGGCATGGTAACTGCAAGAAAATATGGATTAGATTAACTACTGGGTGCAATAACAATAACGCACTTATTAACCCTAGCACTGCTTCTGTCATGTGGTGATCATTGAATAATGATATGGTTAACGAAACCCTCCCAATCATAAACTATAAGGGTGTAAACATTGTGTGAGCAGTAAGAAGGCTATCAAACATTTGGAATAACATTTATTATTTTTATATAGTACTCTTTCTTTTAATCATCACTTTAGCAATGTCATTCACAAGGCCAAGAGTGGTGTCATCGCAATCAAGATCATGGCCAGGTCGTACCTGCAGTAATGGGTACTATTTTTGCTTATGCAATATTGGACTATGGTTTAGGTATGCTCTCAGTCTTCAACGCAGATCGCAAGGTTGGAAAGGGATATGAACTACGACCTCCGGGCAGTGTTGCAATCACCAGAAGTACACCTATCCGTTCAGTGTGGTAACTACCTGACTTTACGGGCATTAGAGTGCAGCGCAAGTTTTCTCAGTCCGGGTCTGTTTGAATGTGGAAAGAAACATGAAGTAAGCATCATAATTATTTGCGATCAAGAACCGTCGTCTCATGCCTGAGAAATCCTGGATATCCGAGGCAGATTATCCATGAGGAGAGTTTTTGAACCCACGAAAAGATATGGTTGGCCAGGATTGGAATAAAGTAACAGCAGAAAAAAGGAGGGTAATACCATTTTCAGCTTTGCAGAGAGTGCCGCAACCGAGCCTACGGAACTAACGATGTCGTTATAAGGGACCCATCAAAATAGTGTCCTCAGTTCAGGAACTAATCATGTAATCAACCAGCTCTGTGTCCCGCAGTAGCGTAGCGATTAAGGTCTTGTGGTATATCAACATTGTAGAGAAGTGATTGGAGAATCTGGCTATTGTAGCATTACGTTAAAGTAGGGGTGACGTCATGGGACGCACCAAAATGCCAGCTTATTTATATTCGAGCCATGGACTAAGCAATGTTTACTTTGAACACCACGATATCTGTTATTGCAGCGAGTTGGCAGATTTTTGAAAATGTATTCAAGGGTTTGAACATAAATGTTTGTTCACAGTTCGTTAACCTTCGCTGTAGATAAAGTCTTTATTTGATGGCTTCATTTGTGACCTTGGTAGCTAAGGACCTAACTTGTGCAAACGGATGGCATTGGCAAGGATCATTTTGAATCTATGAAGTGGGCTCATTTTGTGTTTAACTCAAAAGTATATGTACTTTTTAACCAAAACCTTTTTTTTTTGGGGGGGGGGGGGGGGGGGGGACTCAAGGAAGATATCCCCGATGGAAGAATAAATTGTACTATTAGTCCCATAAATGATTCGCTTCCAGAGGTTTATGATGTAAACAAAGCAGTTTTGTCATTGCAAGTGAATAATGTCCACACCTATAATTGGTCAGGATTGTATAGCAGCAGCAGCAGCTTTATAGCGAACACAGAAAACATCATAGATTGTGCTGTTCTGAAACAGCTATGCCATGCTACCCTAGAATTGCCTTTAATGGGATTACTGTGACCACAAACCACTCTCCATGTGTGTGCCACATATTTACACCCCAGAAAGAAATACTGAATATAACAACATCATATGCCGTCTGTGATATTAATGACCACAGATCAGGAGCCTCCAGTATGATTGATACAACTGTTGCACCAAACACTTCATCAGCAGAGCCAGATCTATGGAATGTTAATCTGACATTGTTCTTGAATGATGTCCAAGGTTAATGAGACATCAGAATCGTGTGGCAGCAGCTACAAGACGGGAGCAGAGAACATCATCAAGTTCTGCTGCTATAAAGGAGACTTGCCTTGCTATAACAGAATTGCCTTAAATGGGATCACTGTATTTGAAAACTTCTCCTCTTGTGTAAACTACACATTCACATCTAAGAGCGAATCAGGGAAGGTCACAAAATCATATTCTCTCTGTGGTGTTACTAACTACAGGTCAGGTGGCTTCTGTTGGATTGGAAATGATAACTTACCACCACTGTGTGTCTATATGTTTGGAATTGGAGTCATCAACGATGGCCTAACATCATCAAGTGCTACGACGATCATCATTTTCGGGAGGACGCGAACTTCCATGGTATATGTTGGATAGGCGGCAGGAACCATTAAAGGCTATGTCTGAAAAGTGTTCCTTCTAGCAGTTTCCTCATATTCCAAGTCCGGCTTGTTGCAGGAGCTACTGAGTTAAGTGCTCTGTGCACATCGTGAGCTGTGTGTCTCATCCATTTTGATCCTGTTTCGATATCCCGCTTGTTTACGATGAATGATGATATCGTATGACAGGGAACAGTTGGCTGTGTTCACTTTCTGCGCGGTTTCGCCTTATGTTTTTTGGCGTGTGCTGAGACTGCTACCATGGGACTACAGTTACTTTTCTTTGTTTGGGAGATGAGTTAGTATTTCGGATGATTCCACTAGCACGGGCGGTTGAGCAATTATGGATTTTAATTCGTTTGCAGTGATACCGAGGCCTTCCATAACCAATAACCAATAATAACCAATACGTTAAAGTGTCCAGCATGATAATGGAAATAGAAGCCGCAGCGGCGGAGGTTGTGTTGTTTGTCACTCAGAACGTTAATCACGCAGTTTGGTGACTGTTTGGGAGAACAAGGATGTATATATTGAGAAACTGATGGGTAAAGATCATAGGAATTAGATTAGCAGCAATTGGATTTAGGAAAAAATAGCGGGATAAAAGAAGCCATATTCTGCATGAGAACATTAATCGAAAGTACACAGAAGTAAAGGGAGCTGCGATAGCTCAGTGGTTAGTGAACTGGTCTACAAAGGACAAGAGGTAGGGTTCGATCCCAACCGACGGCTTCCGGGATCACCCTGCCTTTAATGGGTACCTGATTTTTCAGGGAAAGTGAAGCGGCACGGGCGTAATACCGACCACAATACCCAAAAATCACGTTCCGAAGGTCTGTACAATATATGGTCACTAACACCATATTCCCTATACGCCACTTGGCGTGACGGTGGTACTTGACATTTTTTTTCTTACACAGAAGTAAACAAATCAATATAGGTCTGCTTTATTGACTACACCAAAGCTTTTGATAGAGTACACCACAAACAACTTATAGAATGCCTAAAAGAGATACATCTAGATGACACGGACATACGACTAATATGTACTCTATACTGGGAGCAAAGAGCAATAAAAAATATAACAAAGAGAACTCTACACCCATTGAAATAAAAAGAGGAGTAAGACAAGGATGCATCCTATCGCCAAGCTTGTTCAATCTATACACTGAGCAAATCCTTAAAAACATCACAGAGATGCCAGGCCTAAACATTAATGGAAAGATAATCAATAACCTAAGATATGCTGATGATAATGTACTACTAGTAGAAAATCCTAAAGATCTACAACAATTACTTAATGAAATAAACATGAAAAGCAAAAAATATGGACTAGATATGAATATCAAAAAGACTAAAACTATTATCATAAACAAAGAAAATACTCAAAACCCACAAGTGGATATCAAAATTGAAGGAATAGATCTGGAGATAGTTCAGAACTACAACTACCGTGGACATACCAGTGATGGAAAATGTACAACTGAAATAAACAAAAGAATAGGAATGGCAAAAAGTAATTTTAATGTCATGAAGAACATACTAACATCAAAACAAATAACACCAGGGCTAAAACTAAGAATAGCAAAATGTTATGTCTCCTCAGCATTACTATATGGTGCAGCAACATGGACATTAGACAAGAAAACAGAACAGAGAAATTAAGCCTTTGAAATGTGGATATATAGAGAATAGGTAGAACTGGATGGAAGGAATAGAAAACAAACGATGATGTCTTAAAACAACTAAAAATAAAAAGAGAACTACTAAATACAATTCAAACAAGAAAAATGTAATTTTTGTGCCATGTTAATAGACACAACAGCCTACTAAAAGTAATCCTGGAGGGGAAAATACAAGGTAAAAGAGGCAGAGACAGACCAAGACTAACATGGACGAGTAACATCAAAAGATGGACAAACCATCCTATGACAACCTGCACCATCAAAGCAAGAGACAGAGCAGAATGGCGCTCCATGGTAGTCAACCTTCGTTGCGGAGATGGCACTCGGTGATGATGATGATGGTTACAAATGTGAACAGGGAATGTGGTCGATCAGGAATGGCCTAGTGAGAAAAGCTAATGTATCTACAATCAACAACTTACAGGAATATGCCAGTCTCCGTTAGCTTCGAGAAATGCTGGGAAGGGAGATGTAGCGTATATGAAGACACAATGACTGCAAAAAAAAAAAAAACGGATGTGTCCCTTAGCAGCTTTCCGATGATCAACGAGAAACAATGTTGGTTAAATGTCACACCGATACACCTTTTTTTCTAGATTTTGTCCCCAAGCTAGTGAACACATACGACAAATGTGTTGCGAAGCAAGAAGTGTAAAAGTATTAGGAAACACAATTGCTGTAACGCGTTCAAAAGTATTGTTATAGCTTGTTTCAAATAACGTGCCCAACTTCAAAACGCTATTACTCAGTAACCGTTTGTTAAAAACTGTTGAAATTTTCCAAATGTTATTAGAATGCAAAAGACCCTTTAAATGTATATTTAACAAATATCTTGCAGCTGCAGTTTTCTTAAAGCGGCGAATTTCTTTGATGTTTGTCAAAATTGTAAATTGTGAACCCCTAAATAATAGAAATTACCGTAGTTGCTGGTCTATGATTAATTTTCACTAGGTAAAGGCGTGGCCGTAATGGGAAAATAACCTAAAAAGACAAAACACCAGGAGAATTATTGTCTTCTCAGTTCGAGGACGGACGATAATATCAAGGTATACCTGTATGTCCAATTTCATAGTTGTGTGGTCCTGATAAGGACCGTTTGTTGAACTAATTTAAGGTAATATAGGGGCCAACATTGTGGGGGCTATATACTTTCATTCTGAATGAGACGAGTTTAAAAGATTAATAACTGTTTGGGGTTGAACATTCCACAAACCATCATTTTTCCAATATTCCTCTTCCTGTTTTAAGACGTGGTCTTCACATTTAGCCCAATAATCTTTGTCTATATTTAATAAAGCGAGATTAGCAAGAGTCTTTACATCGCATATTTTGAATGTTGTATTTTCATCTGCCACTTGTCCTTTTAATTTTGCCCAGATTAGTTCTATTGGATTTAAATGAGCATGGTAAGGTGGCAGCCTCAAACTTATATGACCGTGCTCTTGGATAATCTTATCTATTTGAAAAATCTTTGTCCTTTGTTTTTGCTTTACTAGAGATAGTAATTCAGGTTTTAAGTACATGTTATTAAATTGTATGTGCTCCTTTGTGCGCCATATCTTAATAGCATCTTTTGTACTGGATGACGTCGGGACTTTATCTTCAAGTGCAACAATGTTGTGGTACGCTGCATTGTCCATTATTAGGCAAGATGGTCGATCTAGTGATGGGAGAACATAATTTTCAATCCAATGTCTAAATATGTGACCATTCATCTCAGAGTGATAATCCCGATTGTCTATGGATTTTGAAAGAAAAATGAGCTCTGCATTCTGTATTAGTCCATGTTGTCGACTACCTGCATGAGCAATTATCAAGCGCTGTCCTTTGCTGCTAGGTATTAATCTCTTAATCTTTCCATCTGATGACTGCCATTCCCTTTGGTTAGTGTGGTGAGCATTGATCCCTGTTTCATCCAAGTACACAATATCATAACCTTGCTTGCGCACCTCTTTTACTTCACGTAAGTACTTGCTTCTCATGACTACTATATGTGGCTTCTCACAGATGATGTTTCGTCCCTTGGAATACTTTCTGAATGTAAAGCCTGCAGCTCTCACATTCCTCCATAATGTAGACTTTGATATTTCAATACTGTTGTTCTTTTTCAGCGATACTTTTAATTTTCTTATTGTAACAGTTTCATTCATACCCAACATTTAGCGAATTTCACTTCTAATAAGTTCACTGTCGAAATTATCCAACATTTTTGCTCTTCCTTGTGATTTTGTATATTTGGAACATTGACGGTCACGTGCTTGAATCCAGCGATTAAATGACCGTTTAGATAAATCCAAAATGTGTCTTGTCCTATTCTCAGGGTTTTCTAAAGAATGAAATAATCTTCCTCGTTTAGCCTCTTTGCAAAAGTAGTCATACATTTCTATTGCGATGTTTTGTAAACTGCAGAATTTCATTTTAAGACTCATGATAAATGTTATCGTCCCACGTCTACACCTATGAATGAACGGAAATGGAACACACAATATCTCGTGTTCTTTACAAGTGTCTAATTGTGTCAAAAGAACACGGCGAAAGCGTGCAAACACGTCAATTTTGCCGTGTATGGATTTTTACTCGCTATTTTTAACTTAAAATAATGTAAACATTAAGTTTTAACTACATCAATTTGTCGTTATAAATTTATATCAATCAAATAAGCAACAATAATAACAAATGTTTTTTTTTAATGAAATTAATTCCCTGTTGGGTTCTAATCATTATAAATTTACATGCAAATTTTGAACAACTTACAACAAGCGGTTAAAAAGCTATCGATTTTAAAAGTTGGGCACGAGTTATGAAACAAGCTATAGTAAAATTCGTGTCATTTAATGAGTACTAGCCTTTGCGTTTATAATATATACATGTTTTAAATTATATATATATATATATATATATATATATATATATATATATATATATATATAATATCAAACTGGAACATACCATCATGTTTATTTACAATGGAACGTACCTATTGCGTTATTGTACCAGGATGTTTTCTCAAAATGTAGCTAATGACAAGTTTGACAGCGTCGAACTCCCACTGTGTATTTTGGTAAACAAATCAAGCAATTCATAACCAGTTCTAGTGTTCAGTTTGGTCCAGGTGGTTAACTCCATCATGATTGGAAGAACATTTAGAGCCTCCCTACTTCCGAGAACCCGCCTTCGTCACCTTTGAATCCGAAGGAACGAAAAAGATTACAGGCTTGCTTGGAGAAAACCTATAAGGATTAAAGATCGTTATGGTTATGGCTGTGGTTATGGTTATGGAAGGCCTCGGTATCACTGCAAACGACTTAAAATCCATAATTGCTTAACCGCCCGTGGCAGTGGAATCATCCGAATTACTATTTCATCTCCCAAACAAAGAAAGGTAGCTGTAGTCCCCATCATAGCAGTCTTAGAACACGCCACAAGACATTAGGCGAAACCGCGCAGAAAGTGAACACAGCCATCTGTTCTCCATCATGCGATATCATCATTCATCGTAATCAATTGGAATATCGAAACACGATCAAAACAGATGAAACGCACAGCTCACTGTGTGCACCGAGCACTTAACTCAGTAGCTCCTGCAACAAGCCGGGCTTGGAATATGAGAAAACTGCAACAAGGAACACTTTTCAGACATAGCCTTTAATGGTTCCTGCCGTCTATATACCATAACCATGATTCCTGTCGCCTGTCCACCATAAAGATCGTTAAAGTTTTATAAAAAAAATATGAATGTCTTTGCATGTGATTTGTTATTTGGTGATGTAACTATTGTTGTTAGTGCAATTCTGGGACGCCGAAGACGGTTTTAAAAAATATTGTTAGAGTGTAAGCAATTGAGACGGATTGTTATGGGTGATTGCAAACAACGAGAAACATAAATGACCATAGTGCTGACTATTCTTGATCTGACATGAGAGAGAATGAGAGTGCAGTGACTTTGATTCGTCATTCACTTTAAATCAGTATTATATAATTGACGTGACTCTTTGTATGTTTATGATTTATTGATTAGACGTTTGACGTTTACGTGAAATTACACGTTATCTAATGAATATGATGTTTTGGGTGAGATCGACGTGTTCGACTGCTGGCTCTTTTCTATGTAGCAAAATCCTATTTTCAGATGTAGTATACAATGTGACCATCGACCTTGTTAAATAAGAGTGTCATTCAGGTCTCCGATCTCTTACTCCTCATTTCTTCACGGAGCACAAACGTTTTAAAACCAGCGAGGGTATATGGATAAATGATGTAAGCTGCCTAATATCATTACAATAATGGTATACATTTTATTTCTTTAAAATTTATTCCGAACAGCACAGTCTAGTTTTTTGGTCTTCATCTGTCAAGGGATGTGAAACCAAATATTGGTACTTCCAACTTGACAATCGATCTCAAGGCTGCCATCTTTCTCTTTATATTGAGTGTATTTTATTGTTGAAAACACTCAAAATATGGTAAGGAATTTATCCATGCACAGTTTATCATAAAAGTCATTTATTTTAACGCTGTTAAGAATTGAATTTGTCCAAACCTGGGCATTAGCAGCTAAATAAAAAGTAATGATTGGCTCAGGAAAATGTAATGTCGCAGACATATACTGAACGCGACAAAAAGAGATAATAGTAAAGTAAAGTAAAGTACCCCCCGTCACGCCAAGTGGCGTATAGGGAAATATGGTGTTAGTGACCCTATATTTTACAGACCTTCAGCACATGATTTTTGGGGTAATGTGGTCGGTATTACGCCCGTGCTGCTTTTACTTTCCCAGAAAAAATCCGTACCCATTTAAGGCTGGGTGAACCCGGAGCCGTCGGTTGGATCGAACCCTACCCCTTGTCCGTAGTAGTCCAGTTCACTAACCACTGAGCTATCGCGGCTCCTACTAATTTTTAGGGAATTAGTAAAACCCAGGTGTCCTCGCCAGGGTACGAACCCCGGCTGTTGCCGTGGTAAGCCAACCGCCTAAAAGAGATAATAATAAGAAATAATGTAAGGGAGCATGTAAAGTTTACACCAGTGTTGGATCATATTAAGGAAGATCACATCTTGTGTTTTGGACATAAAACACGATCTACACTATGTTGCGTTTTCCAGAAACTTAGAAGAAATTGAATAAGGTGGACCTAGAAGACGATGAATATAAAGTAGACAAAACGTTGGGTGCCATGTATGACACACATCGCGGTGGACTCAATATTTCTCTCGATTGTGAAAGACTAAAAGACGTAAGAAATTAAAGTAAGTAGGGCTTGTGTAAACACATGAATATATACAAATATATGCTGTATGGTCACGGTAGCGAAGTGGTTGGTGGGCTCGTCTGTTCTACACGTGGATCTGAGTTCAGTTTCAAAATAATACATCGGTTAGAGTTATGGTTATGGAAGGCCACGGTATCACTGAAACGAATTAAAATCCATAATTGCTCAACCGCCTGTGCCACTGGAATTATCCGAATTACTAACTCATCATGGATTAAAGTTCAGTTCCCTAATGTTATAACGAGCGTAGTGCAAAACCTAAATAATATATGGATCAGCATTCGAGTTTAGTTCCGTAATGTTACAATGATCGTAGTTCAGAACCTAAATATGATATGGATTAGAGTTCAGTTCCGTAATGTTACAATGATCGTAGTTCAGAACCTAAATATGATATGGATTAGAGTTCAGTTCCGTAATGTTACAATGATCGTAGCTCAGATCATAAATAAGAAATGGTTTTGAGTTCAGTTCCGTAATGTTACAATGATCGTAGCTCAGAATCTAAATAAGAAAGGGTTTTGAATTCAATTCCCTAGTGTTACAATGATCGTAGTTCAAAACTAAATAATATATGGATTAGAGTTCAGTTGCCAAATGTTACAATGCTCGTAGTTCAGAACCTAAAAATAAATGGATTAGAGTTCAATTCCCTAATGTTACAATGATAGTAGTTCAAAACCTAAATAATGCATGGATTAGAGTTCAGTTTCCAAATTTCAGATGGATCAAAATTATTGTCTCAAATGTTAAGTGGATTGGACTTCAGATAACAAATGTGAAGAAGTCTTTTATGGAACCACACGACTTGGAAGTTCACCCAATGATTGTCTCAATAAATGTACCGCAATCTCAAGTGTTACTAGACATGCCACTGCAGTAGAGTATGCATCCGCAAGTATGTAATATTGGTACTGTACTGACAGTAAATATGCTCGGAAATAAATCGTATTTCTGTACAACACAAGTATTCAGCCCTACTGGGAGATATTTGCCTTAATAGGAAAGTACAGAAATACAATTTATTCCGAACTGTAATCGTAAACCTGTGCTATAGTCATGAGAATACCTGCGTGAAAGATATTGTCCATGATAGATAATTTTTTAGTTAGCTGAGTGGCAGTGTCTTATGTATATATATATATATATATATATATATATATATATATATATATATATATATATATATATATAACATTCCACCAGAATAGTCTCTCTCTGCGATCAAGACTCAATCAGAGTAGGATTACAGACTCTCACATGAAGACATCTGTCTGTTTAAGTGAATTGATCGACCCACAGGCAGAACATCATAATATTAGAGTCTGTTAGATCCACTCTGATTGGATACCTGTTAAAACGTTGCACCGTGTTCTGCGCCAGTGGCCCAGTGTATCCGATTTCAGCCAGCATTTTATTCAGGTTTGCTTTCCTTAGCCTTTGATTGTCCCTAATCTTCCTGCAAGGCAACAGATTGTCTTTTCTGTAGGGGATTCTGCCCCTTAGATGGTCGGCCCTCCCAGGTTTACGAGCACCATCTGCCCGAGTAACTAGAGGTGACTAACACAGACATGCACACACAAAGATTTGAGATGTGACTAACACTGACATGCACACAACGATATGAGGCATGACTAACACTGACACACACCTGTTATAGAGTGAGCTAATGGAAGCATGGGGACAGGTAACTTAGTTGTTACCCGCTTCTCAATAGACAATAGCAGTAACAGATGGTAGAGACAATCAGTGTTAAGACATAAATTTAGGTATGGAAAATTTCCAGCCAGAATAACAAGTTAAGGTTTAATAGAACTTCACAAGGGGTAGTAGATATACAGAAAGTGGGAAGGAGGTAATGTCCAGAATTACTGGACGACACGATGATGAGTTTAGGTCCATGGAAATTTCCACTTCAACTTTTAGGCAATGCATGACAATAGCATGCATTGACCCCATGACTTTGGTCCGTCTGATAAATAGGTTGTCATCCAACTATCAGGATATGTCATTGTCATGAGGTAATAATTATTTAAATAGGGCATAAAGATTCACGAAAACAAGGTGTTTTCATCAAACCATGATAATAGTTCAAGTTTCGGTCACAGAATGACGAGGAGTGACCAACTCAAGTGATCAGAAGAGTGCAAATTGTCACTTTGCGAAGTTTGGTTGGCTGCTGATCTTCAGACAAAGAGTTGTGGTTGGAGTATTTAAACTTCAACACAATATGTTTTAAGACAGTTACAGTTAGAGAGAGAGAGAAGTCAAGATGTAGACTAAGTAAGCTTAGTCCGGCCTCGGCCGAACTGCCGAAGGCAGTTAGATAAAAGTTATAGAATTAGACAGTTAGAGATACAGACAGTCAGGGATAGAACAGTTAGTAGAAGTTAAGTTAAGATTAGAAAGTTGAGCCTGTTAGTTAGGAAGTTATAATCTTCAAGTTGTAGTTTCAAGTCAGTTGAGAAGTTCTTAAGTAAGTTGATAGAGAGTAGTGAGTATAGCAATGAACATATGAACTTTAGTGTTCTGAAAGTGCTTAAAGAGTATTTCAAGTTGTTTCACATTCCTCATGAACGTAAGTTGATTAATGTTGAATGTAAAATATGCACTTGTGGACATATTCATCGGCGATTTGCCTCCGAGAAGTCCAGAATTAATACATATTAATTTAAGATAAGTGCATCCACTACAGAACGATCATAGGCCAAGATTAATAATAGAGATCAATAAACTATTTATGAGCAATTATGGATTTTAAGTCCTTTGCAGTAATACCGGGGCCTTTCATAACCAATTAACCAAATCGTTGTGTGTGTCTGTGTTTAGTCATATCTCATATCTTAGTGTGTATCTGTGTTAGTCATGTGTCATAGCTTTGTGCGTGCATGTCTGTGTTAGTCATATCTCATATCTTTGTGTGCATGTCTATGTTAGTCATGTCTCATATTTTTGTGTGTATGTCTATGTTAGTCACATCTCCTATCTTTGTGAGTGCATATTTATGTTAGTCATGTCTCATATCTTTGTGTGTTTGTTTTTAGTCATATCTCATATCTTAGTGTGTGTGTGTGTTAGTCATATCTCATATTTTGGTGTGTGTCAGTGTTAGTCATGCCTCATATCGTCGTGTGCATGTCAGTGTTAGTCACATCTCATATCTTTGTGTGTGTATGTCTGTGTTAGTCACCTCTAGTGACTCGGGCAGATGGTGCTCGTAAACCTGGGAGTGCCGACCATCTAAGGGCAGAATCCCCCTACAGAAAAAACAATCTGCTGCTTTGCAGGAAGATTGGGGACAATCAAAGGCTAAGGAAAGCAAACCTGAATAAAATGCTGGCTGAAATCGGATGCACTGGGCCACTGGCGCAGAAAACAGTGCAACGTTTAACAGGTATTCAATCAGGGTGGATCTAACAGACTCTAATTATGATGTTCTGTCTGTGGGGTCGATCAATTCACTTAAACAGATAGCTGTCTTCATGTGAGAGTCTGGTATCCTACTCTGATTGAGTCCTGATAACAGAGAGAGAGAGAGAGAGAGAGAGAGATTATATATTGAGAGAAAAAGAGTCTGTCATGATTTACCTGTTGTGATCAACTATAACTATAGATGTGTTGTCATCATCATCATCAAGTACCGGGTCTACTGGTGTAGGTGATCATGTCTCTCCACAACTTTCGATCTCGGCAGCTATTTATCATTTCTGTTGTTGACCTTCCGCCAAGCCATTCTCTTAAGTTGTCTGTTATTTTTTCTTTTTGCTTCCCTCTATCTTTTCTTCCCTCAATTTTTCCAGTTGTTACAATACATTCCAGTTGTTCTCATCTCATTACATGGCCAAAAAATGATGATTGTTTCTTCCTAATATTGGAAATTATTTATGTTTTTGCTTTGACCTCTCTCAGAATATCTTCATTACTCTTCTTAGCTGTCCATGGTACTCTCAACATTCTTCTGTAAAACCACATTCCTACAGACTCCATTGATTTTCTTGTCTGTTGTCCTATTGTCCATGATTCGCATCCATATGTTAAGACTGCTATTGTTGTGGCGATTCATGATTGTACAAAGAAATTACGACGGTGGTTTTCTGTTGCCTTCCGTCGGTTTGTTTACGGTTGGCTCCGCTAGCCTTTGACTAAAAAGTCTCACCCACAAGGCAGTGGGGTTGTTTTACTTAGGGGTACCCTCCCTTAGCCTTTTACTCTCCCGAGCTTACCTGCAAGGCAGCTGGGCAGCCGCAGGTTGTACTGTTTATTGCATACAGTAGCAGATAAAATTACCTGACCTGACATCATCTGCTGTCAAGTTATAATATAATATCAGAAACAAGAAACAATAAATATACTATAACACACCACGATATGAGATATGACTAACACAGACACACACACACACACACACACTAAGATATGAGATGTGACTAACACAGACACACTCTAAAATATGAGATATGACTAACACAGATACACACACTAAGATATGAGATATGACTAAACACAGTCATGCAAACACAAAGATATGAGATGTGACTAACATAACCATGCACACGCAAAGATATGAGATGTGACTAACATAGCCATGCACACACAAGGATATGAGATGTGACATACACAGACATGCACTCACAAAGATATGAGATATGACTAACATAAGCATGCACACAAAGATATGATATATCACTAACCCAAACATGTACACACAAAGATGTGACATATGACTAACATATACACACTAAGATATGAGATATGACTAAACACACACACACACAAAGATATGAGACATGATTAACACGGACGCACACCAAGATATGAGATATGACTAACATGACACACACCAAGACATGAGCCATAGCTAGCACACAACACAAGCTAAGATATGAGCCATGGCTAGCACAGACACCCACTAAGATATGGATCACGGCTAGCACGGCTATACACCAAGATATGAACCATGGCCAGCACAGACACACACTAAGATATGAACCATGGCCAGCACAGACACACACTAAGATATGAATCATGGCCAACGCAGACACACACCAAGATATGAGCCATGGCCAGCACATACACCCACCAAGATAGCAGTCATGGTTATCACAGACTCCCACTAAGGTATGAGCTACGATTAGCACAGATATGCACTTAGAATTGAGCCATGGCTGTCACAGACACCCACCAAGATCGGAACCATGGCTATCACATACACACACAAAGATATGTGCCATGGTTAGCACAGACAACCACCAAGATATAAGCAACGACTAACGTATACACTTGATAACGTCCACCAAAGTTTATCTGAGGTTCTTGGTAAAGTTTCTACTGACGACCACGAAGATACAAAACGTGCAGGCATGGTGGGCGTGGCTGACGTGCTGGAAGATCAGCCGGATAAGACCTTTAAAGAATGTCAATTTCATGTCCCCTGAGTTTTGAGTCAGCATCAGATAGTATAGTCTGGCAACGTGGCTGGGTGCGTTCATGATGATGTAAGATAGAGACAAGGCAAAGAGCATCCTAGCTACACGAACCTGAGCGCTAGCTCGCACTGAGCTCCACCTAGGATCGTTGATTGGTTTCAGCTCGGAAACTTCCAGCATCGGCAGGCCACTGAGCTTCTTCCTTCCACCTTGTGTATAATGGGCAGAACGATCGTGAAGAGCATGACAGTAATGGCGATCAGCGGTAGTAGCAACGTTGCTACCGAGTCAATGTAGGTTATTATGCGATAGAACATCAGCCTTGGACTTGGCAAGCATTTCTCATATACAGCAACAACGACAAGACTAGAATGCACATGACCACGATACTGGCGCGTCGCTTTGTGCACATAACCACAAGGCTTGTTGGATGACATATGGTGGTGTAATTCTCCACTGTTATGCACACAACGTACCATAGGACAGAAAGCAAAATACGTAGGTGGCGAGAAACGAGACTATGACACATCCCGTTCAGTTCATTGACTTTGTAGTCAATGGTCTCTATCCACACAAACAGGCCAACCAGAGCACCCGTGTCAGAGATCAGCAATGCAAAAATGTAAATGCTGGAAGAAAATTTTCCTGAGTTCTCGTCCAAGAAGATCCAAGCAGAATATTTATAAATGAATGACAGCATATCCTGGAGCGATCCCTTCCTCCCACCAAAGACGAATATGGCTTGTATCTCAAACGCTACTTGATGATGTCCAAATTTGTAGACTTTCATAAATTAAAGTCGTATGTGATTTGAGTAGCACACAAACAATGAATTGAATAGTTGAGTTCTTGGCTCTTGTGTCTTGAATAAAACAGAACGTGACAACCTTAAGTATGGAATTTATCTGACAAGTATTTTAAACTAAAAGTTCTATCAGATATATACGAATTTATATACGATGAAACATTTAATTTACTATTTGGATAGTTATTTGGTTATTGAAGGCCCCGGTATCACTGCAACAGAATTAAAATCCATAATTGCTCAACCGCCCGTGCCAGCGTAATCATCCGAATTAATATCTCATCTCCCAAACAAAGAAAAGTAACTGTAGTCCCCATCGTAGCAGTCCCAGCACACGCCAAAAGACATAAGGCAAAACCGCGCAGAAAGTGAACACAGCCAACTGTTTCCTGTCATACGATATCATCATTCATCGCAAACAATTGGAATATCGAAACATGATCAAAACGGATGAGACACACATCTCACGGTGTGCAAAGAGCACTTAACTCAGTAGCTCCTGCAACAAGCCGGACTTGGAATATGAGGAAACTGCAACAAGGGACACTTTTCATGCATAGCTTTCAATGGTTCCTGTCGCCTATCCACCATATACCGGAAGTTCACGTCCTCCTAAAATGATGATCGTCACATTTTTAAAAATGAATAGCGCTTGATGATGTTAGGCCATCGTTGTTGACTCCAATTCCGAACATATAAACACACAGTCAGTCGTCAGCCTATCCCCGTCGCACATCAAACAATAGACTGTAAGAATAGCATACGGCCAGCCTAAGGACACACGATGAGCCATTACAATGACATAGCACAGACAACAATGTCGCACACACAATACAAGTTTGCGCCCTTTAGATTCCTGATTACTGTAGTGAATGCAGCCCACGATGAACAAAACAGGGTGCAAATTCCCTAAAGAGATAAAACTGCGGCTGACGAAGCAGTTCACATTAATGAGTAACATGGAAATAATTGTAATTTCTGCAATATGTGCCATTTTGGCACGCAGGGCTTCTGTTTTTGAGATTGTAGTTCTGCCCTATATGCCGTCTTCGGCTCGAAAGGACAATAGATAGATAGATGGATACTTAGCATATCACAAGGAAAGTGGAGTTGTCTCTATGAATTTAATTGTTAGCAGAAGATCATGAAGTACCCTCTATGACTTGCTAAGTTTATGGAGAATATGGTGTTAGTGACCATATTTTTCTCTGACCACAACACATTTTTGAGTGATGTGATCGGCACCAGGTCACCTTTAATCAACTTTCAGAGAAACGTCTCTGGTACCCATTTTTAGAGGCTAGGTAAACTTCAGAGACTTCAGTCAGTCGAAAAAAAAAATCTGCCATTTCTGAGAACAAACCCAGACCCTTCTGATCAGGAAGTGAATACACTAACCACTCAGGCTTCGATAGGAATGTATAGGGATGTGATAATTTGTATTTTGTATAGGTGGACATTCAGGCTGCTCTGATCACAGCTGGATGATTGTGGTCTCTTAAACTCTCTTTAGGTTCAGGACAAGATCTTGTGGGAGCATACTTTTTGTTCTACTCACCCAAGCGTTTCTATATATTTATTTGATTAGTGATTTTGTTTCCTTCATTCGTACCCAGTTTGTCTTACCCAAATATTTTTTTGTGTGTGTGAGTACCAGCTTTGATAGTTTGCCAGCCTCTTAATTTCTGGTTATATCACAAGGGACAGTAACCCTATTACAGCTCAGGATCCAGACAATATTAACATGTTAACTTCTAAGGCAACAATAAAGGGAATAATTTGGCTAGGGGAGATAAGCTGAGTTTCTCCAAAGAATTCGGAATCAAGTCTGGCACTAGGAAGGGAAGATTGCAAGGATGAGGAAGAGTGATGTTCAACCAGAAAGCTAATGGAACCATAAAATGCATCATCATCATCTGCTGGAAGGAGTCAAGCAATATAGGGGAGTCCCCTAAGCAGTATGAGACTTATTATGTTTATTAGTTAATCAATACACATTTGAATGAGATCAAGCAGAGAAAAACTGTGTGACCTGTGAGAAACATATAAACAACTAACAGTTGAAAAGAAGAATGATCATATTACAGTTAGACCAGTTAACATTATTTCAAGAAAAAAAAAGGAATGATAAAGAATGTGGTTATTTGAACATCCATAGTTGTATCTTGTCATCATAATAATTTAGAAGTACAACAATGTCAGTTATGATATAACATTAACACAACAGTCTAAAGCTGTAGTAGTGAAATCTCAATTTGAAATACAGTTGTTCTAAACATCAAAATGATAAATTGTGTAACTTTCTGGTGCTAAATGGTATGAAACACTGATAGGAAAATGGTGAAACGGCAACACTGATAAATGGTGAAACAGTTACACTGATGTGAAAATGGTGAAACGGTGACACTGATGTAAAAATTGTGAAACAGTGACACTGATATGAAAATGATGAAACGGTGACGTGAACCAGCGATACATACTATTCTTAATTTGAAGACAAATAGCTCAAACATTTACAGATTACTCATATTCTTAAGAATACAATTCTCCCAGTTTTATATCTTTTTAAACCCAGTTAGAACTCATCTTTAAGTAGAATACCAAATTTAAATCATCAATAATGCAATAAACATTTCCCGATTCTACAGATTTTCATTCCTACATCCAACTAAACTGTTGCTCCTACACCCCTACCACTGCTTTGGTATTCTCGTTGTTCACTTATGCTGACTGATCCAGAGGAGCTGCGCTTGCCATCTCCAACACATTCGTATCATTTCTTGGAAAGTTAATTTACACTTGTCATCTGGCAGACATTTTCCAAGAGCTTCTAACATAAGCTTGTCATCAGCCACTGCTGTTTGGAAATCACCAAGAGAAGCCCTGCCATCATGGTCATGGCCCATTTTTGATATATTTGGATACATGTGGATAGTTTGTCAAAGAAGGTGTTGATCTCCTCCTGCGTTAGTGGACGCATGGCTATTTACTAATTTGGTTAATTTAGACAGCGTCCACAAGAGTCAGAGTGAAATGAATCTCCATTGTCGCCAACCCTCAATGCAGGGAGAAAGCACGACAAGATTATGTTCTGAGCTTATGCTCCAGGCATTGTGCTAGTAAAAGCTAAACTATAACCCCCGCCTTTGAGAATGAACGAAATTCTGCAAATTCAGATCTTGGCCGTTGGGCTTTGTTCAAACTTTGTGCAAACAAGCGTCCATCTTGGTGAGGTCCCACTAGAATAGTGATGATAATAATAAAATATGAAACAGTAGACAGTTTAGTATAGTCGACAGATCATCGTCATTTTACAACGAGCAACTCTGTTGATTCCCTACTCAAGACATTCCACAATATGAAACACGAACTAGCGAACGCAATGAAAATGACTGTAGATCAGATGCTCGAACTCCGATGCTCTGGCGAAGACTTTGTGAGCCCAACCTAAGGCGTGGCAGGTGACATTGTCTTTATTCTTTTCTTCCGTGACCGTAGTAAGAGCCACGGTAACCGCACAGGCAAAAGTAGACAGTGAAACCTTTACATTTTGATAAAGCGACATCCGAAGTTGTAGGTTAGAATAGAATCACCACAAATAATGATTATAATTTATTAAGGCAATTTAAATGAACTACAATATTCTCACTTGGCATACATTATTTGATGGTTATGGACATGTGGATTATACAAATAATAATGCAGAAGACCTACTACAGAATTGTTCATATTTGACCAGTTTAAAAGAAAACATAGCTCGATAGACTAAAAGTCGCAAACAAGCTCTGTGGAATTGAAGAATTTCACAACTCATCACTACCAATAGGTTAACGTTTTAAGTGTCGCGGTGTAAACACCAAAGATTTGAAAAAAGGAAAAAAAAATGTTATAAAAAATAAATTGGACATGTACTGAAGAAGATCGTCATGGAAAACAATTACAACTGACAGAATACAGGGTTAGATAAGTGCTGTGGCAGGTATACATGAAAAATCTAGTTCCAAATGACGACGAATTTGTCAAATGATGTGTACGTGAAGAAGCAAAATGTTTAAACCAACAGCACATCAATTTATTCTTCATTATCTTAATTTACATGACGACTTGTGTCGCAATGTGTTTTTACCTTTTAGCCCAGAGCATGCTATGTCATTGCTCATTCAATCTGCGAATGGATTCCTGGTATATTTTTCTTCATTTACTTTTAATATAAGTACTTAAGTCAACAATTCTTTGTAATGAGAGTTATATCTATTAGGAAGCAGTCTTACCGGACTATTAAATTGTACAACCCTGGTGTGATGGCAAACTATATGTCCTTGTCGCACGTACAACGAAAGATAGACCTTTACTAATGTTCACCTGTAGCATCTTATGGTTAAGGTTTAGCACATGCTCTCATTTATCATCATGACTCTCCGCCGTGAACGGCATCTAATTAATTTGTTCCCTTTCTTTCCTTGACGTCAAGGTGGCAAGCGTGTTTATGTTTTTTTTTTTT